>CM076583.1:27839416-28167015 GCA_034641835.2 Pinus albicaulis | reverse complement strand
GGCGAATCACGTATATACACGAGTTTCTGTGCATAAAATCGAGTATGGTTTTTGCTGATAGAAATTCTCTGGGTCAGCTTTCAGAATAATTTGTGGTGTTGTTGGGTAAAATATGTTGTTGTTCCAGTATTCATCTTATTGTACCTTTCTTTGATATTTATCTCCTTGATGAAGATTCTTTAATGAATCGGTTGTTGAAGGTGTCTAGGATGCACAAGTTTAGGGGGAGAACTTGCCTTGTGGAAAAGGATGCATTGTTGGCATTCTGATTGGTTGTTGTGTTATGATCTCCTGTCTGATATTCTTTGGTTTTGGTTATAAAAAGTCATATCTGTAATTTTATGAAAAGGTCATGTTGAGACCTATGATGTAAATTTGTTATATTCAGTCATGTAAATACTTGATCAAATTTTTAAACCCACTTGGTTGGGAAATTGAGTCAAATATGTAATTCCACTTGGTTGGATCATTCATGTAAGCATGAGTCATTGGTGATAGGAAAGGTCATACTCGGTTGAGTTATAGAGTCATGTACTTCATTGAAAAATATGTCTGAAGATTCAACATGAACTCAAGGGGAGCATGGTAATTTCAGTGCACATCATATCTATAGAGCTCTTCTTTCTACAAGGGAAGAGAAACATTGTTTTGGTATTGATCCGCCCTTTTCCCTTGATGTCAAAGGGGGAGAGTAATTTGGGGTTTGAATAATGGTTATGATTAATGTATTTATCTGTTGTGGTGATCAAACACCATCATGGTTGCTATCAAGTCTAAAGGGGGATATTGTTGGCAATATGATGCAATATGTTGTCCTTGATGGAAACCTACCTGATGAAGTTGTCCTTGATGGAAACCTTCTTGATGAGTTGCCTTTTGATAGCAACCTATTTGTTAAAGAAGTAAAAATGATGTTTCTACAGGTCAGTTCAGATGTGTCAGAGAAAGGAATTCCAATAAGTTCCATAAAAATGAAACAAGAAATATTTCTCAATGTATAGATAGGTTTGATGAAGGGACCCCGCATATGGAGGCAATGTCTATACTACTTGGTATGCAGGCAACCCATGTATACATCCAAAATTAGTATATACACAGTTTTTATGAAGAGAAATCACATATACACGCGAGTACGAAGAATAAAAATCACGTATATATTTTGTGCTCTAAAATTATGATACCAAGGGGCGTTACCATGGTATTAGCCCACACTATTGAGTGTTGTATTTTTTATTTGATTTCATCCAAGAATACCATCGACACTTGTGTGGTTTTGGCTCATGGTATTGATAAAGGATAATCCTATATAAGGTGAGGAAGATCATAGTGCAAAGTGTGCATGTGTAAGGGTTGTTACTGAGTATTTCTCTCTAAATTATAATTGCATGGGGTGAACTTTGTTTTAATGGTAGATCTGAATCTATGATTCACCCTTGGATACAATGATGGATCAGGATCTCTAGACCTGAAATGACTATGTACTTGATCTATTAAAGAGATGATTAGATCTGTGATCTGGCGCATGACTGCTGAAGTGAAGTGAAGAAAGCTGGGTAATTCTATAGATCTGAAACATTCTGCAAAATTAATATTTATAGATCTATACGCTAGTTCGTCTCAGTGCAAGTGCATATATACGTGGCTTTGTCTTAGAAAAAGCGCATATGGAAGTCAGGGTTTTCTCAAGCTTACTGCAAAGGTTATCTATTTATTTCTGTTGTATTTTTGTTGTCTGTCAATGAAGTATTCATGTAAATCTGGGTTGCTTGAATATTGTATATGGTTCTAAGCCGAATAAGTACAAATCTGATCAATGAGTGAGTAAATATGTTTAATAATGACTGAATGATTAAGGGTTCTGAAATACTGGAAAGATATCTGACTTAAAAACTCAGATCTGGATCTGAGATTGATCACATTCTGTAAAAACAACTTTCTCAGATCTGTATGCAGGTTGGTGTGAAGGAAAATGCGTATATATGCGGGATCAATGAAGTGAATTAGCGTATGCATTTTAAGATAATGAATGATCAGGGTTGAGATGGTTTCTACATACTAATTCTAAAATCTGGGTTACTACTATGTTCTGGTTACAGTGATCTCACTGTTCTAACTGAAGTTTGGGTTAAGTTTATTATTGGTGATCTTTATGATGAGTTAAGTTGAAGCTGTGGGATCCAGTGTGAAAATTGATGAAACGTGGTTTGAAATGGTTCTAAGGGTTAAAGCCTTCCATGTGGAAGTAGAAGCTTCCTGCCAGTAGAAGCTAGTGTTCTGATCAGGGGGTTGAAGCTCCCTTTCAGCAGTGGCTGGTAAACGAGATTAGGGGGTTGTAGGTCCCTTCCAGTAATAGTTGGAGAACAAGAGAAGGTTGCAGCCTTCTGCAGGTAGATGCCTTCGTACTCATATTAGTCCGCATCAGTACAATATTGTAAGCATTTTTCCATATAATACA
This sequence comes from Pinus albicaulis, assembly GCA_034641835.2. Lineage (NCBI taxonomy): Eukaryota > Viridiplantae > Streptophyta > Pinopsida > Pinales > Pinaceae > Pinus > Pinus albicaulis. The sequence continues at coordinate 28,164,560 of CM076583.1, read as the reverse complement.
TATTGAAGACAGAGACAACAGCAGTGGTGGTTTTTCTCTTGAATTTGGTTTCCACCTTAAATCTTGGTGTTCATGTGTGATTCTCTTGTGTGATGATTTATTCTATTGTTACTGCACATATGTACTGCTTAACTATCTGATGTATAACTGATAAGCTGAGTTAAATATTGTTTCTGAAAGTTTATCTAACAATAAAGTTATCTCAGTATACACAAGTTTCTGTTGGTATATCCACGTGTATACATGAGTTGGGTTCATTAAGGTCACGTATAGAATTCAGTAAAGAAAAAAAAAAAATCAGTGAACTATAAATACTGATTCACCCACCCCCCCCCCTCTCAGTATTGTTCCCAACAGTAGCCCAGAAAAACCCATAAAAATCACAGAAAAAATCCCACAAAAAGTATAGGTCGTAGGTTGGAGGTTGTTTTCTGCATCCTGAAGGTTGAAGTCATAGTTTTTGGCCCAACAATTGCGACCTACACTTCTGGTTGTCTCGGGAGCAGGTTTAAGAAAAAAAATTCATCTCAGCTGTGGTTGATACCTGTCACCTGCGTAATAGGCCCAGTAACACATGAAAGTAAGAATTTTTAGTGTTTTAGGGTTTTAAAGGTTAAAAAAAATCAAGAAATGCAAAAAAAGGAGTTGAAGAAAACCCCTAAGGGTTGAAGTAGTTGGTAATGTAGGGATATGAAAAACGAAAACGGTCGTAATTAAAAACCCTTGTGGAGTCGCCAGTTGTTAGTGTGAATTCTAATCACAAGCGTATGAAAAAATCTCACTTTATCTGTGCATAATAAACAACCCTAACATTAAACATGGCTAATAATTTCCTTAGATCTGCAATTAGTGATCAGAATAAATGATATATAAATCCAGATCTATGCAGTTAAAGACATTGAACAAAAAATAAAAGCAAGAGCTGCTCCATGCAACCAATGAATAAGACAAGAATGTTTTTTTTTTTTTTAATTTTATTATGACACCTGGGAAGGGAACATAAAAAGATGCTACCAATACCCCTCAATGGGATGGGTTCTTGTATGTCCTCAGTGCTTGAGATCTAAGATCTCTCTCTCTTGATGGTGTAGAAAACCCAGACAAAAATGGAACTCAAGGGGAGTTCCCAAGCAAAAAGTAGAAAAATATGACAATGATGGAGGATAAAAGTCAGACCAAAAGTATAGATCCAGAGCGATATTTAGGCAACAAAATGTAGTGAATTAATGGAAAAACCCTTCTATTTATAACAAAATATTGATTTAGTCTAGATATTGGTGCATAATTAAAATATTATTAACCAAATCTAGATCCAACTTTTATGGAATATTTTATTATTTTTGTTGGATGGAAAAAGAATTTGAATTTGGTCAAATCCCTTTATTTGTAAATAATAAATAAATAAATGATTTGTTTATTATTTTAAGAATTTGGTTGAGTAATAATTAAATAAATAGTGAATTATTCAATTATCTATAAATAATTTAGTTAAATTTAACAAGAATATTACTTAAATAATGTTTTAAATAATTATTCCTAGAAAATAATAAGATAAATAATGATTTATCTAATTAATTTTCCTGTTTTGGGTTTAATATGACCATGAATATTAATTAAACTATGGTTTAATTAATTATCCCTTGAGTAAAATCAAACAAATGAGGATTTTTTCAATTATTCCTCATGAGGTTTCCTATTTAGACCATAAACAACTTAATAAATTATGGATTACTAAGTTATTTTTCATAGTGAAAGCAATTTTACTAGGGTAAAATTGGTCTTATATGGTGTACTTTGGTTCCATCTAATAGTAACAGGTTAGATAACCAAAAATTGGTGTAACAAATAGAGTAAATTCTAGCATTTTGATTTAGTAAATTTCATGAGGAGTTTAAAATCTAAACATTAATTTCTACATGGTATCAGATCTAGATTCACAATAGAGAAGATATTTTGAAGTTGTCCTTGTATGCGGATCTAATTTGTAAGATCAATTATTCAGAGCTATAAGGATGGATGTATATGGACTAAGTATCAAGTATGCCCTTGAGGGAAGCTTGAATTATGTTGCTTGGAAGGACCGCATGGAGGCATTGTCAGAAGATAATGGATTTAAGGAAGTTGTTGAGAGTGACATTCTGAAACCGGCAGCAACCGATACTTAGAATATAGCAGAATGGAAGAAGTGTATATCTAGGGTGAGGAAAATCATATTTGAGGGAGTACGAGACCATATTGTCTCAAATATCCATGGGAAAGTGACTCTGTGTGGAAAGCATTGACAATTTTGTTCCATAATAGTAGTGACCATAGGATTCTGGCACCTAAGGAAAAGATTTAAAGTATTAAGATGTAGGAAAATGACTCAATTCAACAATATCTGAGTAGGTTCACACCATGGTGTGATGAAAATATAGGAGTTAGTTTCATAGTAATAAATGATGATCTGGTGATCCTTTCCCTCCTAAGCCTTCCCAAGAGCAGGCACAACTACTAGGATTCGATTAATGGGAGGGAGAAACTACCAAATTTGGACCAAATCTGGTCTGATTTGGTACAAGAGGAAATAAGCTGGAATACCAGAGAAGTGACTTCATCCAAAGGTGAGGATGAAGAAAATTATTCCTTGGTTGGAAAGGCAAAGAAGGGAAAATGGAAGAAATCCAAATCCAAATCATAATCCAGTTAAGGGGGCAAGAAGAAAGACTTTTCTAAAATCAAGTGCTTTCACTGTCATGAATTTGGACACTATGCCATAAAGACTCAACACAATAAAGAAAGAAATAAGAACTCAGGAGGAGAATCAAGTGAAGCTTCAGATTCACAATTTGAGCTTGAATTCACCCTCAATACATGCAGGGAAAGCATAGTGATGGGAAGTGTGTGGTATCTGGATAATGGTGCCTCGTTCCACATGACAGGGGGCACACAAAATTTCAGTGACTTGGAAGATAAATATCTCAATATGAACATTGATATGGAATATGATGGAAGGTAAATCCCGACCAGGATCGACACAATAACCTTTTAGAGGGAGTTTGGCTCCCCTCTCGGGCTCAAGGATGTGATGTTTGGACCAGGTTTAAAAAAGAATCTATTTTTTGTCATGGTGTTGGAAGACCATGGTTATGATGTGATATTCATCAAATGAAAGACATTTCCTGAGACACATCACCAAGGGACATGTGAAGCATATTGGGGTTTGAGTGAAGAACCTCTACAAGTTGGATGTGGAGGATGATGTTGCTTTGAGCACAAAAGTCGAGAAAGTGTAGAGCCAAGATATCGGCGAATTATGGCATAGAATACTTGGCCATTTGCATCATGGAGCTTTGAATATCATGCAACAGATCACCAAATGCCTCCCTAAAGGAGCACTAGAGTAGCAGGATACATGCAAAGGGTGTAACTTGGGAAAGTACACCAAAGCCACCTTCAATGATTATGACAATAGGGCACATGAAATCTTTGAATTATCCACTATGATGCCTCTAGACCTTTCTCAACAGCCTCCACTTCCAAGCATGAGTATTATGTTATATTTGTAGATGATTTATCACATAAGTAATGGACTTTCTTCATGTAGAAGAAATACTAGAAATTCTCCAAGTTTTTTGAATTTAAACCACTTGTTGAGAAATAAATTTGAAATAAAGTGGAGGCTCTTAGGATTGATAAAGGAGGTGAGTACATGTCGAATGAATTTAAAATTTTATGTGCAAAGGAAGGCATTTGATGGGAGTTGAAAGCACCCCACAACCCACGACAGAATGGGGTGGCTGAGATGAAGAACAAAAGTATCATGGGAGCATCAAGGGCGATGTTGCATGACCAAGGCCTACCTGTACACTTGTGGGCTGAAGCATGCAACACATTGGTGTATTTGTGGGACATGAGTCCTAATCAGATTCTTGGGATGAGAACACCAGGAGAAGTTTTTTCACAAAAGAAACCAGATGTGTCACACTTCAGGATCTTTGAAGCATCGGTATATTGCCATGTTTACAAAAAATCAAGGAAAAATATAGAGTTGAAAACAGATTTGGGGATATTTGTGGGGTACATAGATACACCTCACAACTATCATGTGTACTCTCCATCCCTCATAATGAAATTCGTGTGAAGGTATGTGAAGTTCAATGAGGAGAATGAAATGAGGTGTTCTCTTGAGAGGGAGCTTTAGTTACATTCAGATCGGGATCTTTTGGCTCCATACGAAGAACCTTAGGAATTTTTGGAGTAGCCACAAGTAGAGGAGAAGAGAGTGGATACAACCACTCAAGGATAGACACCATAGAAAGAAGGAAACTGACCAGGGATTTACAAGGTAAAGCATGTAACAAATGGAATCATAGAGAAATACAAGGCGAAATTTGTGGCCAAGTGGTACTCTCAAGTTGAAGGGATTGATTATGAGGAAACATTTTATCCTGTAGCAAGGTACTCTTCCATCAGTTCAATTCTCTCTTTGGATGCACATATGGGGTGGAAGATCCACCATATGGAAGAATTCGAATTAGTACCATAAGATACAAACAAATGTTACAAATGATACGAGAATACATGTCCATGAATCTTCTTGTTGTTAGAAGAAAACATTCCTCAATGGAGTTATTTAGGAGGAAGTGTACATCGAGAAAATAGAAGGTTTTGAGACCTTTGAAAGAGATTCACATGTGTGCAGACTCAAGCGAGCAATGTATGGATTGAATCAAGTACCCCATGCTTGGTACAAAAAGATCGATATATATCTCACCAGTTTGGGCTTCAAAAAACGTGAAGTGGATGCAAACATGCACCACATTTTGGTGGAAGGTAAATTTTTTATTATTGTCTTATATGTTGATTATTTGATTTTAACTAGTGATGAAAAATTGATCAGATATTGCAAGGAGGACCTTGAAAGAGAGTTTGAAATGGAGTACATAGGTCTCATGTACTATTTCCTTAGATTGGAAGTATGGCAAGGAGAAGGGGAATTATTTTTCTCTCAGGGAAATTATGCCAATGATATACTTCAAAGGTTCCACATGGACAAATGGAAACCCATGGAGACTCCTCTAGTGACCAACTGGAGGAAAGAGGATTCCACTTCAAGTGAGGAAGTGGATGCTACCATGTATAACAAGTTAGTTGGTTCACTCATGTATCTTATGAACACACAACCAGAAATGTGTTATGTAATCAACCAATTTAGCTAAGCCATGTTTCGACCGACCAAATTATTTTGGAGGGTAGCTAAGCATGTACTACGGTAGCTCATAGACACGACTCGATTTGGAAGATGGTACAAACGGATAGAGGTAGTGAAGCTACGTGGCTTCACAAATGTAGATTAGGCAGGGATTCCATCAGACCGAAAGAGCACATAAGGAGGAATTTTCAGTTTTGGTTCCACAATGGTTTCTTGGTACACTAGGAAGCAGAGATATGTGAGAATCATATTCGCAGAAGTAGAGTAAATGGCTGACACTCACGAAAAATGTGAGGTAATCTAGATGAGAAATATTGTTGTTGGGTTATTTGGTCAAATGATGGATCCTACTATGATTTACTATGATAATAAAAGTTGCAACAAGATCTCTAAAAATATTGATTTTCATGATTGATCCAAACACATAGATATCTAGTATCACCATCTATGAGATTATGTGCAGAGGAGGATCATGTTGTTGCAGTACATGCCGGCAGAGGAACAAGATGCAGACATTTTGACAAGGGCATTTTCAAGAGGAAAATTTTATTTCCATGGAGATATTATTGGGGTATCAGATAATATATTTCTTGTTGAGAGGGAGTATTGAAAATTTAGCAAGAAAATCTCAGTTTGACTTTGCCTTGGTCAAACTAGAGAAAAATTGAATTTCCACATCAGTAGAATCTTGGAGGTAGTTAACTGAGGTGACATGGCTCTTGTCACTCATTTAAATTCATTAATTTGATTTGGGGAAGCTTGAGTTCAGTTCAATATGATTTATTGCTAATTTGTAGCAATCTTTTCAGTTAAGTTGAGTTATTGTCAGTTAAACTAGTTCCATTTGTTGGAGAAACTAGTGGAAGGTCAAGTTGTGTATTGTAACTTCAATCACACTAAGTAGTCATCCAGTTAACTGATAAATCATCCCAAAATAACTGATGCATGCAGATAATTCAAGTTACCAATTTGATATGGAGATTCCAAGGCAGTGTACTATCAATTGTATACTAGTTCCATGTGTACAAGTGTTGCATGCAGTCAAAGAATGGGCCTACAGGAATTGTGCAATCCAGTTGAAGAATTTCCAAAACAAATAGGGGATAATTCCTCAAGGAACAACGCAAGGAAATAGGAGCTTGGAGGCTTGAAAATTTTTCTAATTATTGGCCAGGTTCATTCATTCAAGCAAAGGATAGAAGATACAGGTGCAGGTTGTGCTCAAGCTTGAGCAAGCATATTGTATTCATCCATATCCTTTAATTAATGCAATATAGATAGTAAGGGGTTTTGAGAAGTTTCTTTCCCCTAGATAAATATTGGTGCATGTGTGATGTTTCCTTTTTCATTCCAATGATATGTGTTCTCAATCATGAATTTTCTTCCGCAGATCATTAGAGTAGCTTCTAGTCTTGCGATTTAGTAAATTTCATGACCAATTTAGAATCTACAAATTAATTTCTACATGAAATGCACCTAGATATGTTCTAATAAATTCGACGAAACTTATATCATTGTAGGACACTTGAAACTAATATAATAACATTATACGACACTTGGTGATCAAGGAAACACTAGATACGATAGCGATAGTAGGCTCCAAAATTTGAATGTAGTGAAATTTTGGAGGGTGTTGTAGCAACAACAAAACTTGGCGACACACTGGGTGGACTTCAACTTCTTTGTTTGGGAATATATTTCGATTAAGGGTCAAACCTTCAAGAAGTATTGAGTACCTCAATTTCCCCTTTTCTACCTTATTTTACATATAGCGTCTCAATTTCCTCTACTTGGTTGAACACACATAGAAAGATAACACAATATCACAATTATTTCAATCTAGGTAAGGGTAATGTGCACGACATGTTTATGATATTCAAAATATTTATTTTTCATCTCTAGTGTTGATCTGCTTCCAACAAGCCTCTACAGTACCCCGATGGAGTCACTTCTTGAGCACAAACGTTGCTTCCCTACTAGTGAGCTTGGATAGTACCACGACGAAGTCACTTGCTTCACTGCCATACGCAAGAACCCTTTCTCTTATTTCACCCTTTATTTATTTATTTAATATAATTGTGCATCGAAACTAATTATTTTCAATGGGAGAGAGAGGGAGCATGACTTATTTAGATCAGGGGAGGTTTCTCCTTCATATTAGTATTTTAATACCTCAGATGTAGATTCAAGCACTTTAGATTTTTCCCTTATCCTTTCTCTACTAGGTTGGACAATTGTTAACACATAGGTCAATTTACACCAAGTTGAGTAGTTTAGACACTATCATAGGTGTGGATCTAATAGGTCCCCTCATGGTTCTCCTATTAGAAGAATCGTGTTTTCCATTTGGACTTATCTCAATTTATGACATTTTCCTAAGACAAATAAGGAGAACAAGAAGAAAGGAAAGCATTGTGGTTGTCATACTTTCTCTTTTATTCCACCATAAATTCCTTTAGAGCCAAACACTTTTCACACAAAGTATTATTAGAAAAAAAAAATGAAAATACATGAGAAAAAAATGAAATAAAACCAAAATAACCAAGAAAATTGAGGTGGTACATAAACAACATGCAAAATATGAAATAAGAAAACAAACAAATGTACAGACTTGAGGGAGAGAAGGAAAGAAGGTGAATGCAATGCAAGAGGAACTAAATGAAACTAAGCATGCTCATAACCTAACAAGCTAAAAGGTGAGGGATAAGTGTAATGATATTTGTAGTGAAGCCATCGTAATTTCTCCTTGTTAGGGTCCCTTGATTTGGCTGATTGGCAAGCCAAACGACAGTGTAAAATCAAACCAATCTTTGGAGCCCAATGACCTAACCTTCCTGGACTTAGAGAGGGCTCTCTCTATTTGTGTAAGGGATATTTGTGTGTTTTATTATTGTGTTCTTGATTTTAGGCTGGTTATGAAGTAGCTTTCTTGGTTTTGGTTTTTTAGGTTATGAGGGATGAACTGATCAAAGACATAAGATAGGTAAAAATATGTTAGATCAACTGGGCTATGGGGTCGAAAAGGTCAAGGAAGCTTTCAGGTGGTGATACAAGGTTGCTGAAGAGCAGATTTGAGCAAGGTAAAATGGATCTTTGGGAAAAATGGAGTGAGATGGACAATAAACTTGTGAAGAAAAAAGGATTTAAAACATAAATAGTTTAATAGTTGACATAAACATGGTAGGGAAAACCATTAATCATGATAAATGTAACTGTAAACTGATCAATGAATAGAAATAAACATTCAAGCCATGCATAGAGATATATGACTCTCTAACTTTTGGAAATGACTATCAAATTTTGGGAAATACATTTAAGAAAAACAAACAACTTAAATCACTATGAAGGAATGCCTAAACATAGTATTTCAAGCTATTGTTATAGCATCATTTCTCACCTTCATATGATTCATGATTGCTTTTATGGCTTTGGGCACCCATTCCTACAGACTTGGACAAAATTCACTAAAAAACAGTGTTAAAATCCCCATACGCGGTTATGCCCAGACTTTTCCACGTGTATACGCGAGTCCACATGAACTTTTCCGCGTATGCCATTAAAATCATTAAAAATATATATAAAAAATCCCTATTTTCGGGCTGGGTTGATGGTTACTCTGGTAGTTCAACCACCCCAGCACATGGCCAACTGTTTCCAACTGTTGAAACTACTTTGAGGGAGTATAAAAGCCCCTCATGTGCATGGCCTAAGGGAGAGAGAGAAATTATTGATATTATACTCTGTTGGTATTCCCTATCCAAGTCTGAATTCTCGTGCCTCCTGCACTTCCCAGTTCATTACAGGAAACCCTTGTTTCCTGGAGATGCTCATCTCCCTATATGTCATCTCGTATGCACCAGTTCGGAAGGAATCTTAGCGAGGCAAGGGTGGGACGGATCCGGACGACGGTCTGCTTGAAGATCGTGGAAGGATTCAGGTGATCTCTCCACTTTTTATTTCTATACATGCTATTTATAATACAGAAGAACCATCTTGTTCCCGAAATATATGTGTTAGTGTCCGCTTGCATATATGAGAATATTGTTATTTAAGCATTTATTATGGTTTATCTAATGTTTCATATGGATTTCACTAACATTTAGAGTAGATATATGTTGTACAACCAGTTCTTCGTGCTTGTTTCTTCTTGTATTTCAGGTTAATAAGGAAGAAGGGTTGCTGGGGGTTTGAACCCCGCGGGATCTGCTTCAACCGTAGGACCTACGGGTAAGTTCCCCGATCTGCTCTATTTAGTTTTTCATGAACATGTATGGTTGTGTGAGTCCTTCTTGAGTAGCATGCCCTGCTCTATGGAGGTTGTAACCCAACAAACCTCTAGGGTGATTTTCCCCGAAATAGAACTGGCGACTCCGCTGGGGATCGCATTCTTGTGATTCCCCTGTTGGGTGGTTTCAGCTGTTTGATAGGTTTCCAACAGTTTTAACTTTTATTTCCAGTCCAGTTTACTCTTACTCAGTCAGACTGAAGTCCTGGTTTCTTATCCAGGCTTGATCCTTTTTGTTTTTTCATTATTTACCTTTATATATGCGGGTTTGTTTGCAAACAGTCGCGTATACACGCATTTTTTGTTAAAGGGAGTCGCGTATACGCGTGTTTCCTTTAGCACAGTCGCGTATGCACGCTTGTTGCTAAACTGTAAAGTTGCGTATACCTAGGCAGATTTTGAAATTTTGGATTTCTTGGCTTTTTAGTCCTTTCTGTCTGTGGAGACCTGTTCCTGCAGTGTCTTTGTACCCTCTAGATTGTGAAGAAAGTGGTCTTTGGTCTTTTCTCTCTCTTGTTTGATTGAAAACTAGTCTTTTTGGCAAAGTATTGTGTCTTGTGCTGGCATTTCTGGTTCGAGTACCAAGATCTCTTTCTGGGGATTCTTGGCTGTTCTGCTTCATCAGAACAGAGAGCTCCTGCTCATTTACTCTTTCCTATCTTTGTGTTTTGCTTTGCACTACGATTTTTGCCCGTTTCTTGGTTGGTTTTCTTGAGTTCAGTCGGCTAGGTCTTGTTGCAACTTTTGAAGAGTCTTTCTTGGTTCTTTGAAGTTTTTGTTTGCAGCAAGGTTGCACTATTCTTCTAGGCTGAGTGGCTGAGTTTTCTTGTCTTCTTTTGCTCATATTGATCTTGCTACTAGTTAGCCCTATAATATTTGGAGCATTTTTGAAGTTTTTGCTTGAAATTCAGTGTTGTTTGGCTTGGGATTTTATAGTTTCACTTGGTCTTTTCGAACTCTTTTATAAAACTCAAAAGCTCAAAAAACATTTTTCTTTGTTGTTTTCTTTTGTTTTTGCATTTTTGTTTTCGTTTCTTTGTATCTTTTGAAGCTTTGTTGAGGTTTCTTGCCTTTGGATTTTGGCTTGATTTTGGAAAGGAGTTGTCATTGATTTCTTCCTCTTGTTTTTTAAGCATTTTTGGTGTCTTCATATTAAGAGTTCTTGATTTTGGGAACTAGCTTTCTGGACAACCAAAAAAGAGATAAAACTGAAGGACTTTTGGGAAATTTCACTCTGCTTTAGGAGATTTTTGCATCTTAGAATTTGCATGCTTGTAGTGATTTGCATCAGGTGCACTTAAGCATTTAGTCATTTTCATAGTTTTTGTGAGTGTGAGTTTGTTATCTAAAAAGAAAAATACAATTTTTAATCTCGTAGAACCTGTATAGAAGTTGCTTTTCATCGAAAGACAATAACTGCATTTTCATGTAGTTTGGTTTTTATTAATTTCTTTCTGCATCAAAACACCATAAGTTTCATTTCCACATCCCTTTGACTTAACATAACAGCCCATTAAAATAAGCGATTTAATTTAAAATCAACTAGCAAGTTTTCTAAGTGTCATACACCAACTAGCTAGGTTGTAGGGCCTTGGATTAGGTGAGTGGAGAGTTAACTCTCCAAGGCTGCTCAAACAAAACATAGAAGTTGATTAATTGAGTGAAATCCAACTCCGTTAGGTGGACCGGGAAAGCTCTCCTCCAGAGAGTCAAGCGCGAGGGGAAGTGAAGGCCGAGAAGAGGGATACCCCCTCTCTGATTAGCTGAATCTGACCTCAAGACCGTTCCGCCCGGCTTCTGACACGGATTGGTGCCCATAGTTGCCACTCCTAGGTTCCACACATGTGATTGCGGGGGGGAATACCCGTGGTACCTGAGGCAGACGTCGCATCACTTTCAGCAGTACTTCTGGGGGGTGCCCTTGTGAAGCTTGGGTGCTTGAGCCGGCAAAGGTTGTTGTTAGGAGGTTGGCGTAACTATTTCTGATACCTTCGCTAGTAGGCCTGGGCCGTAATTATCCCAGACTGCTTTTGGGAGGTCCTATATTTCGCTTTCCTGTATTTTGGTGTCCGGTCCTCATCACCCGGAGCGGAAATACTTGGAGGCTATTTTCTTGATTGTATCTCAGGGATTTTTCTTATAGTGAGTGCTCTTTGCTCCTAGCTTGCCTAGCTTTTCACTTTTTTGAGTCTAATTTAAAATCTATAAAAGTGGTTGATCAAGCGCCTCGACGATCGAGGAGAATCCGGGGGTTATCTCCCGAGAGTCCTGAGCCTTCTTCGAGAAGGCGTAGGAGTGATTTAGCAGGTGGTTACCACCCCGTGGCGTCTGATGCAATGGAGAGAGATCCTCCACAAGGGTCTGAAGGTTTCATAGCTGATTCTGGTGTCGGTTCCGAGAGGAGCGTTCCGCTCACCTCGCGAGTTTTATTTCCTCAGGAAGAAGATTTTCAAATTGAGGAATTACCTGAACCTCCTGGGTCAGGTCCATCTCCTCTTCCTCCTGATTATCCATTCGTTGTTCAATACATCGGACCTGAGTCAGAGAGACCAGAAGATCCTCCGTATTATTCATACCTTTCGATGGCCACGACTGGGAACACGGCTTCTGCTGTGAGTACTGCAGGCATTCAGACTCCTGCTTCTGTTGAAGGAGGGGGCACTATTGCTTTATCTTCGATTGCTTCTAGTGCTGCTGTGTTTGGCTCTGGTTTCACCCAAGCACATGCTTCTCATTCTGGTCCCTTCTATTTCGGAATGCCCACTAGTGGGATTCCTTCTTTTTCCTTTTCCACTGCTGCAGCTGGATCTACACCCATGTCTTCCATGGCTAGTGGATCAGCTTCTTTTCAGGGGTTCCCCTTTGGAACTGGGCACATTCCTAGTTCCAATCCTTCTTTAGGGTCCTTTCCATTTACTTCTCAGACCCAGAGTTTCAATCCTTGGTCTGGAGGTCAGAATTCGACCACTTTTACAGGATGGAACCCTGTATTCACTACAGTGGGGGCAGGGAATCAGTTTTACGCTGGTCACCAAGGGAATACTTCTTTCCCTTCGTCGAGTGCTTATCATACCTTTTCTCCTCTTTCTAATTCCTGGAACCCCTATCAGGGGCTTTCCTCTTCATTTCATACTTCAGCGGGGGGAACTGGTCTGGGCTTTGGTAACTCTGCGTTGGGAGGAGGTTCTTCTCCTTTTTCTACGAGTCCTTTTTGGCAACCTGGTGCCTCATCAAATCCAGGGTATTCTTTTCAGAATGCTGGGAATCCATCCCATAAAGGATGAAATCCTCAGGCTCCGCTTCGCTTACCTTTTCTGGCGACGTTAAACTTGCCAGATCTGTCGAAGTTGACTAATGGTCCGATTCGTTATAGTCCGAGGTGGCCTCCGGTTCCCACCAAAATTCCTTCATACATTCCAAAGTTTGAAGGTAAGAATGGAGAAGATCCGGCTGACCACATTACCACTTTCCATTTATGGTGTTCTTCGAACTCCCTGATCGATGATTCGATTAGGTTGAGATTATTTCAACGCACCCTAACTGGAAACGCTGCCAAATGGTATATTGAGCTAACTGGGGGTAGTTTTGCTACATTTGGAGAACTGGCTGTTACATTTCTGAACCATTTTCAGTTGCCTATCCGATATGACGCTGGGACTGAAATCCTAGCTAATTTTAAGCGGGTATAATTTTAAGCGGATGACGCAACCAGGTACGGTTGTGTTGTCATCAGGAGTCGGAGGGAGGAGAAGAAGAAAGAGGCCGATTAAAAGCTCATATTCCAGAATTCCTTTGAATGGCTTCTCAAATCCCCGTGAACATATTTCGAAAGATGTATCCCTCTCAGGGGTATTTTCCGAGGAGCAGGCCATTTTTAGGGCCCAGCAGCTAGAGTTGATATATTCTCAGTCTGGGGTCCTTCACAAGTATTTTCCCAATGCTCCTCGCTCCAAATTAGATTTATATAAAACTAATCCCGGTCCTCATGGTGATGGACTAGTTCGATCGATCAATAGTGGTGCAGCCAACCTGCTTTCTCAATTGCAGCAGTTGTCTTTACAATCTGCTCCTTCTGGTCAGGCTGTGCCTGCTGAGTCATCGCCTTCCCAGTCTTTGTCCATAAATGTTGTCCAAGCTTCTGATCCCAAAGGAAATCAACAATCCGAAGGGAAGAAGAAGGGACGAAATAATAAGAAAAAGGGCAAGAATGGGAAGGGTAATGCAAATAAAACCAACAAGCATGTTGGTGAGGGTCCAAAGGATAAAAAGAAAGTGAAGTTTCCATGCAAGTTATGTGCTGGAGACCATCTTACACACCTTTGCCCTAAAATTCAGGATGCGCAGCGCTTGTTAGCTCAGCAGGGTTCTTCTAGTTCCCAGGTTGTGTTGACAAACCCTTTTCCCCAAGGGCAACAACTAGTTGTTGGCGCGAATCAAAATCCTGGGGCTTCCTCTGGGGGCACCCAGGAAGGGGAAATTCCATCGAACATATTCATGATGAGTGCTCACGTGGATGTCGCTACAAGATCCCGTGATTATGGCGGAGAAGAGTCTTCGAAAGCTAAGGATACCCCTGATGCTACTGAGCCGCTTCACATTACGAAGCCTACTGTTGAGTCTATGCCTCGGATGCCCAAAGCATCTTCTAAGCGATCGACGATTAATCCAAATGCTAGGGCTGCCCAGAACTACTCTATTGTGGAAGATCTGGCGCAGAGTCCTTGTGCCATGTCAGCTTTAGACGTACTCCAGTCTTGCCCGGCTCAGTACAGTGCTTTGCTCACTGCCATTGGGGCTATTGATCCAAAAAATTCTCTTCTGATTACTTTTGATATGTCTAATTTTAAGAAGAGACTTCCTCATCACATGGATTTTCATATTAAATCATCGTACCGGAAGTGTAACATCTTTCGGACGGTTGTTGATGAGGGTGCTTCCACATGCGTGATGTCTCTCGCATGCTGGAAGACACTTGGATCTCCCAAAGTTGTTCCATCTACCACTCTTCTGACTGCGTTCGACGGTCATTCTCACAGGCCCCATGGTATTGTCCCAGCTTTGCCCATCTGTGTTGGGGGCAAAAATGTCAATATAGAGGTTGAGGTAGTGGATGCAAGCTTGGACTACAACCTTCTGTTGGGGAGAAACTGGATTTATGAGATGGATGCCATTGCATCCTCATTATTTCGCATTATATGTTTCCCCCACGAAGGGAGGATTGTTACAGTGGATCAACTGGACTGTCCTCCTATAGACCCGAATGCGTCTACTGACTCATCTATTCCTAAGTTGGATAATTCTAAGGCGCCTGTTGAGAATTTAGGAGTTGGAATGTATTCTTCCTTGATGGTTACTTTCGATATTCCTCCTCCTACGGTTCATATTAATGCAATTTCATCCTCCAAGGCTCCTCTTCGAAGAGAGTTCTTCAGAACTCATTATTTTTCGTACCCTTGGACCTTACCTTCCCCTACTGCCACATTAGCGGAAGGTCAAGTGGGTGGAATGGCATTTCCTATTTCTGCAGCTGAGATTGCTTATCAGTCTATTGTTGACTCTGCAGATTCCATCCCAGCTCCTCTGTCACCGGAAGAGTTGGATGGCGATGTGGCTCCGGCTTGGACACTTAGTTCTTCTTCGGCCCAGGATTGCCTTGATACCACTCTTCCATCTGAAGAGGCCATCCTGGAAGCCATGACTGGTATAGATAGACCGTGGGATGATTTGCATCATCGATCTTAATTTTTACCTGACTTGAGCGAAGTTGAAACGAGTTTTCCAAGTCCTCCGTCTCCTGGTCCTGTTCACCCAGTCTTGAACCCTTTAGCACCAACACAGGTTTATGCTGAAGGGAACATGGCTGTGATTTCTCCTACTATCCCGGTGAACATTTCTAGGGATCCCAATATTATCGAGAATGTCTTCATCGGAGCTGAATGTTCCCGTGAAGAGGTTCAAATTTACACCGAGCTCTTTAAAGAGTATAGGGATGTATTTGCTTGGTCTTATGAGGAAATGCCTGGTATAGATCCATCTATTGTCCAACATGAGATCAAGACTTATGAAAACGCTAAGCCTATGAGGAAAAAACTTCGTCCGGTCAATCCTAGGAAGGCAGCAGCTATCAAAGCTAAGGTTGAGAAGCTACTTAAGGCGGGATTCATTTTCCCTGTTCCTTTGACTGAATGGGTTTCAAATCCCGTTCCCGTAGATAAAAAGCAAGGAACGATTCGAGTTTGCATTGATTTCAGAGACCTAAATAAAGCATGTCCTAAAGATAATTACCCCACACCATTTATCGATCAGATCATTGACGAGTGTGTCGGTAATGAGATTTTCTCCTTCATGGACGGTTTCTCCGGATATAATCAGATTACTATCCGTCCTGAAGATCAGCATAAGACTGCCTTTATTTGTCCCTGGGGTACATTTGCATACAAGAAGATGCCTTTTGGTCTTAAAAATGCTGCGGCTACCTTTCAGCGAGCCATGTCATATGCCTTCCACGACATCAAAAATATTATTGAGGCGTACTTGGATGATTTAGCTGCTCATTCTCGAAAGAGGATGGATCATCCTGCTCACCTCCGGCAAATATTTGAACGATGTCGGTTCTATAAGATTAGATTGAATCCGAACAAGTGTGTTTTCGCGGTTACATCCGGTCGGTTATTGGGATTCATTGTGTCTAAGGAAGGGATTAGGGTAGATCCCTTCAAGGTTGAGGCAATACTTCGGTTGCCTCCCCCGTCCTCTATCCGTCAGCTTCAAAGTCTACAAGGAAAGTCTAATTTTCTTCGGAGATTTATCGTAAATTATGTTGAAGTTACAAAGGGATTTATGAGATTGTTGAAGAAGGGAGTTCCTTTTCTTTGGGACGACTACGCTCAACGCTCATTCGATGCTTTGAAGAAAGCATTGACCTCTGCTCCTTTATTGAGTCCACCTGATTATAGCAGAGATTTCCTTTTGTATCTGGCAGCAGCAGAATCTACCATCAGTATGGTTCTGGTTCAGGAGGATGATGCTCTTGCAGAGCATGTTATTTACTACCTTAGTCGAGGCTTGGTAGGACCTGAACTCCGGTACACTCCGATAGAAAAATTAGCTTTAGCAGCAGTTCATGCTGTGCAGCGACTCCGGCATTACATTATTCTACGAAAAACTTATGTTTTGGCAGCAACCAATCCATTTCAGTTTGTCCTCAGTAGGCGAGTGATTGGGGGAAAATACAATATATGGATTGTGATTTTGCAGGAATTTGATCTTGAGTTTATGTCTGCCAAGTCCAAGAAATCATTGGTTTTCACGGAATTGATCTCCGAGTTGCCCTGTGGGGAAGAGATGATCTATGATGAATCCTTTCCGGATGAACATTTGTTTCTTATCTCTTCACAGGATCCTTGGTACGGAGATATCATTGTGTATCTCCAGACTGCGAAGTTTCCCTCTACTTTTTCGAAAGATGAGTGTCGTAAGTTGCGTCACTTGGCCAAGAATTATTTGATTATTGGTGACGCTTTATATCGTCGAGGGGTTGATTCAATCCTGAGACGCTGCTTAACTCTCGAAGAAGCTGAGGCTGTGCTGAATGATTCCCACAGTGGAGCTTGTGGGGGTCATTTATCTGGGCTTGCTATAGCCCAAAAAATCTTGCGTGCTGGGTACTTTTGGCCCTCGATTTTCAAGGATTGTATCGAATCGGTCAAAAAGTGTCATCTGTGTCAAGTTTATACTCGAAAAATGCACGCTCATCCAGCTCTGCTTTTTCCAGTCATTACTATCGGTCCCTTTACAAAGTGGGGTATTGATTATACTACTTGTAACCCGCCTTCGGCTAAAGGTCACAAGTACATTATTGTAGCAGTAGACTACTTTACGAAGTGGGTCGAGGCTATGCCTAATTTTGGGAATGATGGTGAGATAGCAGCTCTTTTTCTTTTCAACCAGGTTATTGCTCGTTTTGGTATTCCTAGAGAGATTTTCACTGATCATGGCAGTCATTTTCAGAATAGCATGATGGCTGAGTTGGCTCTAAAATTAGGTTTCCGGCAGGAGCATTCATCTTCGTATTATCCTCAAGCCAATGGGCAAGTGGAAGCCGTGAATAAATCCTTGAAGACAATTCTTCAAAGGAAAATTGATAAAGCTAGATCCAACTGGCATATTATGCTATATCCTGCACTTTGGGCATACAGGACGTCAGTGAAAACTGCAACTGGATTTACTCCGTTTCAGCTAGTGCACGGGTTGGAATCCATATTTCCCATTGAATGCGAGATTCCTTCTCTTAAGTTAGTTGTTGAACTTCTTCCTGACACTTCTAGTCTTGAAGAACGACTCCTTCATCTGGAACATCTCGATGAGCAGCGTCGGGATGCCGCCACGATGAATGAAGCGCACAAAAACCGAGTTAGAGCTCAGTACGATAAGGCGGTCAAACGTAGGGTTTTTTCGGAAGGTGACCTTGTTTTGGTCTATGCCCAAGAAAAAGATGCCCTGGTGGCAGGGAAGTTTAAGTCTATGTGGTATGGCCCCTATATCATTAAAAAAGTCCTTAAGAAAGGAGCATATACCCTGGTTGATTTAGAAGGGAACGAGTTGTCGGAGCCCCAAAATGGGCTCTATTCGTTGCTCTCTGGCGGCGCATGCAGTAAGTTTTTCGCCCTTGAACAAAGCATATACACTTATATTTATTTCCTTCATTTGGGATGGTTTTAGTTTTGACTTAGGTTCAGCCTTTACCTTGTTTCACTGGTCATGCCCCCCGATTGGTTATCTCGTCCAATCATATGGAGAGTTTGTTCTCATCGCATACCGGGGACACGCGCAAGGTTACTTTTTATCGCCATGGTCATCACGAGATCATGAGTCATGATTTTGTTCAAGGGAAGTTCAACCGCAGTCGGCCATTCCGTTAAAGGAGTCTCCTTGACTCATTATTCACTGCCTTCCTTGGCCTTGTCGCATCTTGTTCTATCACATCGTGCAACCAATGCTCTCGTCTTGTCAGTTTGGATGCAAGGTCCCCATTAACTTCGTCAAGGCGGGTTTGTCTCTTATCGACTACGACACATTGCTCTGAGAGAAAACCTAGAGCCGCACCCCGGCCCTATTTCCATCATTGATAGGTGACCTTGTGCTCAGCATTTGATCATCATTATGGGTCTTTGACTGAGTGGTTTCCCCTATGTTCGACGTCAGCACACATTTTCACACTTAGGATTCGTGCAGTACCTTGATTTCCATTTGACCCTATCGGTGGATTTCTCGCCTCTGTGTCAGCTTTCATTATTGGTTGGTTCAGAGGGTTTCTTCCGTGTGCTAGCTTCATCTTGTGCACGTCGGAAACGTACTTCGGTTTTGGTTCCATCACTCTACTTCGTCCGATTCCTTCCAAATCTTGGCCTGCGGGTTACACTCGCGCTGGACTGATGTGGGATGCCTTAATGCCTTCCTTCCAGCAGATATTTTCCCATCGACTTCGACTCATTGCTCTGGGAATAAGGTCTAGAGTCTTTTTGTCAGTACCTTAGGGTTTGCAGTCATCAGTGGCAGACTCTTCGCTATCGACAGTGGGGATTCATCATTGCCTCCCGATTGGTAGATTCTTTCAAGTGTTCGACTTCAACTCATTCATTCGCACTTGTTAGATTGTACTGGGGCACCTTGACACTCATTTTCATTATTGGTGGGTTGTCTCGCGTTGGTTAACGGTATACATCATTGACCGGTAATCCAACAATTTCTCACATGGTCGACTTCAACTCATTTATTCCCATTGTGTAGAATTGTGCGATAGTTATCGGTGAAGACCTCGGGTTGCATCAGCATTTCTCGGTTCACTTTTGATAGTTCATTCAGTTTCTGCCAGTGATGTCATCCACCCTTATATGTTGCAGTTCAGTACAGCAGCATCTTATATGTTGGCTCCTGAGTTGCGTGATTGTACCGTTTGTTCCACCTCTTATGATTCGGTACTTGGAGATTCAGTTACTTATTTGATCAGACATCCAGTTGCACCATCTTTGATCAGCTTTCTATATGTGATACTTGGACATTGATTCAGACTTACACTTCCGGGCCATGCTCAGATGATTCATTGTGTACTTTTAGTTCAGCTATACTTGTATACATGTTGGATCTATTCAGTACTTTCTATATGATGTATTTTTGACTGAGCATGGGTATGCCCACCTCAGCATGAGTTGACTCTCTGTTTTCTTTCATTGGTTTTTGGCAGGCTGAAATCTGGTGAAGTCCTCTCTTATCCTTGTGAAGTTCTTTCTATGTGCATAATACATTTCGGCCATCATGTACCCCTTCTGACCTCATATATTAGGGGGCATCTGTTATAGCATCATTTCTCACCCTCATATGATTCATGATTGCTTTTATGGCTTTGGGCACCCATTCCTACAGACTTGGACAAAATTCACTAAAAAACAATGTTAAATTCCCCATACGCGGTTATGCCCAGACTTTTCCGCGTGTATACGCGAGTCCACATGTACTTTCCCGCGTATGCCATTAAAATCATTAAAAAATATATAAAAAATCCCTATTTTCGGGCTGGGTTGATGGTTACTCTGGTAGTTCAACCACCCCAACACGTGGCCAACTGTTTCCAACTGTTGAAACTACTTTGAGGGAGTATAAAAGCCCCTCATGTGCATGGCCTAAGAGAGAGAGAAATTATTGATATTATACTCTGTTGGTATTCCCTATCCAAGTCTGAATTCCCATGCCTCCTGCACTTCCCAGTTCATTACAGGAAACCCTTGTTTCCTGGAGATGCTCATCTCTTTATATGTCATCTCGTATGCACCAGTTCGGAAGGAATCTTAGCGAGGCAAGGGTGGGACGAATCCGGACGACGGTCTGCTCGAAGATCGTGGAAGGATTCAGGTGATCTCTCCACTTGTTATTTCTGTACATGCTATTTATAATACAGAAGAACCATCTTGTTCCCGAAATATACGTGTTAGTGTTCGCTTGCATATATGAGAATATTGTTATTTAAGCATTTATTATGGTTTATCTAATGTTTCATATGGATTTCACTAACATTTAGAGTAGATATATGCTATACAACCAGTTCTTCGTGCTTGTTTCTTCTTGTCTTTCAGGTTAAGAAGGAAGAAGGGTTGCTGGGGGTTTGGACCCCGCGGGATCTGCTTCAACCGTAGGACCTACGGGTAACTTCCTCGATCTACTCTATTTATTTTTTCATGAACATGTATGGTTGTGTGAGTCCTTCTTAAGTAGCATGCCCTACTCTATGGAGGTTTAAACCCAACAAACCTCTAGGGTGATTTTCCCTGAAACAGTAACTCCAGCAAACATCTTGTGTTCCTTTGTATACTTTGTATCTATGTATTTTTATTTTTCTTGCTGAGGTAAAGATTTGGAAAGTTTACTAATTTTAGGTTTCATCTCTGTGTCAATGTTACATTCCTCAATATTAGATCTAAGTGGCTCCATTTTCAGATTTTTAGCAACATCATTTGAGTCAAATAAATATTCTAAAGGAGTTAAACCTTTTGGTAGGAAATTATCTTTGAGATTTAATACATCAGATTCATCATCAATTATCTCATCAATTTCTACTTTCTCTTTTTCCTATGTCTAATTGACTAAATTTAGTAGGTATAGTAAAATTTACATTATTTACATCTATATTATTCAAATCAATTTCACTATATAAATCCTGATCTGATGCACAGTCTGTGTCTATTTTACAATTATGAAATTCACCCTCATTATTCATAAAATGGTAAATGTGTTGATCTTGTGAGAAAATTTGCCAATATTTGAGATTATCTGGAATTATTGGTGTGTGTTTTACTTCTGCAGTATATTATGATTAGGCTAGAATGGTAAATTACAGGTACTAGCAAATGTTGCTAGGCAGTGAGCCTGTATATTTTGTTTTCTTGGTATGGCAGACAAATTACATTCCAATAGATCATCTATCAAATCTAACATAGTTTCTCTATATCGACCTTATCTAGGATTATAAATAGAATACTCTCCATTTATATATTTTACAATCAACTCCGAGTCTCCCATAATTGCTATTCTTTTGCCTTGTAAGTTTCTGATAATCTGGAGTCCTAAAATGAGGGCTTCATACTAAGCCATAGTGTTGGTGCATTTGAAATTCAATCTGAAAACATGGAATTCTACATGATAATTTTCCATATTAGTTATCGAAACTCCTGCTCCTACTCCTAGTTTATTGACTGATCCATCAAAATCTAGGTGCCACAACGATTCATGTAAGATATTTTCATTGTTATGTGCTTTGTTTTTCTCCGTTAGTTCAATTTTGATTTCATTATCAGTTTCAGAGTTACATAATATGAATGGATCTAAGTTAGTAGGTGTAGTGTAAATTGGGTAATTTTTTTTATTTTTCTACACTACTAACCATATATTTCATCAATGTTTCCCTATAGAGTTTCCTTGGTTGGCCACAAACTAGATCTTCTATTTTGTAATCCACATTTTCTAAGGGTGTATGTACAATGTCTACAACAGGAGGTTGTAGAGGATTCACAACAATTGTGGTTTTGGAAGTCATTTGTGGGTTTGATTTTGACATTTTTTGACCTTCTCGTTGATTGGAACTTTGTATTTTGGCTTCTTCTTTTTGAACTATTCTGTAAGATTGAATTGTTTAAAAAAGTGTTGTTGACTTTAACAGAGGTTCTTTAAACATAAATAGGCATAAACTGGCCTTTTCTTGGGTTCGACTCTTCAAATTAGGCTTTAGAATTGATCTTCAAACTCTTACAAGTTCAAGAAATGATAAAACAAGGGTTTTATCTGCTTTTTTGGACAAACTAGACTAAAAATAGTTCAAATTGGACACAGAAGGATTGGGGTTACTTGCACAGGGTTTCTAGATAAATTCAAAGTCTTTTTAAGGTTAAAAAACGATAAATATATTTAATTTTTCTTTAAAAACTAGATTACAGTATAAAAATAGGGGTTTATCAGCGGATTTACAGAGAATTCATTCTTTTGCAGTCAATTATAGTCTTTCTGTCGGTAAATGGGCTTCACTAGGCTTAATTTCTCAGAAATACTCTTTTTCAAATGATAAACAGGTTGTTTTCTACGAGGAATATGCGTTTGTGTAGGTATTTGGTCTTTCAAATAGGTTTTGAGGTGTCAGACAGGTTTTGATTGCTTTTGGAAGTATTTGGAAGTCAAACTGAAGCTTCCAATGATCTTAACAGTAGCTGCAATGGCTTTTCGATTCTTTTTTAGCGTGAAAACAGTGTACCAGGAGTTTTGTTTCTTCAGTCAAGAGGATAAGAACATAGATAACATAGAAAAGGCTTTAACTGCACAATATGAAGTTTTTATAATTTTTTTAGGTCAAAACAATATATGCATTTAATGACGGTCATATCAGAGCATAGTGGTTTTGGTGCCGGAGGTAGAAAACCAAAAGTGGTTATTGCATGGATTTTGGGTGGTAATTTGTTTCCTAATATCGAATGCAATCCAGTTATATGTTGCCATGTGGAGGAGAGATAAGGGTGCAAAACAACCCATTTGGCAAATCTTGAAATGGTTGTTGATTGCACAAGCTGAAATGCAATATGGAATTATGGTCATTGGATGTGGAGAGATAAGTGCGAAAGGTAGAGATTAGATGAGGGAGCTGCTTGGCAGTGGGGCGTGGGGTCCGAGTCTTGTTATATATAGAAGGGTTATTTTAACCTTTAAAACATAGTTTTAAATGTAAAACTGAAGTTTTATTATAAAAGGTAGGTTGTAATATTTGCATAGTAAATAATATATTTACGTATGTTTAACAACCAATGGGGCGGGTTTTATTTTTATGATATATTTTTAACCTATGGGGATATGGCAGGGAATATTTAACATGTGGGATAATTAGACCATAGGTTAACGTAAATAATTTGGTTTTTTGGGATGTTTAAATAAAGTATTTAATAAATATCTATGGGAAAGGGGTGGTTTAAAAGGATTAATACATTATGTTAAATATTAATATGAAATAAAATGTAATGAATGAAAAATGAATGAAAAGTACAAAAAATAAACTAAGTAAAGTGTAAAATAGGCATTTTTTGGGGTTTTTGTGTGTTTTTGGATGAAATGAAATTAATTATGAGGGGATTTTACTTTTCTAAGCAAAAAAAGGTGTTTTACTTAGGAAAAGGGGTTATATTTTTGGAAGAGGGTGAATATGCTGAGGAAATGGGCTTTTATGTAGGGAATCCAATATTTTTAACCAATCAATTATCAAGCCCTGGGTTCGGTCCCAACAGAAGTCAGAGAAATGTTGTGAGCTTCTTTAACTGAAGGTTTTGAATACTGGATCATTGTGGGGGAGGGGAAATTAGTAATTTGCCTAATGATGCTTTATTACATGCCTTACACAACTGCTTTCTACCTACCCATCATTATTCTAACGTTTTTTACTTCATTTGCATGGGTGCATTTAATCTTGCAACCCTAAATCCAATTTTCTTTTAAAGAATAAACTATCTAGTTCTAACCTTATTTCATCCGAGGGCTCAGATTAAACTGCTGAGCTCCTCATTTATTTTCTAACTATCTAATTATTTTTCAAGTTTAAACTGTTTGACATATCTTTATTCTCTATCCAAAACATGAAATTCAAAGCATGAAAAGTTAAGATTAAACTATTTAACTGATCATGGATTATGGCATTTTAACAATCTACACATAATCATTATTTTTGCAATAAAAGTAAATAGTAGTGGCATTTTAACTTTCTCACTTTCATGTTTTATTCTTATCTCTTTTTTCTTTTGGGGTCCATTTTTTATTCTTTTTATTTTTTCTTTTCAAGTCCTTTAATATTTCTTTTAGGACTTTTACCCTCTTTTCATTTTTTATTATTTTCAAATATGGGAAAACAACTTGCAGAAAGAAAGGTATGTACATATTTACAAGACTATCAAAGTGAATTCAAAAATTATGAACCCTATTATTATAGGATCCTAACAATGGCTCCACATGGGGATGACATTCCCTGGTGAAATGTCAAGAACTTTAAGACTAGTAGCCTTTGAATTTTGACTGAGCTATCCTTGTAAGTGTTATTCGGATCTGAAATTGTTCATACTTATGATGTTTTACCTTTCAAAGCTTAGGGCCTTCTCTCTGGGCTTCAACTTTGTTGGGAAAACATCCAATCCAATCTAAAATCTTCAATGTTTATGTACAATGGAAAATGTAAACAAAATTAACTATTTGTTATCTCTGAGGAGTAGTAGTGCTTCAACATTATGCCATTGACTGATCCACATAGTAGATCGATCCATCCATTTCTTTCAAAAATAAAGCATTGTTACCTCTGTAACGATAAATAACATAAGCTCCTTTCCATAGAATATCAAATTTTCCATGTTTACCTTTCTCTTCTCTTCTTCAATCCCATTTTAACACTTTGTCTCCAATGTAGAAATCATCTTCTTTACTATTTTTCTCAAAAAAAGTATTTATCTTATCCTAGATAACTTGAGACTTAAGATAAACCTCTTCTCTTGTTTGTTGAAAGTGAATTGTTTGGTAAATCCTTATTTGAATTCCATTTGTATCAACTTGTAATTCTTGGATGATCTTCATTACTGGTACTCCTAAGGAAGATGGAAAAATAACATCCATTCCATAGAAAAGCTGGTAAGCGGATGTACCAATACAGTTTTTGGTGGTAAGTCTGTCTGCCCATAAGGCATTGACTAGCTTCTTATTCCAAGTCTTTTTGTTATATTATAGTAGCTTCTTGATGATGTTTACAAGGCTCTTATTGGAAGATTTAGCAAGGCCATTACCTTGAGGGTAATATGCAGTAGAATGACCTAGGGTAATGTGGTATTTATGGAAAAATTCAATCATGTTTTTAAATTTGAATGCAGTTGAATTGTCAGTAATAATATTTTGGGGACATCAAAATATTGAAAGTACATTGCTTTCTAAAAAGGAGATAATGACAGTGTCAGTGGCTTGCCTAGAGGGTATGGCTTCTATCCACTAAGTAAAATAATCAGTGGCTGTCAGAATCCACTTGTGTTGGGCTGATGATGGAGGGTGAATTTCACCAATGAAGTCAAGACACCATTGTTGAAATTGCATGCATGTTGAGATAGGATTTAAGGGTAGGGGTAATAGTTTTTTCTTACCCTCAAATATTTGACACTTATGAGAGGAGCTCACATACCTTTTTTCATCTGCAAACAAAGGAGGCCAGTAAAAACCAGCTCTCAGGATTTTGTCTCCAGTAGTCTTCTAGTAGAGATGTCCTCCATAGTCACCTGCATGAAATTCTTCTAAATTTTTTGACAACTTCTTCTTTTAGCAACCAATTCAATAAAATTCCACTATTATCTTTCCAAAAAATTACATTGTCTAAAATACAAAATCTTACCGCCTTTAGCTTTAAGAATCTAGCTTTTGTTATTGATAATCCAGGAGGAGATTGTAAGTTTAGTAATACAAATATAATATATGCATACCATGGTGATTCTAAAAAGGCTTCACTGTTCTCTAGAGTCATCATCTCTTCCTGATCATCTACTTGGGCAATAAAAATTATGTCTAGGGAATTACAATTTGATTCAACCATGAGTTTGGATAAACGTTGAACTTTTATAAGATTAGTGGGTTTTATCTCTATGTCATATTCCAAAATTGTGGCAATCCACTTGCCTCTTCTACCATCAGGACCATCCTGAGTTATAATATCCTTTACTACTGCATTTGGAACATAGTCAATGATGTGAGAATAAAGAATATACACTCTAAAGTCTTTAATTTCCTTTAACAAAGCTAGGGCCTACTTATCCATGATATTGTACTTCAAAGTGGCATCTCCGAGTGTTCTGCTAAAAAAAGCTATGGGCTGCTCATAGCCCTGGTCATTTTTCTGTAGTAAAACTGCAGCAATGATGTGCTCTGAAGCAAAGGAAAAAATGATGAAATCCTTTTTAAAGTCAGGACTTATAAGGACCGGGGTTTTTGTTAAGGCATGTTTGATAGATTCAAATGATTGCTTGGCCTCAATAATCCATTTAATAACTGAATCTTTTTTCAGCATATTATTGAGTTCTCTAATTATTTCAGCTAAATTGGAGATAAATATTCTTTAAAAGTTAATTTTACCTATAAAGGCTTCTAACTCTTTTATGTTTCTAGGAGGACTAATGTTAAGAATTGCTTCTATTCTGGCAGGATCTATTCTAATTACTTCCTTAGATATAATGTGTCCCAGTAACTTACCCTCTTCTAATCCAAATAATTTTTTCTTTGGATTTAAAGAGATGCCAAAATTTCTACATTTAATAAATACTTGTCTAAGATGATCAAAGTGTTCATAATCTGTCTTAGAAAATACAGTAATGTCATCTAAGTAAATCACTAAGAATTCATGAATTTCTTTTGCAAAGGCTATATCCATAGCTCTTTTAAAGGTAGCCTCCGCATTCATTAAACCAAAAGGCATTTTTACATACATAAAAGTGCCCCAAGGAGTAGTAAAAGCTATTTTGGCTTGATCCTCTGGTTGGACTAAAATTTTCTTGTACCCTGAAAATCCATCTAAAATTGAAATCCTAGAAGAACCAACTACCATTTGTAAAATGTGATCCATCTTTTGTAAAGGATAATTATCTTTTAAGGATACTTTTTTTAGGTTCCTAAAATCAATACATAATCTAATTTATCCTGTCTTTTTTTTCTGGTTGGAACTCGGTTAAAAACCGAATTAGAATATCTGTTTGGTGCAATTATCTATGCATCATACATTCTTTTTACTTCTTTTTCAATCAAAGGCATCAAAATAGGGTTGATCCTTCTTAACTTTTGTTTAAAAGGATTTTGGTCTTCTTTTATAGGGATTTTATGTTGTATTATGCTGGTATCATAGGATTTAGGTCCTCATAACTCCAGGTAAAAACATCCTGAAATTCCTTTAAAAGGGTCATTTATTTTTATTTTTCTTGCTGAGGTAAAGATTTGGAAAGTTTAATCATTTTAGGTTTCATCTCTGTGCCAATTTTACATTCCTCAATATCAGATCTATGTGGCTCCATTTTAGGATTTTTAGCAACATCATTTGAGTCAAATAAATTTCCTAAAGGAGTTAAACCTTTTGGTAAGAAATTATCGTTGAGATTTATACATCAGATTCATCATCAATTATCTCATCAATTTCTACTTTCTCTAATTTTTCTATGTTTGATTGACTAAATTTGGTAGGTCTAGAAAAATTTACATTATTTACATCTATATTATTCAAATCAATTTCACTATCTAAATCTTGATCTAATGTACAGTCTGTGTCTATTTTACAATTCTGAAATTCACCTTCATTATTCATAAAATGGTAAATCTGTTGATCTTGTGAGAAAATTTTCCAATATTTGAGATTATCTGGAATTATTGGTTTGTGTTTTATTTCTGCAGTATATTTATGATTAGGCTAGAATGGTAAATTACAGGTACTAGCAAATGTTGCTAGGCAGTGAGCCTGTATATTTTATTTTCTTGGTATGGCAGACAAATTACATTCCAACAGATCATCTATCAATTCTAACACAGTTTCTCTATATTAGCGTAATCTAGGATTATAAACAGAATACTCTCCATTTATATATTTTACAATCAACTCCAAGTCTCCCATAATTTCTATTATTTTGCCTCTTAAGTTTCTGATAATATGGAGTCCTAAAATGAGGGCTTCATACTTAGCCATAATGTTGGTGCATTTGAAATTTAGTCTGAAAGCATGGCCTTCTGCATGATTATTTTCCATATTAGTTATCCAAACTCCTACTCCTGCTCCTAGTTTATTGACTGATCCATCAAAATCTAGGTGCCACAGTGAGTCATGAAAGACATTTTCATTGTTATTTGCTTTGTTTTTCTCCTTTAGTTTAGTTTTGATTTCATTATTAGTTTCAAAGTTACATAAGATGAATGAATCTAGGTCAGTAGGTGTAGTGTGAATTGGGTAATTTATTGATATTTCTACACTACTCACCATATATTTCATCAATGTTTCCCTATAGAGTTTATTTGGTTGACCAAAAACTGATATAGTAGCATATGACATGTCCAATTGTAGAGATCCCTGTAAATTTTCTCCCCATGAGCGAGATAATAACATTCCATACTTGGGTGGGATATCAGCTACTACAATTTCCATGAGTATACTTTTACCAGGATATTGAACTAATGTGACACAAAAATCTTTAATCAAACCTAGGCATTTAACTTTTCTTGAATCAAATCAAATGAGATCTTTGTAAGGCCTTGTGATGTTTAAATTTAGGGTTTTTGTTATTTCTTTTGGCATTATATTATGTGAAGCTCCCGAATCTAACATTGCATTGTGTAATATTTGGTCATGAATAGTTAATCTAATGTAAAATGGTGGAACTACTCCATATTGATGTTTTCCATTAACATCAGGACCAAAAATCAACTTTGGTTGATCATCATTTAAGTTTATAGAGTCTTCTCCATAACTCGTGTTTAATGTTTCCGTGATAGTTGTTTTATACAAATCATGTTTTGCCAATTCTGTCAAAGGAATTGGTATTTTTATTTTTTCAATTTTATCTTGTATATTGAATGAGGGTTGTGATTTACTAATTTTAATTAAATCTTCCTTAGTAACTATTGTTTCAGTGGGTTTATGTTGTTTTTCTACAACTATATCTTCATTTTCTGTTTGAGTTTCTTGTGTTTTACTACTCCTAGTTTTCTTTTCAGGAATGGTTTGAGAAGTAGTAGATGTTTTTTCAGATTTTGAATAATCAGAAGTTGTTTTTGCAGTGGCAGCTTTTGGATCTGCTGATTTCAGATCAGCAGTGGATTTTTTGGAATCTAAGTTTGTTGTTTTAGCAGAATTAGGTGTTTTTACAGCAGAAAATTTTTGTGAATCTGTTTATGTTTGGGAAACTTCATCTATTATGTCAACAATTTTGGGGTTGGGTGAAATTTTGGGGCTGAAAAATGTTTTGGGTAGAATTAGAGTTTTGCTTGTTTTCCCTAGGGATAATTTACAGAAATTTCATAGTGTGAGCTTCTATTGTTTTCTTATTTTGTATTCGAGCAGTTTTCTTAGTAGAAGGCTCTGTGTTTTTCTTGCTTCTAAGGTTATATTGACTATGTACTTCATTGATAGAAAACTCATAACCTTGTTTGTAGTCGAATGATTCACCTGAATCTAATTGAAGTTGTTGGAGTTCAAATAACTCTTGAGCTTACTGTGTGAGAAAGATAGTGTTACTATCATCTATTCCCATTATATTTATGGTATCTTCATCATCATTATTTTGTTGAGAAATTTTAGCATAGTTTTCTTGAAATGGAGGTCTTATTGTCTAATCAGGAGCTGATTCTTTGGATTTTCACAAGTTTTTATTTTTGCTAAAGTTGGGATTCCTAATTTTCTATTGATTATCCCATTTTGGTCTCCTTTCTATGTTATCTAATCTATCCATCATTCTGTCTAAAGTCTTAGCTAGTTGATCTATTTTTCCATATGAACTAGGTGCTTCTTCTTTCATAGTTACTCTCCTCTCATTCCTTAATCTAGTTTTTTAGCAAAAATATTTACTTCTACACCAACAACATCTGTTTGCATTATTTCTAAAGTTTATGCATTTATCTCTCTTAATTGATAGGCCATGTCTGTGTCAAATCCATCAGGGAATTTGAGTAGGACAAAGTCAGGGGTGCATTTGAGATTTGCAGGAATTGAATTGTAAACAATGTTGTATCTAGTGTAGTAGTCTTGGACTGATTCATTAGGAGATCTTTTCATAGCATCAAATTTAGACAATATTTGGAGTGGATTTTTCTTATTTTCCCATTTATTTAAAAATTATCTATGAAAAATTGCTAAATCAACTATACTACCAGGATTAAGACCTTTAAATCATTTTTTAACCTCTCCAGTTAATATTTGAGAAAAGAGCCATATTTTCACATCAAATTCATTTATTTCATGAAGCTAAAAAATAATTTTTCATTTTACTAATACGTTGCTAAGTAGTATAATGAGTAGTAGCATCAAATTGGGGTATTTTACTTTGGTAATCCTGATGCATATCATGTAACTTTCCTGGAAGGATTAGGGGAGCATACCTAGCATCCATAGCTTGAATTATAGCTTGGCTAGGAGGTGCATTAGAAGTGCTTGGGGAAGAATTGAAAGTACTAGATGATACAGTTAAAGAAGTGGCTGATGAGATTGGAATATAAGATGGTGTACTAGAAAAAGTGGTGGATGAACTAAAATATGAAGTGGAGGTGCTAGAAAATGAAACTGGGATATATATAGAACTACTTGGGAATGAGAATGATGTGTTTGAAATTGTAGAAGGTAAATTATTGGATGAAGTTGATGTGGGAGAGTATGGAAATCGTAGTGTAGGTTGTAAGGGTTGTTTAGGGATGAATGGATCTATAGATTGGAGTGTAGTGGAAATTATAGATGATGTAGTGGTATCTAAATGAGAAATAGAAGGCTTAGATGTATATGCTAATAATTGAGCTAATTCAATAGCTTCATCTATTTCCTTAAGAATAGTAGCATTTATTTCTTCAATTTTATCACGAGCTTTAAATATATTTTATTCAGAATCTACTGAAATATTTTCCTTCTTTGTTTCAAGAAATTAAATAAAACAGGGTCTATATCAACACTATTTAAATTACTTTTAGATTTAGTTCTGAATAAAGAATGTTCAAAATTTAAGTCAAACTCTATGTCTTGTAAACTCACTAATTCTTTCGGTAATGAATTTTCTCTATCTAAGGAAACTTTAATACCTAAATCTTCTACTTGTTTATTCTTTCTCCCAATTCTGTCCGGATTGTCTACTATAATAGCAGGTTTAGGATCCAGGTTTGACCTGGTATAGTAGATTTTTCTAGAAGCCACAATTATAGTTTTTTTATACTCACAACTTATAAAACAGTCTTAAGGTGAAAGGATGATAAAAATGTTTTCCTTTAAGACCTATTTTAAGAAAGAGGATTGGTTAATTCCCTAGTGTAGTCACCAGTATGTTATCACTCTAATAATTCTGAAGTTGTGAGATTTTAGTTTAAAGTCCAAGAACATTAGAGGTAACCACAGAACAAATTTTAAACTCTAGGATCTAGCCTTGCTAGGGTTCAGAGAGGGCTCTCTCTATAAGATTTAACTTTGTTTTAATTATGTGATATTAGGCTAGTTATGATGTGAAAATTGGTTTTGATTTGGTTTGTTTGGTTTGGTTTGGTGAGAAAAAATCACTTAGTGAGATAGATAGTGATAGATATGTTTGTCCATTGGGCTAAGGAGTCAAAATTCAAGCAAACAGGACTAGGATCAAGGTAAAAAATTCAAATATTTTGAGGGCAAGATAGACAAGTCTTTGAAGATCTTGGAAGGTTGAATGGTGAAGTGATTTGATAGGGATAAAGAGAAACTAAGAATTCTTTGATCTGGATAAGGAAGGAGTAGACAGAGGTCATTCGAAAGAGGGAGAAATTAAGGGTTCCCTACTCTGGAAATTAGTAGAAAACATAAAAACGATAAACATCTAAAGACAGAGTGCTTTTAACAAATCCTGTAATAATACTCCTGATTTATCATTCAAATTTAGAACACATATATGGATGCCTGTAAAACATAAGAAGATAAACGAAGATAGTAGAAAGTATTTCACTTCAATGGCTCATCACATGAATCCTGAAATATGATCCTAGATGATTTGATCTAGTCTGCTACTTGAAATTGCTACAAAAAGCCTTCAGGTACAGAAAAACTGACTATAGAAATCTTCAGCAATTTATTCCACAATAATACTTCAAAAGATGAAGTATATATACAAAAATGTTTACAAAATATCCTAGAATACTCCTAGGAATTTTCTAAGGAAAATAAAATATCTTTTACAAAAAAATAGTGACAGTTGCTTAACAACTTAGCAACTTGTCTTATTTATCCAAATAAAATAGAAGTGTTGTTTTGGATTGGGTGCAGTTGGCTGACTTGTTGTCCTCTTTGCTGGTAAAGATATTTCAAATCTGTTTTGAAATATTATCTTCTTTATCTGATACTCTTTATCTTTGGTACTCTTTAATCACTTATACTCTTTAACCATTGTTTAACTACCTTTACTACTGTAAAATTCTTTTTTGACTACATAAAATCAACAAACTATTTTTATCCTCTTCTCGAAAATTTGACTTTACAGTAAGTCAGTGAGTGATTCCCAAGATTCTTCATCAGAAATTTTGATCCTTTTCAGCTTCCTAAAATTCTCACCTACCTCAGTGTACCTAGAAAATGTTTGTTTTATAAAAGAATAGGTGTTTTATCTCATGCTGTAGATAAAACAAGTCTTCAAAACTTCTATCTAAAACCTTTCATGTAGGAATTCCTTGTCCTTATGTTTTGTTCACTTTCTCTTTTGAATGATCTCTAATCTTCTTGTTATAGTATTTTTGTGACATGAGTTTATCATTAATAATGAGGATGTTTGGAAAACCTATTTGCCTCAAGATCTCAAATTTAACCATAAACTTGGTTATGGCTATTTTCATGTTTTCACATTTTTCTTCTAGCTACTTCATTAAATTCTTCTTTGAAATTACTTTCCTTATTTCAAGGATTGTCTCTGTTCTATCAGTAATTTCTATCTCTTCTAATTCTTGCTTGTTCTTGCTATTGAGAAACTTGATTATTTCTAGGGTCTGTTTAGGTTTGGCACCTAGTTCCTCTGTTTTCTAAATCTCTTATTTGGCTGCCTTTAGAAAATCCTTTCACTAATATATTACTTGTATTGAGGGCCACACATCGTTGATGGATTCAATGATTTTTTTCCATAACTGATTCCTCACATAGGACATTGGCTCTTTCAAGTTTAAATCCTTTTGAAGGTTATTTAACTCAAAGTTTAACCTATTAGCCCTTTATTCCTGATTTTTAGCATTAATTTGGGCTAGCTTCTTTGTGTCTTCAAGATTTTTAATCACTTTCCTCAATCTAATGATTTCATTGGTTTGAAGTGTCATTTCATCCATGGATTTAACTAGTTTACTAGCCTCATCAGGATGTTGAGATACTATGGTAAATGATTCTGTAGCTGAAGTAGTGGATGAGGTCATTGGCACTGCAGTAGCCAGTGGCACTTTTGGTGCCAACTCTTCTGCCAGAGTTGAAGGCACAAATGTAGTAACCATGGGAATTACTGTAGGAGCTTCCTGTGCTTTTGTAATTTCTCTTTCATGGAAAATCTTGTCCATATGGATTTCCATGTCTTTTATATGTTATGTTAATTGAAAAATCAAGCTCATCATATCACATTTTTGGCTTTCCTCTTGTACAATTTCCTTGGCTTGTGGATGTTCTGTTGGTGGAAGCTTGAGCTGTGTCCTTAGTGCTACAATATCAACATTCTTTTTCTTCACTAGTTCTTCTGCGACTTTAACATTCACAGGATCATATCTAACTTGAATAACCAACTCTTCTAAAGACTTAACCTTAAGATCTTTATCATATGAGGAAGCCTTTTCAACATTCATTTGATCTCTCATATTTATTATTGTGTTCTAGAGATTTTGGACACTCATGGCCTTTGTAGTTATGGTAGAATAAAGCATGTCAGAAGTTTACCTGTGAAACTCAGTTTGATCTAGTGCATGGATACTTTCTGTAGGCACTTCAAGATCAACCTTTTTGTAGTCTGCCACTGTCTTGGGAGTCTTAACTGTTGGTTGAAGCACTGACATAATCAACTTCTTGTTTGAATAATCAAAAGTAGATAAAAGTCTATTCTGGATACCTGGTGTTTGTTTTAAATACTGAGAATAGATATCTTTTTGATTTATTCATTCTTTGTCTTTATCTGTTTATATTTCTCCCTGATGTCAATATCTTTATCTTCTGCTGGCTGTGAAGAGGATGCCTCCATGCTCTGTTTCTTCTCTATTACCTGTGTGTTTGAATTATCGAGATGCTCTTCATTTATAATCTCTGTGACTAGTTCATTGTTTTTCTCTGGAACATCTGTATCTTCCACTTCTATGGTCTCTTTTTCTTTATCAAATGAATTGAGCTTAGGATTTTTGTTATATCTGAGTTTAAACCTAGTATCTGTTGTTGTTTCCGTAGTGTAGGTACCTTCTTCTCTTCTTATTTTAGTAGCTTTATCTCCTTGATTTGCAGTTTGTAAGGTGTGACTAGTATCACCTTGTTTAACTGCTTCTAACAAGGTGTTTTCTAGCCACTCTGTTTGATTGACAAATTGTTCAATCTCTGCTCTCTTTTCATGAATATAAGGTGTTAGTTTGCACTTCACCCTCATTTTTCTTTGTATTCTCTGTGGATCATAGTTCCATGAGAAGCTTTCTTCAAATTTGTATTCAAGCAATTTTTTTGCTGCTTCTATTCCTTCATCTCTGTGATTACAAATAAAAGGTCCTACTTGATTTTTCAACTTAAATTGGGTCTTCTTTTTGGCAGCTAGGAAGTTGATAGAATCTTAATTTAGGATTTACCTGATGTACTCCAAGGAAAAAATTCTCATTGGCACATACTTAGATAGTTTATAGGGTAAAATATTTGACCCAAAAACTCTGATTTATGTATGTTTATGATATAAGTGCCAATCTCAAGTTCTAGTTTTCTCTGATAGCTGTAGAAATTTTTTAATTTCATGAATTATCCTTGGTTGTTCCTGATTTGTGAGCATATTAACCAATGGATGAATAAAGTAATTTGTAAATTCTGCATAACTGAACTCTGTGGACTCTTTTCTGATCAAAGATGACTGAGAGTGGGTTCTCTTCTATATCAAGTTTCTGAAGTGTTATTGGGAACTTGTTTTCTTGGAAGTATAAGAACATATGGAAAAGAAAGGAAGTATACCTAAATATTCCTTCAATTGGAAATTTGACAAGATGATCATGGATATTATCAGCTATGTATTCAACATAATTGAAAATGATAGAAGCAGGTTGTCCTGGTGCAAAGGCAGATAGAAAACCTAGGATTGACTCATCTATATGCTCATCTATAAAATACCCTAGGATAAATGACAACATGGATATAACATGCCTTGACCCTTTTGGAAATTTTGAAGTAGAATAAGGAGGGTCGATCTGTGGAATTTCAACATGTAAAGGCATGAAAAATTGGAAAATTTGAAATCTTTTAGGAAATTCAATACCAATGTATAACTTTGTGAGTGCTTCTATGGATAAAGGAACACCATTGGGACCTGGTTTGAGCTGTAGCATCTGGTTTATGGACTCAACAGTAATTGTGAACAGTACTTATTTATTTACATTTTCCATTTCTCTTTGTTCAGGAGAATAATAGGTCCGAGACATCCTAATAAATTCTGGACATTGATGAGTGAGTGGAACAACATACTTGGGTAGGTTTGAATCCCATATCTAAACTTCATCAACTTCATCTAATGAATTTTCAAGACTCCAGTAATGGAGGTCTAATAGATTAAATTATATCACTAGATCTGCTATTTTGTAATCCACATCTACTAAGGGTGTATGTTCAATGACTACAATAGGAATTTGTAGATGATTCACAAAAATTGTGGTTTTGGAAGTCATTTTTGGGTTTGATTTTGAAATTTTTTGACCTTCTGGGTGCTTGAAAATCTGTATTTTAGCTTCTTTTTTTTGAACTCTTCTGTAAGATTGAATTGTTTACAAAAGTGTTTTTTAATTTAATAGAGGTTATTTAAACATAAATAGGCATACACTGGCATTTTATTGGGTTAAAATCTTCAAATTAGGCTTTAGAATTGATCTTCAAACTCTTACCGGTTCAAGAAATGATAAACAAGGGTTTTATCTACTTTTTTGGACAAACTGGACTAAAAATGGTTCAAATTGGGTACAAAAGGATTGGGGTTACTTACAAAGGGTTTCTAGATAAATTTGAAGTCTTTTTAAGGTCTGCAAAGGATAAATATATTTAATTTTTCTTTAAAAACCAAATTGTAGTACAGAAACAGGGGTTTATCAGGGTTTTTATAGAGAATTCGTTCTTTTGCAGGAAATTATAGTCTTTCTATGGGTAAATGGGCTTCACTAGGATTAATTTCTCAAAAATAATATTTTTCAAATGACAAACATGTTGCTTTCTATGAGGAATACATGTTTGTGCAGGTATTTGGTCTTTCAAATAGGTTTCAAGGTGTCGTGCAGGTTCTGATGGCTTTTGGAAGTCTTTGGAAGTTGAACTCAAGCTTCTAGTGATCTTAATAGTAGCTACAATGGCTTTCTGGTTCTTTTTTACTGTGAAAATAGAGTACTAGGAGCTTTGTTTCTTTAGTCGAGAGGATAAATGCATAGATAACACAAAAAAGGGTTTAAATGCGCAGTATGAAGCTTTTATAATGTTTTTAGGTCAAAACAATCTATGCATTTAATGGCAGTCATATCAGAGCATAGTGGTTTTGGTGCCATAGGCAGAAAACCAGAAGTGGTTATCGCATGGATTCTGGGTGGTAAGATGTTTCCTGAGATCCAATGTGATCCAATTATATGTTTCCACGTGGAGGAGAGAAAAGGGTGCAAAACAACCCATTTCACAAATATTGAAATAGTTGTTGATCGCGCAAATTGAAATGCGATATGGCATTATGGTCGTCGGATGTGGAGAGATAAGTGAGAACAGTGGAGATTAGATGAGGGAGCTGCTCGGCGGCGGGGCATGGGGCCCGTGCCTTTTTATATATAGAAGGGTTAGTTTAACATTTAAAAAAAGTTTTAAATGTAAAACTAATGCTTTATTATAATAGGAGGGTTGTAATATTTTCATACTAAATAATATATTTACGTATGTTTAGCAACCAATGGGGCGGGTTTTATTTATATGATATATTTTTAACCTATGGGGATATGGCGGGGAATATTTAACATGTGGGATAATTAGACAATAGTTTAACGTAAATACGTGGGTTTTTTGGGATGTTTTAAATAAATTTAATAAATATATACGGGAAAGGGGTAGTTTAAAGGGATTAATACATTAGGTTAAAAATTAATATGAAATAAAATGTAATGAATGAAAAATGAATGAAAAATACAAAATATAAAATAAGTAAAGTGTAAAATAGGCATTTTAGCATAACAATTATCCCATTTTGATATTTACACATAAACTTAGGATAAATTGTATTTTACGGGTTTTTGAGTGTTTTTGGATCAAATGAAACTAATTATCAGGGGATTTTACTTTTCTAAGAAAAAAAAGGTTTTTTAGTTAGGAAAAGGGGTTATATTTTTGGAAGAGGGTGAATATGCTGAGGAAATGGGCTTTTATGTAGGTAATCCAATATTTTTAACCAATCAGTTAATAAGCCTTAGGTTCGTTCCCAACAGAAGTTAGAGAAATGCTCTGAGCCTCTTTAACTAAAGGTTTTGAATACTGGATCATTGCGGGGGAGGGGAAATTAGTAATTTTCTCGATGATGCTTTATTACATGCCTTTCACAATTTCTTTCTACCTACCCATCATTATTCTAACATTTTTACGTCATTTGCATGGGTGCATTTAAGCTTGCAACCCTAAATGCATTTTTCTTTTAAAGCATAAACTATTTAGTTCTAACCTTATTTCATCCGAGGGCTCAAATTAAACTGTTGAGCTCCTCATTTATTCTCTAACTATCTAATGATTTGTCCAGTTTAAACTGTTTGACATATATTTATTTTCTATCTAAAACATGAAATTCAAAGCATGAAAAGTTAAGATTAAACTATTTAACTGATCATGGATTATGGCATTTTGAACAATCTGCACATAATCATTAATTTTGTAGTAAAAGTAAATAGTAGTGGAATTTTGACTTGCTCACTTTCATGTTTTATTATTATCTCTTATTTCTTTTGGGGTCCATTTTTTATTCTTTATAAATTTTCTTTTTTAAGTCCTTTGATATCTCTTTTAGGACTTTTACCCTCTTTTCATTTTTTTATTATTTTCAAATATGGGAAAACAACTTGCAGAAAGCAAGGTATGTACATATTTATAAGACTATCAAATCCAATTAAAAAATTATGAACCCTATAATTATAGGACCCTAATAGGGACTTTCTCACTCTAGAGGACTAATCGAATAGGCCTCGTCGCTACGATTTTGGTGCTATGAATGGGACTCAAATCTGATGTCGTATGAGAAAGATATTGAAGTTTGATGTTGCCCAATAACCTTCAAAACAAGACTTTTGAACGCAAAAATTTGTCATTTTCAAAAACAATTATGTGGAAAAATTTTATTTTTTATATGGTTTTTGGGGCCCTATTATAGGGTTCCACGTGGCCTTCCCAAAGGCTGCCACGTGGCCCTAGGCCTATGGTTCAAGTTTTACTTTAAAAAAATATTAGTGGGCAGACCTGACCCGAGCTGAACGCGTTTGGGTCAGTTGGGCACGACTCGACCTGAACGCATATGGTTCGGGTTGTTGTGAATGTCGATGGGTCATAAAATAATGGGTGAGTCATTTGTTTAAATGGGCAGAGGTCGACCCACCTGAATGAGGATGGGTCAATCGAGTCGCCGTGCTGTTTGATGAACCGGCGGAAACCATGGAGTTTAGCCTTCAGGGCTATAAGCTAAAGCCTCGCGACCAGAAACATAATAGTGTGTTAAACCTTTTTAACGGGTGGTAAATTTTTGGGTTTAGATCCTTTGGGGTTAGCCCTCACCATAGGACCTCCGCTTGTGACCATGGGCGGGTGCTAATCCATTAACCGCAGCGGAACTGTCTGACATTTACGCATGTGAACATGCACCTAACTGAGAGTTAAAATAAATTTCTCCGCCAAATTAGCAGCACAGTTTTTCCTTTTTGACAATTCCGCTAATTCTGGTGGCTTTAACTGGAGTTTATCCAAATTTGGTGGGGTTTCCAAGAGACATTGGGCAGAAAATTGTGGAGGTCATAACTTCTCCAATATTGGAACAATTTGGACGAAATTTTGGTCAATTTTGGGTACTTTGAGCATTTTGGAGTCATTGGGATAGGTTTCAAAGCTAACAGAGGTGTTCTTCAGCCATTTTTTCTTCAGTGAATCTTGGAGAGCCATTAGGTCCATGAGGGAAATGGAGCTACATTGGGCTACACTTCATTATTTGAGGTGAAATAAAAGCCATACTTAGCTTATTTCTGTCTTTTGAATTCATTTTTACATTTTTTTCAGCCTTTTTAGGCCTATTTATCACTATAAAACCAATTTGAGCAACCTAATAGAGCAAGGACATGCCCATTGGGAGCCTTGGACCCAGAAGATGTAGCCCAGGAGGGGTGAACTGCCTCATCATGTTGTTGTGTTGTTATGGTGAAGTTATGCTGCTGTGTATTTCTGATTTAAGATGTTAAACA
Source organism: Pinus albicaulis (assembly GCA_034641835.2). Lineage (NCBI taxonomy): Eukaryota > Viridiplantae > Streptophyta > Pinopsida > Pinales > Pinaceae > Pinus > Pinus albicaulis. The sequence goes on along the minus strand of CM076583.1, from coordinate 28,124,649 downwards.
ATAATTTGAATTATCATTCCCTCACACATAAACTCAAAAACTGTTACCAAAAACACTTTGTTTAATTTGCAAGACATGATAAACACTTTGCACACTTAATTAAATAGAAATGGATACTTTGAACAACATATAAAAATATTTTCATTTTCAGATCAGATGGTATCAGAGCTAAGGATTTGAGCCTTAGGAGCAATATTTTTACTCAGCATTTGTTTTTTGCAAAAATATAGTTGATTGTTTGCAAGTTTTGATGCTTACTAGGCTTAAACTCAAGAGAGGTGAAGGACACTTGGTTAGTGCACAAAGTAATTCTCAACCAAGAAGGGCCAGAGAGCCACCTCCAAGAGCCATAGAAGCAGCTTCAAGCATGTCTTCAAGAGAGGGAGAAACTCCTGAATATATGGATCCCAAAGAATAGGAACGGGTGTTCCGAAAGGCTTTCTTGGATATGACGGAGATGGTGAGGATACTCTACCAAGAAAGGAACGATAGGCTTATTAGAGAAGTGATCTAAAAATGAGACTATTTGTATGTGTTGTTAAAAGTATTCATTTCCATTTAATTAAGTGTGCAAAGGGTTTGGTATGTCTTGCAAATTAAACAAAGTGTTTTTGGTAACTGTTTTTTAGTTTATGTGTGAAGGAATGTTAATTAAAATTATTATTTAACATATTGAATCAGAAATACACAGTAGAATAACTTGACCATAACAACACAACAACATGATGAGGCAGTTCACCCCTCCTAGGCTACATCTGCTGGGTCCAAGGCTCCCAATGGGCATGTCCTTGCTATATTATGATGCTCAAATTGGTTTTACAGTGAGAAAGAAGCCTAAACAGGCTAAAAAAACTGTGAAAATGAATTCAGAAGACACAAATAAGCTAAGTATGGCTTTTATTTCACCTCAAACAGTGAAGTGTAGCCCAATGCAGCTCCATTTCCCACATGGCCCTAATGGCTGTCTAAGCTTCCCTGAAGAAAAATCGGCTGAAAAACACCTCTGTTGGCTCTAAAACCTATTCCAATGGCTCCATAATGCTCAAAATACTCAAAAATTGACTGAAATGTTGTCTAATTTGGTCGAATATGGAAGAAGATATGCTCAAAACAAATTTTTGCCTAATTATCCCCAAAACCCTTCTCCAAATCTGGAGGAACTCTAGTTAGCACCCAAAAATTAGGCAATTCCATTGCATTTGAGGGGTCTGCTAGCAGAACCGCTGGCGGCACTGGCGGTTAGGTTTAATGTTTTGGGACGCGTCGTCACATGTGTTGTCCATCGAAACTATCGGCCTTATACAACTACCAACCGTCACATTAATTGTTTGATGTCATGCTGGCCACATTGAACGGTTAACTAATCGCCTTCCAATCCGCCACTGAAACCATAAACCGTGGCATGAAAAGTTTTAACATCGTGTTTACATGCTTCAAAGGTGGAGGGTTTGGCGTTGGCTAAGGGCTAGCACCCGAGGGCTTAAAAAATTTTAATCGTCATTTGAAAGAGTTTAGCCTATGATATCAAACCCCCAATATTATTACCAAGGCGCTGACCCCTGGAGGGCTTAACACCCAAATCCGCCGAACCAACTCAAACGTTGCACCCTATTTACTGACCTGCAGTTGTTTTGTTACATGATTTCTCCATTATAATATACACAATAGCTGGGGGTTTTCAGCTATAGGCTTTCCCCATACATACTGAGTTAATGTGTGATTGAATTGATGTGAGATTGCTTCTATATTATTTCCGCATGTGACAATTAATTGTGGAAGAAGGTTATGTGTTATGTATGCAATTCGAAATTGATATATGACCAGGTTAATCTTCAGTGAATAAGTGATTTATTTAGCTAATTTCTACACCAATGGCCTACAACCACATGGTAGCCTCTGGGTAGGCCATGCGGCACCCTCTAATAGGCTTCCCAAACCTTAATAAAAAAATGAATTTTTTCCACTCAATTTTTTGAAAGGTGACAAATTTTAGTGTTTAAAAGTCATGTTTTGAAGGTTATTTGGCTTTTTAAAACTTCAATATCTTCTTCATACAACATCGGATTCGGGTCTCGTTCATGGCTCTGGAATTGCGGCGACAAGGCCCATTCGTTCGTTCAGTTTGCAATCAATTCTAAGCAGTTCCAATTTTGAGCATATTTTTTCCTCTTGGACATGATCACCTGAACACACCTCCTCATTAGGAAGCTTTTGGACCCTAAAAGCCTTCAATTACCTGTTAAGAAGATGAGGGTACATATCCCTCACATTTTCCACCTCAATGCACTTTTCCTTACTCAGTTTGCTGCCTTTAAGACCAACCCGAACATAATCATCATTTCCCCTCCTCGAAGTGCATGTCCTTCTGTCAAGGATAGCATCCTCTTTCATCTCATCCAAAAATTCTAGTGATAAATCCTCTATGGATGGCAGTTGAATGTCACTTTCATAATAAAAAATTAAAGGAGGTTCATACAAATGTAAATTTTCCACATTCACAATGGAATACATTTTCATATATGAAGGAAAATCTAGTTGAAAATAATTATTTCCAACTTGTTTAAGGATCTTGAAAGGACCATAATGAATAGGCTTTAGATTTTCACCTTCTCCTTGCATTATTTCCTTACTAAGATGCAGCCATACCTCATCTCCTTCTTGAAACTTATGATCAACTCTGTGTTTATCATGCCTCTCCTTGTACTTGCGATGACTTTTTTTAGGCTATTCTTGAACCTGTTGATGTATGAGCTAAATTCTTTCAATGAACATGCGAGCTTTGTCAATGTCACTATGCCCATCAATGGCCACATTCTTCTCAAGAATGAAATCTAAAGGAGACTCAAGCAAATACCCAAAGCAAGCTTCAAAATGTGAAGTATTTGTAGAAGAGTGCTTGGCCCAGTTGTAAGCATGCTGAATGTAATCCAAGCGCTCATCCCAAAGCTTGGGATGCTTGCTACAATAACCTCTCAAAAGATGTAAAATGTTTATGTTCGCTACCTTTTTTTGGCCATCTGTTTACGGATGGAAAGCAGTACTCTTCTTCAACTTGGTGTCCATCATCTTCCATAGATGGGACCAAAAATTCCCAACAAATCTAGAACCCCTGTCACTAACAATAGAAGTCAGCAAGCCATAGTGAACCCATACATGTTGAAAATATAAATCAGCAGTTTGTTCAATAGATATAGATTTCTTACATGGCATAAGAATACACATCTTGCTGAATATATCAACTACTACATAAATATAATCATGCTACTTTCTAGATAATGGTAGACCTCCAACAAAATCCATAGAAACATTTTCCCATGGTCTAGAAGGTATCGGCAATGGCGTATATAAACCAAGCTTCCTATTTATAGGATTTCTTGTAGCACATAATGAACATCTTCTAACGAAACGTGAAACACTATATACCATGCGAGGCCAATAACAATACCTTTGTAAATGTGCCACCATTTTTCTTACCCCGAAATTTCCAGCAATAAGAGAAGAATGAGCTTCTCTCATGATGCTTAGTCTCTCCCACTATGGTATACATAACTTTCCCATATGAAACAGAAATTTAAAAATGAAAATGATAATAATTCTCCTAACCATGATTCCCTTCACTCAAGTTAGCATACACATCCTTAAAATCAACATCTGATGCATACTATTCTATGTAGCTCTCATGCACAATAGAATCATTCTTAAGTAAAGCAATAGAACTAATAATAGGCCTTGAATGCATATCAGAAACTTTATTGTAAATACCTTTCTTGTACCTTATTACCAAGTGAAATTGTTGTAGGAATCCCATCCATCTGAAATGTCGTGACTGATGCAATTTACTTTCCGATTGTAAGTAATGTAAAGGCTGATGATCGATATGAACAACTGTTTCTTTGCCCATCAAATAGTGTTTCCACTTTTTGACACTTTGTGCCAACGCATACAACTCCTTATCATATGTAGGGTAATTCACAACAACACTGTTAAATTTCTCAAAATGAAATGCGATAGGCTTACCATGCTGTAGCAAAACTGCACCCATGGCATAATCACTAGCATCAGTCTGAATCTCGAATGGATATCTCAAGTTAGGTAATGCAAGGAATCGATCTGAACTTATATTTTATTTCAATGACTTGAAAGCTTTCTGTTTCTTGCCTCCCCATTGGAAAGCACGCTTCACACTTGTCACTACATGCATAGGAGTGGCTATGGCAGAGAAGTTAGAAATAAACTTCCTCCAATACTGAGTTGCACCGAAAAAACTTCTTACCTCTGTAACAGATTTGGGAGTAGGTCATTTCACAATGGCTTCTACCTTATAAGGATCAATTCTCAAAGCACCTCCTCCTACTATGTGTTCCAAATAAACCAAATAAGTCTTTCCAAATTGACACTTTCACATTTTAAGAAACAACTGATTTTTCTTCAAAATATCAAGTACTTTCTTAACATGCATGACATGCTCTGCTCTAGTATTGCTGAAAATTAAGATGTCATATAAGTAGAAAATAACAAAATCATCAAGAAAAGGACATAAGACACAATCCATTACCCACATGAAAGTTGCAGGTGCATTGCATAAACCAAACCGCATAACAAGCCACTCAAAGAGTCCCTGTTTGGTTTTAAATGCCATCTTCCAAATGTCACTTGCTGCAATTATAACTTGATGATAAACACTATGTAAGTCTAACTTAGTGAAATATTTAGCATCTTTTAGCTGATCTAACAAATCATCTATCCTTGGGAGTGGGTAACAATTCTTTACCGTTATCTTGTTCAATGCCCTGAAGTCCACACACATGTGCCAAGTTCCATATTTCTTTGGAATCAACACTATCAGTGACCCAGATGGCAAGTGCTTTGTATTATGAATCCTTTGTCCAACAAGTCCTTAATTTTCCTTTTAATTTCATCATTCGCTGTGATATACATGCGGTACATGCCTATGTTAGGAAGAGGACAATCTTGATGTAACTAGATTTCATGTTGAATCTCCCTTTTAGGAGGTAAACCTTTCAGTTCCTGAAACATCTCATGATGTGCATCAACTACATCATATAAATCTGATTTAAGCTTAGAATCACAATTTTCAAATGACTCATGATTCACATCAACCTTGGGATTAACCATAATAACTACAAAACTCTTACTAGAATTAACTAGCATTTTTACCTATCCTGCATTTACCATCACTATATTTTCCTTCTTGCGATGTGCTCTGACAATAAACTCCTTTCCATCTTTAAAGAGATTATACTTATTTTCATGGCGATGGAAGATCTCTTTCCTGTCAAATAATTAAGGACTTCCGAAAACAATTCCTGATATATCAAGCAGTACTACATCAAGTTCAACTGTGTCAATAAAGTGTGCAGTAATTGCGAATCACAATATGCACTTTCTTGAGACTTGTATGTTTGCATCCTTGCATATCCACCTAAGTGGATAAGGCTTTGGATGTGGAATGGTCTCAAGTTTAAGCTGTTTGACCAAGTCTTCTGATATGAGATTTTCTTGTGACCCATTGTCAAACAGTGTGTCAATTTTTGTATGCTTTGAGACTACCCTCACATGGAACAATTCAATTCTTTCTTCCTCATTTGGAGCTTGTACATGACAGTTTTAAGTACTAGTTCTTGGCTTAGTTTCAGTTTCATTTCCCTTCATACTTTTCAAACCCATGGCTGCAATTTTGGTTTCGTCACCTGAATCATCACCTAAGTCTTGTGGTGTATTTGTAGTAGCTACAGTTTTCTTCTTTCCTTTGTTTTTGTTAAACTGAGTTATTTTTTCAGGATGTAATTTCCAACATTTTTTCTCTTCATGTCCTTCTCTTGAAAAATGTTTACATAGCACTTTCTCACCCTCTTGTTTGACAAATGCATTCTTTTTCCCTTTTCCCTGAAAGGTTTTATCTTTGTTTTTCCCCTTAAAAGGCTTGTTTCTACCCTCATCAAAAGTGTTTTTTCCTCTAGCCTCTACATGCATAGCTTGTACACAAACTTCATCTAGACTAGTAGGATTGAACATAAGGATAGTATGTCTAACGTAGATGTGCAAACCACCTATATATTTCAGCAAAGTATCTTGACTTTGTAATTCTACCCCTAATAAGAGTGCTCTTCTCCTAAACTCTTGGGTGTAGTCTTGTACATTTTGTCCCTTAAGTTCTCTGAAGTTTTGTCATTTTCAGATTAGATGGTATCAGAGCTAAGGAATTGAGCCTTAGGAGCTGTTAGTGTTAGTCTATTCATACTGCCATCAGTGATCAAAACTGCTCTTTTGCATTTGCATATTAGGTGTCTCATACCGAATAAATTTCACCATTCCGCTAGGTCATGGATTCATTGATGGTAGTAATTTTTTATCAGCTTTCCCTCATGAGGTACTTGTTGATTTTCCTCCCTATGGTCTTTAGTCATTAGTCACTTTCATTCTCAAAATCATATCAGTAGGTCATAGGATGGGTCTCATTAGTTTCTAGGGTTTCACCATGGTCGAATTAATGAGTCAAATGTCAATAATATCAGCAAGGTCATGATGAAGTCAATAAATTCAAAGTCATAACACCTGGAATATCAAAGAGACATTTTATTCGACTTGATGTAATTTTCACCTCAAAAATGTGTTCTGAGGTGAAAACATGATATTTTTCCTTTATTATTATTCATTATGTAATTTTATATCATCATATATAATAAGTCACAATTCAGAAGTTGTTATCTCCACAAAGTGGTGTCCTTTATTTCAGAGAATTTTTCCATAGCATTTTCAACACCAAATCATCTTCGAACCAAATCCATCAGAAAGAGCCCAGAAAGAGCTTTCCAACGGTATACTACACTCTCAAAACTGACTTCTGGATTGAAATTTATGCTTAAGTGAAGTAAAGGTCCTTATATCCTCATATACCCCCTATTTCCCATTTTTCCTGTAAAATTTGTTTGATTAAAGTTTAATGTTCCTTTAAAAAAATCCCTTTCCGATTATAAATCACATTATAAATATAAATGTGATTATCCCAAACCACTTCCCCTTTCCATAATCCCTTAAACTTTATAACGAAGTTTAAGTCTTACATTATAATATCCCGCCGCAACCACTTCCCCTTCATGCCTTTAAACCTTATATCAAAGTTCAAAACTTTATGTTATATAAACCTCGACACTTTAATCACATTGCATGTTTTATTTTCATGTTCCGATTGGCCAATCGTAACTTTATCCGATGCGATCGATTGCATCCCTTCCTCCAATCTTTCAATCGCAATCCTTCCTCTGTTCTTCCGATCGCACTCCATCCTTCGATCCGATCCATCACAGCCTCCAATCGCAACATCCTCCGATCATCCCCCTCTGATTAACTTTCGTCGATGGCCCGCTCCCGATTAGCCCACAACCGTCGATATTACCCACCGATTGGACGACCCACAGCTAATCGGGCCATCGCAATCGGCATTCCCCATATGTGTCACTCCGCTCCCCTCTGATTTCCGATTGCGATTAACCCCCGGTCCCACCACTTAAGCCCTCCACCCATTAATTACAAAGAGCCCTTTTCCTTTCTAAAGGTTAAAATTTCTATTATTTCATTATTACAATTTTTTTTCCCTCTGGTTCCACATACCCAAATGGCATCGGAAGATTTTTGTTATCCTTCCTATTCCCCGAAGCTCCGATTGCGATTCCACTATTTTCAAACTGTTTATTATATTATATCCCCTTCCCCAGTCCTTTCGATTCCAATTGCGATGGCGCCATATCACAATATGTTTTTTATATATTATCTCTCTACCCATCTATTGCGATTGCGATTTTTATATTATTTCTGCCTCCTTCCCTTCTTCCCATTTAAAATTAAATTTCCCCTTCACTGAGGCATAATTTCATTTCATTTCTCCAAAATATTTTATAAAGGTCATTTCTCTTCAAAATAAATAGTGGAAAGCAAAGAGATAGTCAAAGGGCTGAGAGCTTATTCAAAACAAACATTGTTACAGCAGCAGCAAAATAGGAAATCTATTCATCAGATTACCTATTTTATTCCATACAGCATAACAACAAAATCTCCATGTGGTCAAATGCAATGCTGTCCCTTATTTTCAGGGGTAGATTGTTGTATTTCTTTGCTATGGTTGTATTTCAGTTCTTCAGCTGTTAGAACAGCTCATCTTTTCATGGATCTAGGTTCCCACATTTCAGTATATCTATTGTAATTATGAATCATTTGTAGAGTCAGTAACTCAGAAAGTAGGGAAAATAGTGTTGAAGAACATCTTCCGCTCATTGTACAGTTTGATAGGAATTAATGAGAGATGCAGCTCTAATTTGTGGGATCCATGTGGTATGAGATTTAGCATTTTTTTTTCTCCTTTATTTCATATGTGAATCGTTATGTGTTCCATTCATCCATAAACATTTCCTTTTGAATGATTTCAAGATAGAAAGGTAGAATCCATTTTATATGCTCTGCCTTGGGAAATCATTCATACTTTGTGTTTTTTCCTTCTGTTTGAAAATGATCCATTTGTTGTGCCCTTTTCAGCTTCTCAACATTCTTTCCATCCGATCCTTATTTAGCTTTATTTGCTAAGTTTCCTGCCTATCTTGCCCCATGAAATACCTTGTGTCCTGATTTAATTTCCGGTTTCAACTATCCTTTTATCCCACACATCCCTGAAAATTCATGCATTCACTTCATTAAAATCTTTTCCCATCATTTTATCTAGCCTAATATCAGTCCATTTATTGTGTTCCATTGAATATTCTTTTACGAAGAGAGCCCTCTCCTGTCCTTGTAGGGCTAGCTACAAGGTTGAGCGTGGTTTAGTTTGTTACCCTAATTTTCCTTTTCAGCCTGGGGTCCAATTCAGGTGCTAACATTCTCTGGCGACCATACTGGGGACATGCTCAAGATGGTTTGTTTGTTAGTGTTATTTTCTTTATAAACTACAGATGGAGCCTGAAGTTATGCCAGGTAGCCTTCGAAACTGCGCATTTTTTTGTAGGTGCATAAGTAGATAAACGCTGCTTCAGTCAATATCTGGTCTAGTTTTATAAACGTAACATCTGACTTGCAAGATTTTCCCCAGTACATCAAATAATTCCAGACTTTTGAATGATGATGTTCAGATTTTTTCTAGGCTGCAAATAATTTTTTTTGTAAAATAGAAATTTGACCACACTGGCTTCAAGAAGATACAACAGGGCTAATCCAGATCCAAATCCTCCCCCTGTTTTTGAAAATCCAAATCTTATCCCAAGAATTGTTAGAATACAAGAAGGATCATTGAGCCCCAAGCCCATCTTCAGATCCTATACTTGGCCCAGTGAATGTTTTTTTGTAGAAGACCTTTCCTTTGAAGAGAATTTTGAGCTTTCCTTATTTAGGAATAAGTCTGAAAATGACATTGATGATACAGTTTTAGATCCTGAATTCCTTGTAGATATCGAAGTCCAAAGAGAAAATTCCTCCATTGACGATTACATTTTGAATTCTCCTCAGTCCATCACTGTAAATAATCCTCCTGAGCCTTCAGAATCATCAGGAACAATTTTTCCTCCTCCCAATTCATCAACATTCCCATCAGTCAATTCCTAATTGTCATCTCCTCCATTAACACCTTCCTCAAATCCTACGAATCCTGTTGTAAATCCACCCAGAGTTATGGCTACTAGGTATGCACCCCTGGTCTTACCCCAGGTCCTCAATGATATGCCGACTGACTATCAAAGTAAAATTTCTATTTTTGATGCCACTCAGAGCATCATCGCTCAGCAACATGTTTATAAAATGAATGACTTTTTTTATTTACATGAGGTAGAAGCAGAGAATGTAACGACAAGGTTGTTTGTTCAAAGCTTCAGAGGTGAAGTTAGAAAGTGGTTTAGAGCCTTACCGCCAGGCACAATTCACACTTTGCAGGAGTTGCACAATCAGTTCCTGGACTGTTGGCAGGTAAAAAAGAACCCACTCCAAATTTTGTCTGAGTATGAGAACATTAAGAGAAATGTGGGCGAAACTGTGCAGGATTATTGTTTGAGATTCAATGTTGTATATAATGCTATTCCAGCTAATTTGAAGCCTCATGTGGGACTAGCATTGTTAACATTTCCCGACAGTTTTGATGCTGACATGGCATATCAGCTGCATGAAAGAGATCCGTCTTCACTTGAAGACATGCAGAAGATAACAATAAATGTTGAAGCTAAACTGTTGGCTAAAAGAGCACGAGCGAGAGCTGAAAAAAGAGTCACAATAAAAGAGGAGGCCTCTACTTCAGACAGTAAAATGGACACTCTGATCAGAACAGTAGAAAAAATGGTTGATAGGTTAACCATTGCAGACAGACCTGAGCCTCAAATAAGAAATCCAAATTTCAGAGGACAACAGCCGCAATTTAGAATTAAACAGAGAGAGCAAAAAACGCAGGACCAAGTTGTGCCACCACAACAGTAGATTAAAACTCCTTTGCAGTAGAACTATGTGCAAGGGACAAATTAAGATGATGATGATCCTGTAATTGAGGCTAATCACTTTTTCATGGCTGATGGTGCACCCATTTTTCTTACAGAAGACGAAGAATACACAGTGGCGACTCCAAACATTCAAAAAGACCAAAATTTCATTTTGGCCAATGATACAGTACTGGAAGAGGATTCTGATGACTATTAGAGAGGGTATATGAACGCTTTTTCGGCTCAGCAAAGGCAGTACTCTTTAAGGAACAGAGAGGTTACAGTCAGTCCCATTCAAAAGAGAAAGGAACTCCAAATGAAGAATGATGCACACAAGAAAGGAAAGGAGCCGGTTGATCCTTCCTCTAGCAAAGCACCTGCAGTTGCTAACACAGCCAATGAAAAGAACCAGCAGAACATAGTAAAGGAACCAACAAAGAAGAAAGACCCACCCATTAAAGAAGTAGAGAAAGCTCCCTCCTTTAATCTAGAAAATGAAATCTCCAAGTAAAAAGTGTCTATGCCCCTCACAGAGTTGGTGAAAAATAGTGTGTATAAAACTCAGGTGTCCAAAGTTTTGCAAATAGATTCTGTCTCTGATATGGTCAATATAGAAGACGACTACCCTAAACTTATATTCGGTCCAGCCATAGAAGAATATGAAGAAAATGAAGTCCCTCCTTTTTACTTAAGTCTTAGAGTACATGAGTTTATCCTGCATAATGCTATGTTGGACTCCGGGGCCTCACATAATTTGATGCCCAAAGATGTTATGGAGAAGCTAGGCCTTGACATCACTCGAAAATATCATGACTTGTATTCCTTCGACTCAAGTAGGGTCCACTGTATTGGTCTAATTAAATATTTGGTAGTGTCTTTAGATCAGATTCCAGCAAAGAATGTCTTGATGGATTTAGTCATTGTTGATGTCCCACCAAGGTTTGGAATGCTCCTATCTAGGTTTTGGGGTGCCAAACTCAAAGGAACTATGCAGCTTGACTTCTCTTATGCCACTATCCCTGTATTTGGCCAGTTGAGGAAGTTATATAGAGAAAAGAAAATGAAATATATGATTACCAGCAAAGACAAGCCTGTAAATCATCCCATTAATGTTGTCCATACAGATTTAGAGTCTTTTGTCTTGTATTCTGATGGTGGTTTAAATGATGAGAATGTTCAGTTGGTACAAGTGGATGAAATACCTGAGATTTCAGAGAATTTTAGAGAAGTCCTTAAACATGAGAAGGATAAAGCAACAAACACTTCTGAACCTCCTGCCTACCAGCAGCAAAGAGACAATGAGTAGCCAGAAATCAGCCAAGGCAAAGAAGAGAAAGAAACAAATTTCCAGCATCTTCAAGAACAAGAAGAAGGCCTATGGAGTATGGATTTTGATGGATCTGTTGGTAAGGATGGAGCTGGTATTGGAATATGGATTAGGAGCCCTGTTTTTCAACCTGAGAAGGTTCCAAGTAATGTTAGAGTTTGTGCTTATAAGCTAGCTTTTGATTGCTCTAACAACGAAGCATAATACGAGGCTTTGATTGCAGGCCTCAAAATTTTGAAGAAGTTGAATGCAAAAAGGATCTCTGTGTATGGCGACTCCAAATTGATAATCAAACAGGTGAAGGGAGAATATCAAGCAAAACATCCAAGATTAAGGGCATACAAAAAATGCAGTCCTGGACATTTTGAAGACTTTCCCAGAGTATAATTTGACAGTAGTACCCTGGATGCAGAATTTGACTGTCGATTCCCTGGACACTACTACAATTAACTTGAAGATTCAGATGAACTCTAGTAATAAGTTTGAGATCTATGTCAAACATAGGCCTGATGTTCCGGAAAATTTAAGGTATTGGCAAGTATTTTGGGATGATAGTGAGATTAATGCATTTTTGCAGAGTGATGGAAAATTCAAAGATACTCCCATAGAGGGTGAGTATAAGGTTGATGATTAGGAGTTAAAAGAAAACCAGATGGACATATTGCAGCTAAAGGATAATGTAATTCCTAGAGGTCTCATACCTCTAGAGGAGCTTTTTGATTAGGATGATGTCGCAAAGAAACCAAGCTTGGTGCCCACAGAGAAAGGAGTTGAAGATGTGAATATTGGAATAGTTGATCAGCCCAAGTTTATCAAATTGTCAAAGACATTATCCCCTGAGGTAAAGGAAAAGTATGTTAAATTTATTTCTGAATTTTCTGATGTATTTGTGTGGGATTATTCAGATTTGAAAGTGTATGATAAGAACATAATTCAAAATACAATTCCTATCAAGCCAGATCAAAAGCCTCTCAGACAGAAGCTGAGAAGAATCAATCCAAAGCTGCTGCCATCAATTGAAAAGGAGGTAAACAGGTTGTACAAAGCAGGAATCATAGTTCCTATTATATTTTCTGATTGGATTTCGAATTTGGTCCCAGTGCGTAAAAATACTGGAGAAATAAGACTGTGTATTGACTTCCGAAACTTAAATAAGGCATCCTTAAAGGATAATTACCCACTTCCGAAAATGGACCATATTCTGCAGAGAGTAGTTGGAGCATCTAGGATGTAACTACTTGATGGCTAATCAGGCTACAATCAGATCTTGGTGCATGAGAAGGACCAAGATAAAACTGCCTTCACAACACCTTGGGGAACCTTCCAGTATGCCAAGATGCCTTTTGGACTGAAGAACGCTAGAGCTACCTTCCAGCGTGCAATAGAAATTGCCTTTGAAAATGAGAAAGATGTTTTTCTTGTTGTCTATTTGGATGATTTGACAGTGTTTTCAGGTTCAAATGATGAGAATTTGCACCATCTAAGAGTGGTTTTTCAGCGTTGTAGAAAGTTTGGGATTTCTCTCAATCCCAAGAAGAGCCTTTTTGCCATGGATGAGGGAAAATTGCTCGGGCATATCATCTCTAAAGATGGAATCCACATAGATCCAGCCAAAGTGGAGGTTATTCAGCTCATAGATCTTCCACTGAACAAGAAAGAGATTCATGCCTTCAATGGTAAGATGAATTTTTTGCGCAGATTTATACCTAATCTAGCTGAGCATTTGAGAGAAATCACCAATATGTTGAAGAAAGACAACACTGTTAAATGGAGTGAAGAAGCTATCAAATCATTCAATCTGGTAAAGTTTTCTTTTTATAATGCCCCAGTTCTGATCAGTCCCGACTATACTCAAGATTTTATTATATTTTCGTTTGCATCTGAGCATACTATGGCTGTTGTTTTAATGCAAAAGAGAGACGAAGTAGAAAATCCAATTGTGTTTTTTAGTAGGAATATTAGAGATGCTACTTTAAGATATAATATTATTGAAAAACAGGCATTGGCTCTTGTCAAGGCATTGAAATATTTTAGGGTCTATATTCTGCATTCACACACTATAGCATATGTCGCCAACGTGACAGTCAAGGATGTGCTCATGCAAACTAATCTGGAAGGTCGAAGAGGCAAATGGATAGTATCCATGTTGGAGTACGATTTGGAGATCAAGCCTACGGAGCTGATGAAAGGCCAAGGCTCGATAAAATTGATGGCTCAATCAAATCTGCGTGCTTTAGATATAAACCTCATTATAGCGATGTCAGAAGAGGAAGATGAAGTTTTGCTGGTTACTATTTCAGATATTTTTCTACAGTCCCCTTGGTATTCAAATATTGTGTATGTTCTTCAGCATTTGTCACCTCCTCCGGGCATGTCTAAGAGTAAAGGTAGATCTTTGAAACCCAAATCTGCAAAGTATTTTATTTTAATAAGTGCTCTGTTTTGGAAGGATCCAGGAGGCGTTTTGCTAAATTTTCTGGTTGAAGAAGAAGCTCAGAAGGTAATGCACGATTTCCATAAAGGTGACTGTGGTGGTCACTTGTTTTGGAACACTACAGCCAGCAAGGTATTGAGAGCCGAGTATTATTGGCCCACATTATTTTCCTATTTATATAAAATAGTGATGAATTGTCATGAATGTCATATTTTCCAAGGGAAGAATAAATTGCATCCACTTCCTTTAAAACCTATTTCAATGAACGCACCCTTTCAGCAGTGGGGGCTCGATTTCATAGGAGAAATACATCCTGCGTCCTCAGCACAACATCGATGGATATTGACTTTGACAGATTACTTTACGAAATGGATCGAGGACATCCCTGCCAAGAAAGAAATAGACACGGTAATTATTCAATTCCTCGAATCGAATATTTTATCCTGTTTTGGCTTCCCATGTAAAATTGTGACAGATAATGCAGCCGTGTTCAAATCAAAGAAAATGGTTGATTTCTGTGACAAATACAACATCGTGCTGGGCCATTCAACACCGTATTATCCACAAGGCAAAGGCTTGGTGGAGTCATCAAACAAATCATTGATCAATATAATTAAGAAAATGTTGGAGGCAAACAAAAGAAATTGGCACCAGAAGCTTATCAACGCACTATGGGCAGACAGAGTCAGCAATAAAAGATCAATAGGTATGTCACCTTTTGAGTTGGTTTATGGTACTGATGCTATCTTTCCTACTTCTCTTATAGTTCCAGTTATGAGATTATTACAAGAAGTTGGTAGAGAAGATGATGACAACCAGCGAAGGATCAACCAGATGATCCACCTTCAAAAAACAAGAGAAGAAGTGTCACAGAAAGCGGGTCAGTTGCAGGACAAGATTAAGAAGATCTATGACAGGAAGACAAAAGAAGAAAAGTTTCAGCTGGATGATGTAGTGTTGAAATGGGATGCAATAAATGAAGACAAAGGGAAGCACAGTAAGTTTGACAACCTATGGAAGGGACCTTACAGAACTACATCATACAGGGGACAGAATGCCTTCTTGATTTTAGAAATGGAGGGCCAGGATTATCTTGGAGGAGCAGCAAATGGTAGGCTATTGAAGCACTACCATTTTTGAAGACATGGATCAGAATCTATCTCATCATCATTGTACATACCATTTTATTTTTCTAAAATCAGAGTTCAAAATGCACAGTCATTCAAGTTTGGGGCCCGAGGTGAAGGCTATAAAACTTGGATGATATGTGTATGGTTTGGTTTCATTTTAGTTTTCAGTCTTAGTCTAGAGTCAGAGTCAATTTGCATTCGTGTCATTTTTCAACATTTTTGACTCCATGCCCAATGGATAAGGCTACTTGGTCTACGGTGTTCTTGGCACCTCCAAGGAGCTACCATCCCCATTGGAGCCAATGTTAGTGTCAGTCTAGTCATACTGCCATCAGTGATCAAAACTGATCTTTTGCATTTGCATATTAGGTGTCTCATACCGAATAAATTTCACCATTCTGCTAGGTCATGGATTCATTGATGGTAGTAATTTTTTATCAATTTTCCCTCATGAGGTACTTGTTGATTTTCCTCCCTATGGTCTTTAGTCATTAGTCACTTTCATTCTCAAAATAGTATCAGTAGGTCATAGGATGGGTCTCATTAGTTGCTAGGGTCTCACCATGGTCGAATTAATGAGTCAAATGTCAATAATATCAGCAAGGTCATGAGGAAGTCAATAAATTCAAAGTCACATCACCTGGAAGATCAAAGAGACATTTTATTCGACTTGATGTAATTTTCACTTCAAAACTATGTTTTGAGGTGAAAACATGATATTTTTCCTTTATTATTATTCATTATGTAATTTTATATCATCATATATAATAAGTCACAATTCAGAAGCTGTTATCTCCACAAAATGATGTCCCTGCCTTCAGAGAAGTTTTCCATAGCATGTTCAACGCCAAATCATCTTCCAAGCAAATCCATCAAAAAGAGCCCGGAAAGAGCTTTCGAACGGTATACTACACTCTCAAAACTAACTTCTGGGTTGAAATTTATACTTTAGTGAAGTAAAGGTCCCTATTTCCCATTTTTCCTGTAAACTTTGTTTGATTAAAGTTTAATATTCCTTTAAAAAAATCCCTTTCCGATTATAAATCACATTATAAATATAAATGTGATTATGCCAAAACACTTCCCCTTTCCATAACCCCTTAAACTTTATAACGAAGGTTTAAGTCTTACATTATAATATCCCACCACAACCACTTCCCCTTCATGCCTTTAAACCTTATATCAAAGTTCAAAATTTTATGTTATATAAACCCCGACACTTTAATCGCATCGCATGTTTTATTTTCATGTTCCGATCGGCCAATCGCAAATTTATCTGATGCGATCGATAACACCCCTTCCTCCGATCTTCCGATCGCAATCCTTCCTCTGATCTTCCGATCGCACTCCATCCTCTGATATGATCCATCGCAGCCTCTGATCGCAACATCCTCTGATCATCCCCCTCCGATTAACTTCCGCTGATGGCCCGCTCCCAATTAACCCACAACCGTTGATCTTCCCTGCCGCTCGGACGGCCCACAGCTAATCGGGCCATCGCAATCAGCATTCCCCATATGTGTCACTCCGCTCCCCTCCGATTTTCGATTGCGATTAACCCCCGGTCCCACCATTTAAGCCTTCCGCCCATTCATTACAAAGAGCCCTTTTCCATTGTAAAGGTTAAAATTTCTATTATTTCATTATTACAAAGTTTTTTCCCTCTGGTTCCACATCCCCAAATCGCATCAGAATATTTTTGTTATCCTAGATATTCCCTGAAGCTCCGATTGCGATTTCACTATTTTCAAATTGTTTATTATATTATATCCCCTCCCCCGGTCCTTCTGATTCCGATTGCGATGGCGCCATCTCACAATATGTTTGTTATATATTATCTCTCCGCCCGTCTATTGCGATTGTGATTTTTATATGATTTTCGCCTCCTTCCCTTCCCTTCTTCCCATTTAAAATTAAATTTTCCCTTCACCGAGGCATAATTTCATTTCATTTCTCCAAAATATTTTATAAAGGTCAGTTCTCTTCAAAAGAAATAGTGGAAAGCAAAGCGAGAGTCAAAGGGCTGAGAGCTTATTCAAAACAAAGATTGTTACAGCAGCAGCAAAAAAGGAAATCTGTTCATTGGATTACCTATTTTATTCCATACAGCATAACAACAAAATCTCCAAGTGGTCAAATGCAATTTTGTCCCTTATTTTCAGGGGTAGATTGTTGTATTTCTTTGCTATGGTTGTATTTCAGTTCTTCAGATGTTAGAACAAATCCTCTTTTCATGGATCTAGGTTCCCACATTTCAGTATATTTATTGTAATTATGAATCATTTGTAGAGTCAGTAACTCAGAAAGTAGGGGAAATAGTGTGGAAGAACATCTTGCGCTCATTGTACAGTTTGATAGGAATTAATGAGAGATGCAGCTCTGATTTGTGGGATCCATGTGGTATGAGATTTAGCATTTGTTTTTCTCCTTTGTTTCATATGTGAATCGTTATGTGTTCCATTCATCCATAAACATTTCCTTTTGAATGCTTTCAAGATAGAAAGGTAGAATCCATTTTATATGCTCTGCCTTGGGAAATCATTCATGCTCTGTGTTTTTTCCTTCTGTTTGAAAAGGATCCATTTGTTGTGCCCTTTTCAGCTTCTCATCAATCTTTCCATCCCATCCTTATTTAGCTTTATTTTCTAATTTTCCTGCCTATCTTTCCCCATGAAATACCCTGTGTCCTGATTTAATTCCTGGTTTCAACTATCCTTTTATCCCACACATCCCTGAAAATTCATTCATTCACTTCATTAAACTCTTTTCCCATCATTTTATCTAGCTTAATATCAGTCCATTTATTGTGTTCCGTTGAATATTCTTTTACAGAGAGAGCCCTCTCCTGTCCTTGTAGGGCTAGCTACAAGGCTGAGTGTGGTTTAGTTTGTTACCCTGATTTTCCTTTTCAGCCTAGGGTCCAATTCAAGTGCTAACATGAGCTACATTTTTACTCAACATTTGTTTTGTGCAAAGAAATAGATGATTGTTTTCAAGTTTTGATGCTTACTAAGCTTAAACTCAAGAGAGGTGAAGGACATTTGGTTCGTGTACAAAGTAATCCACAACCAAGAAGGGTCAGAGAGCAACCTCCAAGAGCCATAGAAGTAGCTTCAAGCTTGTCTTCAATAGAGGGAGAAGCTCTTGAAGATATGGATCCCAAAGAAGAGGAACGAGTGTTCCGAAAGGATTTCTTGGATATGACGGAGATGGTTAGGATAATATACCAAGAAAGGAATGATAGGATTGTTGGAGAAGGGTCTAAAAACCAGAAAGAAGGAGAGGGTTAAAAATGTTTTAAGCCCTTGGGTGCTAGCCCTTAGCCAAGTGACCTGCAGGCTATGTCTAGGGGTGCGGATTAAACGTTAACTGCCAGTGCCAAACCCTCCACCTTTGCAACATGTAACCACAATGTTAAAACATTTTATGCCACGGTTTATGGTTTTGGTGGCGGATTGGAAGGCGGTTGACGTTAACTCCATGCCCCTGGACATAGCCTACAGGTCACTTGGCTAAGGGCTAGCACCCGAGGGCTTAAAACCTTTTTAACCACTTTTTGAAAGAGTTTAGCCTATGGTCTCAGCTCCCTGGTCTTATTACCAAGGCGCTAACCCCTATAGGGATTAACACCAAAATCCACCGAACCGACTCAAACGTTGCACGTTATTTACTGACTCGTAGTCGTTCAGGTTGGGTCGGCCTCCGCCCTAGCCATGACTCGTTCAACATGACTTGAATACTCGTTTACTACTGAAATGGGGTGCGTTCAACTGTTGCACAGGTTTGTGTTCATGGTGACCCATAAACGTTCAATTCGGGTCGTGCCCGACTGACCCAAACATGTTCAGCTCAGGTCGAGTCTGCCCACTAAGCATCATTTTTTTTTAAACATGAGTTTTGAACCAACCTTTGAGCCAATGTCCTGGGGCCATGTGGGAGCCTCTAGATAAGCCATGTGGCGCCCTCTGATAGGCTTCCCAAACCTTAATAAAAAAATGAATTTTTGCCACTAAATTTTCTGAAAGATGACAAATTTTAGTGTTCAAAAGTCCTGTTTTGAAGGTTACTGGGTGTTTTAAAACTTCAATATCTTCTTCATATGACATCGGATTCAGGTCCCATTTACAGCGCTAGAATCGTAGTGATGAGGCATATTCGATCATTCAGTTTGAAACCAATTATGAGCAATTCCAATTTTGAGCATTTCTTTTCCTCTTGGACATGATCACCTGATCAAGAAGGGTCTAAAAACCAGAAAGAAAAGTGATGAAAAGTCAAATAAAGGACATTGGGGAAATGGTGATCTGCCATCCCCATCTTCATCCTCTTCCTCTACATCGTCGTCCTCAACTTCGGTGAATCAATCTCACAAGTATAAAACCATTGGTAAAAGTCCATTTTTAAAGCTTGATGTTAAATTTGAGTTTCCTATGTTTAACGATAAAGTCAATGTAGAGAAACTTGACAATTTGATAAGACATTTGGAAGTTTACTTGAGGATATAGAACCTTCATGATGATGACACCAAGATATAGTTATCCTCTTTGAGAATGGATGGAGCAACATTGGTATGGTGGGAAGCCAAGACCAATGATTAAAGTAAAAAACATGGTAAGATCACTTTATCATGGGCTGAATTTATTATTGCAATTAAAAATCAATTTTATCCATTAGCTCATTTACAAAAGGCTATCATGAACTCAAAAAACTTTAGACAGCTTAAGGGACAAAACGTACAAGACTACACCCAAGAGTTTAGGAGAAGAGCATTTTTATTAGGGGTAGACTTACAAAGTCAAGATAATTTTCTGAAATATATAGGTGGTTTGCATAGCTACCTTAGACATGCTATCCTTGTGTTCAATCCTACTAGTCTAGATGAAGTTTGTGTACAAGCTACGCATTTAGAGGCTAGAGGGAAAAACACTTTTGATGAGGGTAGAAACAAGCCTTTTAAGGGGAAAAACAAAGATAAAACCTTTAAGCGAAAAGGAAAAAAGAATGCATCTGTCACATAAGAGGGTGAGAAAGTGATATGTAAACACTTTTCAAGAGAAGGCAATGAAGAGAAAAACTGTTGGAAATTACATCCTGAAAAAAGAACTCAGTTTAACAAAACAAAGGAAAGAAGAAAACTGCAGCTACTACAACTACACCACAAGACTTAGGTGATGATTCAAGTGAAAAAACCAAAATTGTAGCCATGGGTTTGAAAAGTATGGATGGAAAGGAAACTGAAACTAAGCCAAGCACTAGTACTTCAAACTTTCATGTACAAGCTCCAAATGAGGAAGAAAGAATTGAATTGTTCCATGTGAGGGTAGTCTCAAAACATATAAAAATTGACACACTGTTTGACAGTGGGTCACAAGAAAATATCATATCAGAAGACTTGGTAAATAGCTTAAACTTGAGACCATTCCACATCCAAAGACTTATCCACTTGGATGGATATGCAAGGATTCAAACTTACAAGTCTCAAGAAAGTGCATTTTGTGAATCTTGTGATTCACAATTACTGCACACTTTATTGACTTAGTTGAACTTGATGTAGTACTTCTTGATATATCAGGAATTGTTTTGGGAATTCCTTACTTATTTGACAGGAAAGTGATCTTCCATGACCATGAAAATAAGTATCATATCTTTAAAGATGGCAGGGAGTTCATTTTTAGAGAACATTGCAAGAAGGCAAATATAACGATGGTAAATGGGGGACAGGTAAAAAGGCTAGTGAATTCTAGTAAGAGTTTTGTACTTCTTATGGTTAAGCCCAAGGTTGATGTGAATCATGAGTCATTTGAAAATTCTAATTCCAAGATAAAATCAGATTTATATGATGTAGTTGATGCACATCATGAGATGTTTTAGGAACTGACAGGTTTACCTCCTAAAAGGGAGATTCAGCATGAAATCCATTTACATCAAGATTGTCCTCTTCCTAACATAGGCATGTACAGCATGTCTATCATGGAGAATGCTGAAATAAAGAGGCAAATTAAAGACTTGTTAGACAAAGGATTCATAAGACCATGCACTTCACCATGTGAGTCACCGATAGTGTTGATTCCAAAAAAAGATGGAACTTGGCACATGTGTGTGGACTTCAGGGCATTGAACAAGATAATGATAAATAATCATTACCCACTCCCAAGGATAGATGATTTGTTATATCAACTGAAAGATGCTAAATATTTCACTAAGTTAGACTTACTTAGTGGTTATCATCAAGTTAGAATTGCAGAAAGTGACATTTGGAAAACAACATTTAAAACCAAACAAGGACTCTTTGAGTGGCTTGTTATGCCTTTTGGTTTATGCAATGCACCTGCAAATTTCATGTGGGTAATGGATGATGTCTTACATCCTTTTCTTGATGATTTCATCATGTTCTACTTAGATGACATCATAATTTTCAGCAAGACTAGAGAAGATCATGTCATGCATGTTAAGAAAGTACTTGATATTTTGAAGAAAAATCAGTTGTTTCTTAAAATGCCAAATTGTGAATTTGGGAAAACTTCTTTGGTTTATTTGGGACACTTAGTAGGAGGAGGTGCTTTGAGAATTGATCCTTCTAAGGTAGAATCCATTGTGAATTTTCCTACTCCAAAATCCATTACAGAGGTAAGAAGTTTTTTGGGTGCAGCTCAATATTGGAGGAAGTTTATTTCTAACTTCTCTGCCATAGAAGCTCCTATTCATGCAATGAAAAGTGTGAAGCGTGATTTCCAATGGGGAGGAAAGCAAGAGAAAGCTTTAAAGTCTTTGAAAGAGAAGATAAGTTTAGCTCCAGTCCTTGCATTACCGGACTTGAGACAGCCATTCGAGATTTAGACCAATGCTAGTGATTACGCCATGGGTGCAGTTCTTTTACATCATGGTAAGCCTATTGCATTTCATTCTAAGACATTTGATGGTGTTGTTGTGAATTATCCTACATAGGATAAGGAGTTGTATGCATTGTTACAAAGCTTCAAAAAGTGGAAACACTATTTTATGGCCAAAGAAGCAGTTATTCATACCGACCATCAGCCTTTACAGTACTTGTAGTCGCAAAGTAAATTACAGCAATTACGACATTTCAGATGGATGGGTTTCCTACAAAAATTTCACTTGGTAATAAGGTACAAGAAAGGTATTTTAAATAAATTTGTTGATATTCTTTCAAGGCCTATTATTAGTGCTACTACTTTATTTAAGAATGATTCTATTGTACATGAGAGCTACATAGAACAATATGCATCAGATGTTGATTTTAAGGATGTGTATGCTAACTTGAGTGAAGGGAATCATGTTGAGGAGAATGCTTATCATTTGCATAATAATTTGTTGTTTCATATGGGCAAGTTATGTATACCAAAGGGGGAGACACTAAGCATCATGAGAGAAGCTCATTCTTCTCTTATTGTTGGACATTTCGGGGTAAGAAAAACGGTGGCACATTTACAGAGGTATTGTTATTGGCCTCGCATCGTAGATAGTGTTTCACGTTTCATTAGAGGTTGTTCATTATGTGCTACAAGCAAGCCTGGAAATAGGAAGCTTGGTTTATATACTCCATTTTCAGTACCTTCTAGACCATGGGAAACTATTTCTATGGATTTTGTTGGAGGTCTACCATTATCTAGAAAGCAACATGATTATCTTTATGTAGTAGTTGATAGATTCAGCAAGATGTGTATTCTTATGCCATGTAAGAAATCTATAACTATTGAACAAAATGCTGATTTATATTTTCAACATGTATGGGCTCATTATGGCTTGCCTACTTCTATTGTTAGTGACAGAGATTCCAGATTTGTTGGGAATTTTTGGTCTAATCTATGGAAGATGATGGACACCAAGTTGAAGAAGAGTATTGCTTTCCATCCGCAAACAGAAGGCCAAACAGAGGTAGTGAACAGAAAAATTGTACATATTTTGAGGGTTTATTATAGAAAGCATCCCAAGCTTTGGGATGAGCATTTTCATTACATTCAACATGCTTACAACCGGGCCAAGCACTCTTCTACAAATACTTCACCTTTTGAAGGTTTCTTTGGGTATTTACCTAAGTCACCTTTAGATTTCATTCTTGAGAAGGATGTTTCCATTGATGGGCATAGTGACATTGACAAAGCTCACATGTTCATTGAACGAATTCAACTCATACATCAGCAGGTTCAAGAACAGCTTGGAAAAGTCAAGGCAAGTACAAGGAGAGGCATGAAAAACACGGAGTTCATCATAAGTTTCAAGAAGGAGATGAGGTATGGCTGCATATTAGTAAGGAAAGAATGCAAGGAGAAGGTAAAAAGTTGAAGCCTATTCATTATGGTCCATTAAATATCCTTAAACAAGTTGGAAATAATGCTTTTCAACTAGATTTGCCTTCGTATATGCAAATGTATTCCGTTGTGAATGTGGAAAATTTACGTTTGTATGAACCTCCTTTAATTGTTGATTATGAAAGTGACATTCAGATACCATCCACAGAGGAATTCTCGCCAAAATTTTTGGATGAGCTGAAAGAGGATGTTATCCTTGACAGAAGGACATGCACTTCGAGGAGGGGAAATGTTGATTATGTTTGGGTTGGCCTTAAAGGCAGAAAACCGAGTAAGGAAAAATGGATGGAGGTGGAAAATGTGAGGGATATGTACCCTCATCTTCTTAACAGGTAATTGAAGGCTTTTGGGGTCTAGAAGCTTCCCAATGGGGAGGTGTGATTAGGTGATCATGTCCAAGGGGAAAAAATGCTCAAAATTGGAACTGCTCAAAATTGGTTGCAAACTGAACGACCGGA
Source organism: Pinus albicaulis (assembly GCA_034641835.2). NCBI lineage: Eukaryota > Viridiplantae > Streptophyta > Pinopsida > Pinales > Pinaceae > Pinus > Pinus albicaulis. The sequence continues at coordinate 28,100,507 of CM076583.1, read as the reverse complement.
TAGGTCTCATCATTGTGATTCTTGCGCTGTGAAAGAGACTCAAATCCGATGTCATATGAGAATGATATTGAAGTTTGAAGTTGCATAATAACCTTCAAAATAGGACTTTTGAACACAAAAATTTGTCATTTTCAAAAATAATTATGTGGAAAAATTTTATTTTTTATATGGATTTTGGGGCCCTATCAGAGGGTGCCACGTGCCCTGACCGGAGGCTGCCACGTGGCCCCAGGCCTATAGTTCAATTTTTGTTCCAAAAAAATATTGGTGGGCAAACTCGACCCGAGTTGAACGTGTTTGGGTTAGTCGGACATGACCCGACCTGAAAGGATATGGGTCGGGTAGCTGTGAATGTAGATGGGTCATCAAATAATGGGCGAGTCATTTGTTTAAATGGGCGGAGGTCGACCCGACCTAAACAAGGATGGGTCAGTTGGGTTGGCGTGATGTTTGATGAACCGGCGAAAACCATGGAGTTTAGCCCTCAGGGCTATAGGTTAAAGCCCCGTGACCAGACACATAACTGCGTGTTAAACCTTTTGAATGGGTGGTAAAGTTTTGGGTTTAGCTCTTTTGGGGTTAGCCCTCACCACAAAACCTCCGCCTGTGACCATGGGCGGGGGCTAATCCATTAACCGCCAGTGGAACTGTCCGACATTTCCACATGTGAACACACACCTAGTTCATAGTTAAAATAAATGTCTCTGCCAAGTTAGCAGTGCAGTTCCACCTTTTTGACAAGTCTACCGATTCGTGTGGCTTTAACTAGAGGTTATCCAAATTTAGTGGGGTTTCCAAGAGACATTGGACAGGAAATTGTGGAGATCATAACTTCTCCAATATTGGACCAATTTGGACGAAATTTTGGTCAATTTTGGGTATTCTGAGAATTTTGGCGTCATTAGTATAGGTTGCAGAGCTAACAAAGGTGTTCTTCAGCCATTTTTTCTTCAGGGAAGCTTGGAGAGTCATCAGGGCCATGAGGGAAATGGAGCTGCATTGGGCTACACTTTACTGTTCGAGGTGAAATAAAAGCCATACTTAGCTTATTTTTGTCTTTTGAATTCATTTTCACATTTTTTTTGGCCTGTTTAGGCCTATTTCTCACTGTAAAACCAATTTTAGCAAACTAATAGAGCAAGGACATGCCCATTGGGAGCCTTGGACCCAACAGATGCAGCCCAAGATGGGTGAACTACCTCATCATGTTGTTGTGTTGTTATGGTGAAGTTATGCTACTGTGTATTTCTGATTTAATATGTTAAATAGTAATTTTAATTAACATTCCCTCACACATAAACTCAAAAACTGTTACTAAAAACACTTTGTTTAATTTGCAAGACATGATAAACACTTTGCACACTTAATTAAATAGAAATGGATATTTTGAACAATAGATACAAATAGTTTCATTTTCAGATCAGGGACAAAGTTGGTCTCTTGAAATCATTTTTCTTCAGTCTCCCTTCTTATGTGTTTGTCTTCCTCTGTGGTGACCTCCGGCCTGTGACACTTGGTGTTGTGGCTGTCACGATTCCTGTGAATCCCCTTCTTACCAATCCTTTAGAAATTTCTTCTGAGCTCTTCATAGACAAACGAGAATTCATTATGTTCCTACCTAGGTGCAAATTCAAAATTTGAATACTAAAGAAGAAAAGTCTTAAAATATGGAGATGGATCTTTCTTTTATAATAAATTTGAATTTTGAACCCCATGCTTTTCTTTATATTTGGTGCGTTTAATGCAGATATGGTGCTAAATTCAACCAAATTTGCTCAATAAATTCGCTTCCCCCGCTCCTTTTAACAAAAAATTTCCTTTCACATCAACGTTTTCCTTGCAACGGTCATATTCTCGTGAACATTGACGAACCCCTCTTGTGTCAACAATTTCTCTATTGTCACAGTTCCTTTAGACTTAGACATTCTTTTGAACATCACATGGTAGTCGTCCTTTGGCACGGCTCTTTTAGACTCCACCGTACTCTTGACCATCACACAATGCTCCTTCTTTTAAAAAAGCCTATTTATGTAGAGTAGTTTATAGTCCAGTGGCCACTTTCAATTGTAGGTGGCACTAATACTTTCCCCTTTTCATTGTTTTGTATGAAATTTTAGGGACAGATTCGTCCCTCTATATCTTTAGTCTACTACCATTCACTAGTCCTGGCATCAACTGATCATCCAACTTCGCGAGCTAAAGTACACCTCCCTCAAAGATGTGCCTGATGATATATGGTCACAACCAATGCGTTTAGAACTTTCTTGGGAAATTTTTGAACTTATTATCATACAATAGTGCAATGTCTCGTTATTTTAATTTCTTCTGCTTGATGTGTCGATCATGCCTAGATTTCTCCATTTCTTTTTTCACTTGCTGATGATAACCTGCAATAAACTTGTCTTCTCAAGAGTAAGAAATTTCTCCATCCCTCCATTGTATTACGGTCTTCAATGTCTTTGAATGCTGCAATTCTTAAATTTGGCACTATATATTCCATAGGCATGACAGATTCTTGTCCGTAGACCAACCTCAAAGTTGTATGTCCTGTCAGCTTCTTGCATGTTGTCATGTATGCCCATAAAAATATAGGAATTTTCATATCCTAGTCATTTATGTTCACATAACACACTTCTTTGAATGCATTCTCCATAATCTTATTAAATGTTTCGACTATCCCATTCTCTTGAGGATGATATGGTATACTTTTCTGATGATGTATCAGTCAATAGATCAATAATTGTATGTAAGAAATGCAAACCCATGTCACTCATCAAGATCTTCAAACACCCAAATCTTGACAGAATATATTCAAATATGAACTTCGCAATAGTATTTGTGCTGCAATCCTTCACTGGGTTTTTCTCGACCCATCCCAGCAACAGAACCATTTGTTGGCTGAGAGGGGTCTCAACCTAGGTTTATAGTTAGTTGTGCACCAACAAAATTCTTTATTACTAGACCTTTCAGCAACGACCCTCTACACATATCGCAGTCTCACCCAAGGCAATATTGGAGGATGTAAAAAATTAGGTTTCTACATCCAGAGGGACAATATGATGTGGATATACTTCTAAAATTCTACTTATACTTATTTGGAATTGTGCTGATGCATTTACCTACTATAAAAATTTATAATTCATTTAGCACTCAATACATTATCTGATCAGCAAACACAACTATAGGTGGTATGCATACAAAGTTGTAGACTCTTAAAGGCCTCTGTGCATAGAACTACGAAGCCTTCCCTTATGCCCAAAACACTGAAAGATGGAAAGACTTACAATCTTGACCCAATCATTCCATTCTCGATTTTTATTCAACAAAGGCTTACATTGATTTATATATAATTTTCTTACATAAAAAACCATGGTGCACATACCATGGGTGGAAAAATACTAACAAATAAACCCAAAACCTTTACAAAAATAGGGGCTTTGATTGGCCCCAAAGCCTCAAACCTATGCGCAGTGGATTCATGTTCATTGGACCATGCACTTGGCTTCTCCAAAACGTGGAGTCTCTGACTCAAAATTGGACCAAGTTGGGTGATGCCCAACATAAACCATGCATACACATCCTAGTAATATAATCACACATGAAACCTGTTACCTGGAAAATCCTACTACTTCCAGTTGCTCTTTCTCTTCCTAATTTTTTTATTTTCTTACTTTTGTCCACTCTTCTTCTTGCACTCCCTTGGTATTCCTTTCTTTGTTGCTTATGTCTTCCTTGTGTCCTAGTTCTCTCTCCTCTTTTTTTATTGTTCTCTCTCCTTATTTTTTTTTCTCCATGTCTAAGTGAGAATGCTCGAATTTCCAAGTGTGTGTTAGAATGTTCTCCTCTTTTTATTTTCCTTCTTTTCCTTTTCCTCATCTTATCTTCCATGTGTATTTTTGTCTCTTCATCTTCATTTTTTCTTCTTCTCCTTTATAGTTTGAATTTATTTCCATTTGTTTCCCTTTTCCCTTTTTCCAATGCCAGTTTCCATAGCCAATAAATACTTAGCTTCAAGTGCTCGCAATGTAATTTTTTTCCCCTCATTCAACTTGGAATATGTGTCCCATGAACATGGTATTACTTTTTCCTTTTGTAATGTCCCTTTATTTACATGGAAACTTAAATCGAGGATATTACAAGAGTGTAGGAGGGTTGACATGGGGTGCTCACATTCAGTATAGTGCAAAAATGAGCACATAGTTTTCTAGTAGCTCAATAGTTGGAGCTGGGAGCACTTCATCGAGAAGTAAAATACAAAGAACAATGGTAGGTGTGGACTTACGAATGCTAATATTTCATGGTGCTATGACTGATAACCCATAGAAACACTTATTTTTGTGTGAGATCATCTAGACCTCCAAAAAAGTTGAAGATGAAGTCATGAAAATAACACAGTTGGAAGCAACTTTCATGTCTCACACACTAAAGTGGTAGATGAAGTTGAAAATAATGATTGCAAATGGATATAATAGGACTTTGATTGAGATTAGAAAATCCTTTATAAGGGATTTCCATATGAAAAAATTAGGTTCCTAGTGCATTACAAAACTGAAGGAAATTAAAAAGGGCCCAAGCGAGTCAGTTTGTGATTTTGATTAATGATTTAAAATTTTGAAGGACATGCTAATGTTCAAGGATCTAGACATGAAGCATAAATAATGTTTTATTTTTGTAGGTTTTAACCCTGAACAGAAATTATCTACACACGAATCTTATAACAGAAAATAAACAATAGCGAGAGCATAAAACATAAAACAGATAAACACAGATATTTTCCCCTAGATCCCAAATCGGGACGACCAGCTTGATTTTTCATTATATCCCTTTTAGTGTTACAACACACATATATATACATGCCGAAGCATACATAAACCCCAATCCATAAACCCTGGATTAGAACATAACCGTAGTTCCCTTGACCGGATCTACAAAAATACCAGGGGTCGAAAACCATCGTACCCCAATACCATGTGCAAAACCATGCACAAAACCATGGACGCGGACTACCCGCCGGAAATTAAGGACCAAAAATTTTCGTCGGGGCGCTAACCCGAACCCCGACAAGGGGGGCTACCGGCCCCCCCTCTTACCCCCCCACGCGTGCTTAGTCGTGGAAAGAATATAACACATACCCAACATTCTCCCACTTGTTGTTTTCTTTCCACGAGGGGCCACAGGAGGGCTTAGTCATTGGCCCAATTCTTCAACACCCATTTTTTCTCTACACCAAGAGAACTTCTGAGTGCTCACAGACTTTGTCAATGCATCTGCAACATTCTTCAAAGTGTCCACCTTTACCAGCAACACCCTTTTAGCCTCAACCATATCTATAACAAAGTGATATTGAACATCAATGTGCTTTGTCTTTGAATGATAAGCAGGGTTCTTAGCCAAGAAAATTGCACTTTGGCTATCACAGTCTATCCTTATAGCTTGCTATACCAACCCCATACTTTAACACAATCTCTGCAACCAAACTGCTTCCTTGCTTGCATGAGTGGCTGCTATGTATTCTGCTTGTGTAGTTGAAAGAGCCACTACAGACTGTCTTTTACTCATCTAACTGACTGCGCCTCCAAATAGGCTAAACACATACCCACTTGTAGATCTTCTTTGGTCCAGATCTCCAGCCCAGTCTGCGTCAACAAAACCACGAATGTCCAACATTCTTTCTAATCCTGGTCTTCCCTGGTAGCACAAGCCATAATCACTAGTGCCACGTAAATATCTGAAAACCCGCTTCACTACTGTCCAATTCTCCTTCCCTGGGTTTGACATAAACCTGATCAATACTCCCACTGCATGTGCAATGTCTGGTCTAGTACAGACCATTGCATACATCAGGCTACCCACTACACTTGCATATGGAACATGGGACATATACTTCTCTTCTTCTTGTGTCTTGGGACACTGTTCAGCAGACAACTTTACACCTACAGTAATAGGAACATTCACCGCTTTACTATCCTGCATATTGAACCTCTGCAATATAGTCTCGACATACTTCCTCTAGTTTAACCAGAGCTTCCTCTTTGCCCGATCTCTCTTAATTTCCATGCCCAAAATATATTTTGCAGCACCCAGATCCTTCATGTCGAATTTGGAGAACAGTTGGGTCTTCAAATCTTGAATAATTTCTTTGTCATTTCCAATCAACAACATATCATCCACATACAAGACCAGATATATAACACGATCACCAATTAATTTAAAATAAACACAATGATCTTCGTTGCTTCTGGTGAAGCCAAGTCCCCGTATATAGGTATCAAATTTCTGATACCACATCCTTGGTGACTATTTTAACCCATACAGAGACTTCTTCAACCTGCATACCAGTTCTTTCTTACCCTTCACCATAAAGCCTTCAGGTTGCTTCATTTAGATCTCCTCTTCTAGATCCCCGTGAAGAAATGTTGTCTTCACATCCATCTGTTCTATCTCAAAATCAAATGCAGCAGCAACAGATAAAAGTAATCTAATAGAAGTAACCTTGGCAACAGGAGAAAAAATATCACCAAAATCAATTCCCGGCACATGGGAATAACCTTTCGCTACCAACCGAGCTTTGTATTTCTCCACCTTGCCTTCTACATTCATCTTCTTCTTAAACACCCATTTGCTCCCAATGGGCTTCCTTCCAGCTGGCAACTCCACCAGATCCCATGAATCGTTTTTGTGCAAGGATGCCATTTCATCAACCATGGCCTCCTTCCAGAGTTTTCCATCCTCTGAATCTACTGCCTCCCTCATAGTTCTGGGTTCATCATTAGTTATAGTTAAGGCAAAACCTGAACAGAAAGTAGATGGACTATACCTTTTTGGTTTCCTTCTTTCCCGAACTGATCTTCTCAAAGCTGGAGTTTGTGGCTCTTCATCTTCTGAGTCTTCTTCTATTGTAGAGTCTGATTCATCCTCCTTTAGCTCAAACTCTATCTTCTCAAGTTCCTTTGGTAGGAATTCATGTTTAACAACATCTTTCACTTCTCTAAACACCACATCTCGGCTGTACACAACCTTCCTTGTTTCTGGGTTCCAAAGCTTGTAACCCTTTAAACCATCCTTATACCCAATAAAGATGCACCTTTCAGATTTATTATCCAACTTGGTGCTTTTCTCCTTTGGAACATGTACATATGCATCACATCCAAATACCCTTAGATGTGAAAGAGAAGGTTTCTTACCAGTCCATACCTCATGTGGGGTCTTATCCTCCAACGCTGATGAAGGTGATCTGTTAACTAAGTAACATGCAATCTCCACTACCTCTGCCCAAAATTCTTGTCCTAACCCAGTACCACTGAGCATGCTTCATGCCTTTTCCATCAGTGTTATATTCATTCTTTCTGCAACTCCATTTTGATGGGGTGTGTATGGAGTAGTCTTCTGTCGTGCTATACCACACTTCTTACAGAACTATTCAAATTCATTCTTGCAGAACTCCCCACCATTATCTGTCCTCAGCGCCTTTATCTTCTTCTCTGTCTGGTTTTCCACCAGAGCCTTAAATTCTTTAAATTTGTCAAAGACTTCAGATTTCTTCCTCAAGAAATATATCCATGTATTCCTTGAGAAGTTATCTATGAATGAAACATAGTACACAGACTTTCCCAGTGATGTAACTGACACAGGCCCAAACACATCACTGTGCACAAGTTCTAATATCTTGTTTGCCCTCTTAGCACCAGAAGGAAAACTCACCCGATTCTGCTTCCCATATACACAATGTTCACAGAAATCGAAATCCATAGAACAATTAGACATACCTTCTACCATACCATCTCTATGCAGTATCCGAAGGCCCTTCTCTCCAATATGTCCAAGCCTTTGATGCCATAGCATGGTCTTTTCTCCGGAGACAACTAGGCTTTTCGTCCCACTTTCAGGAACCACAGAACTGTTACACCCATCAATAACAGTACTACCTTGTAGCTTGTACAGAGTTCCAGTCCGAACTCCCCGCATTAATACCAGTGCTCCCCGAACCATCTTGCGGGCATCTTTCTCGAACACTGTTTTTACACCTGCATCATCCATCTTGCTTACAGAAATCAGATTTCTGGCCAATGCAGGAATATGCAGAACACCAGGAAGTGTTCTAATCCTTCCACCTTGCAGCTTCAGCTTGACCTTTCCACGTCCGATGATTCTGGCCCTCCTATTATCCCCTAGGAAGACATCACCACCATCATATTTCTCATACTCGCAGAACCACTCCCTATGGGGAGTGAAGTGAAAGGATGCACCTGAGTCAATCAACCATGACTCATGATCTACATGTGTATTTGAAGAAGAAGCCAAATACACATCCCCACTTCATCCGAGGTGGTTTTTGCCTCTGGAGAAGGAGCATCATCAGATCCCTTTCCTTTCTCAGGAGCTTTAGATCTGCAGTCCTTTTTGTAGTGCCCTTCCTTTCCGCATTTCCAGCACACCTTTACAAACTTTCCAGGAGATTTAGATCTCCCTCTAGATTTGTATCTCCCACTCAAAACCTTATTCTTGTTTCTATTATGGGACCTTCCTCGTACAGATAAGGCATCTCCATTATGACCCTCCATATTTCTCCATCTCATTTCCTCCGACAGCAAGGCTAAGACAATGTAATCAAAGTTCAAGGTAGTTGTATTGTTACCTATTGCAATAACCAGACTGTCCCACGAGTCTGGTAGAGAGCACAACAAAATGATGCACTTATCTTCATCTGAGATTTTAATATCAACAAATGACAGCTGACTTACCACAGTATTGAAGGCGTTCAGATGCTCTGTCACTGAGTCTCCATCCTTCATCCTCAGGTTATACAACTTTTTCTGTAGGAAAAACTTATTCACCAGAGACTTAGATTGGTACAAAGTCCGTAGCTTTTCTCACAAGGTCTTCACCGTAGCTTCCCCAGATACATTCAACAATACTGAATCTGAGACACACAACCGTGTTGTGATTTTAGCCTTCCGATCCAGTTTCTTCCAGTCTTCATCTGACATTCCTGTTGGCTTAGTACCTGGATCTACCGTGATCCACTGATCTTTATCCACCAGCAGATCCTCCATCTTGAGCTTCCACAACTCAAAACTCTGACCATTAAATTTCTCGATCTCTATCTTTCTGTCGCTCGCCATCTTCTCTCACCGCAAGAATCAATCCCGCAGATCTCCCACTGAACAGGGTCTACCTCAGGCCCGAACTAAAAACCATCAGCAGCAAAGGCGTCCCCTTGAAGCCGAAACAGATCTGATACCAAATGTAGGTTTTAACCCTGAACATAAATTATCTACACACGAATCTTATAACAGAAAATAAACAATAGCGAGAGCATAAAACATAAAACAGATAAACACAGATATTTTCCCCTAGATCCCAAATCGGGACGACCATCTTGATTTTTCATTATATCCCTTTTAGTGTTACAACACACATATATATACATGTCGAAGCATACATAAACCCCAATCCATAAACCCTGGATTAGAACATAACCGTAGTTCCCTTGAACGGATCTACAAAAATACCAAGGGCCGAAAACCATCGTACCCCAATACCATGTGCAAAACCATGGACGCGGACTACCCGCCAAAAATTAAGGACCAAAAATTTTCGCCGGGGCGCTGCCCCGGACCCCAACAGGGGGGGCTATTGCCCCCCCTCTTACCCCCCCGCGCGTGCTTAGTCGTGGAAATAATATAACACATACCCAACAATTTTTGGCCTACTTTTTTATATAAGGATATAGTTGACATAATAATGGATAGGTATGCAGTAAGAGGCCTTTGAGTTGGCATTAAAATTGAATGCCTTTCCATTAAAACATGGATAATGTAATGGTGAAATCAGAACTAGCTGCGTTGACCTTACAACTTTAGCATCTGAGTAAGGGGAAGGAAAATGGAGAATAACTAAGGTGTAACATATTTCACATATAGGGTCACCGTAGGAATGAATGTAAATTATTGAGATATTATTTCTTTTCATGTTGTGGTAAAATTTAGTAGATCACGGTGTTATGTTACACTTATTATTTTCATTGATGACAAGAAGATTCCATTGATGTCAAAGGGGATGTATAAGATAGAAGAAATAGTTTTGAAAGTACCTGTGATATAAAAAGTATTCTATAAACTACATGAATGCTTAAATCCTATCAATACCTTTCAAAAAATATACTTTTTATAGAAAAAATCCTCCCATATGAGAAGTTATGGCTAGTAAAAATAAACATTAGTTGGGGAAAATTGAAAGGTCAAACTATATGGCCAAACCAAAATAATTAAAGGGTTAAAAAATGCACATCTCTTGGGAAATTCTATCATTCATTATCTTGAACAATGGTGGATCTCAATGAACCTGCACACCTATTAGCCACACTAAATAGTGTGCACTTTCTCACCAATTGGACTATTCAAGATCAACACTATTAGAATGGATTATGGATGAAAACAATAGTTGAATGAAATTTAACATACATCCATGACCTAATAGAACTATGCCATGTGGTTCAGTCTCTCCATAACACATGACACAATATCATTGGAAAAGAGCTTAGGCACATGGTATTCAACTATAGGATGTGGCATGGAAGAAAAGACAACATGGATGGACATGTTAGTGCTAACATCAATGTAGTGACATGTTGCAATATTAGGGGCTACCATGTGGTAGGATTATTTTGAAATATTTGATTGGATAGAGGAAAAAATAGGTGACATGTGGCGCCCTTTCAAGCTACCATGCAACATGATGACTTCATGATAACTTCATCATACCTAGGACCTAGTATCTAGGAATATGAACCCCAATTCAAATTGATATGAAAATATGGAATAATCAAATCCATTTTCAATTGCATGACAACATCTGAGTCATATTTTGATTTGGTTAATTTCCTAGATTACCTAGCATTATAATCAATGTTTTGGCTGGGCTCCTTATACACATGGATCCACTATATATATTGACCCTTCCTCCCAAATGTTAGTCATCAGTAATTTTTTCTATTTTGTAGATGACTAAATTTTTTTCCTAGATTTATAAAAACAACATTCATGAACATTGTGAGTTTTAGAAATCTCACTGCCTTCATTATCCTTATACCAAATTTTTCACTATTCTTTTATTTTTCCATTCCATGGTTAACCTACCACTCCTAGAAGACCCCTCATGGGCTCATGCCACTCATCAATATCCTATTTTTCCACCTACAACCTCAACACTCTGTTTTTCTTTACTTCACCCCTCCACTTTCCATCTAGGGTTACCAAAAATCTATGCCTTCCCATGTTCACCAGGTTCCTCAAGCATTAATGGTATCAAAAAAATCTCTATAGGCTCTTTAGATAAATCAAGTACATTGGATTTTTGATCTTCAATACATCAACTTGTCAAAATACTCAGTTTTTTCACTTGAATACCCCAAACCAAGTTTTCAAATCAAAAAACAAGTCAAAGGAGTTTTCCACCAGGCCATTAGGGTTTCATAGGTTATAGCGTTATCCTTGGTGTTTTAAACACTGATTTTCATATGCTAGAAGCTGACTCAAATGTGAAAGGCAGTTTTTACATGTTTTGTTCAAGATAGATCAAAAAGATCTCCAAGAAGACCACTTTGTCAAGTTCAAAGCTCTGCAAAGGCAACTGTACATTTTGATATTTCTGCATGAGTGTTAGAGTGACTATCAGCAGAGAACTGGTAAGGTAAGAGGCCTACTCCTCATTTAAAACATTCATAGAAAAGAGGGATGAAACAACTTATATTCAAGAAGTATTAGGTTCTCTAAGCCTGATTGGGCTAGCAGTGTGCCAAGCAAGCATATAGTGCAGAAAATCACCTAAAAAAGGCACACCAAGAAAACTAAACATGGAAAAGGTAAAAGGGTGAGGTGGACTAGACAAGAAGAATAAAATTGAAAGGGCTATAGAGAACTTAGAGGAAAAAACTGATAATTTTTCTCCAACATCCCAGAAACCTATGGTTTTGGAAAGAGATTCAAATAAAGGTAAAATGAAGATGGTAGGCCTCCATGATAACAACAGAAAGAAGGTTTGAAGAGGCTGTTGTGAGTGACCTCCCATAGATTTTCCAAAGTGAATATTCCTCACTGTTTCAAAGGACAAAGAAGTAAGGAATATGAATAAGGGGAAGATCAACTTCTCATTTCAGTTACTCTATAATGTTCCAAAATTTTAGCCTCAAAGCTAAATGGAACATTAGAGTTAGCAGCAGCTGTAGTCAGGTGAATAAAATGGTAGAAAAGCCCATAAGTCTCCTAAGTAGGATAAAAAAACTCCAAGTGTGAAAGGAGACACTCTTTCTAGCTTAATAAAACACCTCCATATGTGAATAGGGATAAAATCAAGCTACTTTGACTAAGTCAACAACGCAGTTTTAGAGGAGGAGGAATCCAAGGAGGAATAACGCAGTTTTGGAGGGAGATGTATATTTGGATAGAGATGAGCTAATTGAGTGGGGCCAAGGGAAAGGAAACTAATATTTTATATAAGGAATAGTATGGCAGCATTATTGATCATGTCTTAGATTATTATTCTTGTCTGCCAAGACTTGTTGCTTCTTTACTGCTTAGCAAAGTTGCAGTGATGTTTAGCACTGGGTGTTCCCGGGCAGGAATCCCACCTCTTTCCTTTTAGGAGCCTCATTGGGAGATTTTTCATGAATCATTACACATCAGGTTTTTAGGCAAAGCTTTAGCCATGTTCATCGGCATAGCTTTGCCGGAGATTGTGCAGTGTTGCTGGGTGCAGTAGTGGAAGGGATTGGAATCCCAGTTTCTAAGCTAGTTTCTCATTGGAGGAAGGTTTCCTTCACTTGAGATGCCTATTTGGAGAGCTCCATATCTTATTTAATATCTTTGGTATCATACCACGCATTTCCCATACATTCCTAGCGTTGTTTCTGCTAGGGAACGTGTTATTCTGGAGGCAGTGTTCATTGCATGGTTTGGTGGCTCCGTTGCAATGTTTCCTTGTGATTGAGAGGTTCATCCTTTCATGGGAGGAATACCTTGAGGGATCTACAGAATATAAGACATATTTCATCCTTATACACTCATGTACTTCAGTGTTGCAGTGGTTATTCAGTAAATTACTGAATTTCCCATTTTGTATGCAGAGTGTTTGACAAGAAACCCTTGTCGGTTTCTTTGTATTTTGTATAAGGAGACTAGATCTCTATTATTCAGCATTATTTATCAATACATGAGTATATATATTGTTCTCATATTATTTTATGTGTAAACCCTCTCTTAGAATGTGGAGTCCCTTGAGCAACTGCTGCAGCATTTTGCAGTTTGTGGTTTTGGCACTTTTTGGCAATCCTAGGTGTGGGAGATATGTTTAACCCACCTAGTTTGCTTTTTTTCAACTCTACTATTGGATTTAGATTTTATATTGATTATTTTATGGGATCCGAGGTTCCATTTCAGTGTTTTATTTAAAATTTTTCTAGAAATGCATTTTTTATGCATGATTCATGAGTTGTTCCAAATTTGGAATATTACAGTGGTATCAGAGCATGATCTCTGGCTCAACTGGTGGATCTTAGCCATCATGCTATCAAGGAGAGAGAAGATGAATACTCCACTATGTGGAGAGAAAAAGGAATATAAGCTTACCAAGCTTCTTCCAATATCTATACAGAGCATTCATGAAGAATTTGAGAAGATAAGGAGGGAGATATGTACAGGATCTCCAAGAGGATTTGAAACTGAGTCAAAATCTAGATTTTCTTATGGGGAGTGTGAGCTTGAAACCACACCCTATGAGGTACAGTGCAATCACATGGCCAGCTTTTCCATGGGATGAGAAGAAGAAGGAGGAATTCCGAAGAGAGGAACTCTTAGTGGTTTCTTGCATGAGTATGAATCTCAAACTCAGAAGTTTAGAGATCATATTTCTTTTCCAGAGTTTTGCAAGATCATGGTAAGGAGAAGCAAGCAGCATAACGAGGATAGATTTCTTCTATCTATATTTGATGGTTCCCCTACTTGTTTAGCCAGGGCTTGGATAAGAGAGCTAGACACCTTTTTTGCAGTAGCATCAGATTTCCGAAGATGAAGCCATCAGAGTAGCAGCGCTGCACTTGGGAGGTAAGGTCTATGCATGGTGGTTATTTGAGTCATTTTATTTGAAAAATGTAAATATCTCTTCCTATGCAATTTTCATTAGAACTTTGATGAAGATATTTGGTAAGAGGAATTCTAAAACTCATGTGGAGGGAAAAAACACATTCAAACAAACAAAACCCTTGCATATGATGGAGGAAACCAAAGACTCAAAAACACTTCAGAGGACCATGAAGGAGGCTAATATCTTGCATGATAATTTATTGGAGGCAAGACCTTCATCTTGTGTTTTGGCACCAGGAGGCAGAGAGATCCCTTTTTCAAAAGAGGATCTAATCATTGAAGGGTTGCCCACTCATATTGAGGATACTAAGGGCAACAACGCAGTCATTTCTAGAGTTTATCTAGCACCTCATGTAGAGGAAGGAGGAGCTGTTGCTCCAACTAGAGGGATTCTTGTAGCTTTGGAAGGAAGTCCCTAGGATCTCATACATGGAGGTCCAAGCACAATCAGTGAGCAGCATGATTGTGCAGCATTGCAACTGGAAGGAGAAGGAAGGGAGGAAGAGTAGCATCAGTTGATGAGGAGCACACACCCTTCTCTATTTCAAAAAGCTAGTGCAAAGAGGAGGCATATTGTATTGTGTTGTGAGAGCAAGGGCAAGGTTTCCCAACCACATGAGAAGTCTACTCTTGACATTGATGTCTCACTACATGGAGGCATTCCACCTAGGAGGCCACTTGATCTACAGTTGATGAGAGATATATTGTCTTTGGGTTCACCACTCTTGGATTTTGGAGAAGTGAAGAGTTTGGGGGAAGACTTTGGCAAGGAGGATGTGAAATTAGCAGGCAGCAGCATGAGGAGAGCTTCACATGCTAGATCACTAGCATTGTCTTTGAGGAGGATTGATCCTTATTGGAGGTCTCAGCTTTTGGTAGAGTACTCCAATGATCTTGGTGCATGCATGATTCTTGATGACCCGGATGGAGATGATAGATACATGTTGGATGATGTGGTCATATATTTACATGGCAGAGTCTTCTTGACTAGAGCTTCTAGTCTCAAGGAGAAATCGTTACATTCAGCACATGAGGACTTCTCTTCTATGCACTTTGAAGCATATTTCTAGTTGATGGAGGAGTTCACTTGGGAGGGCTTTCAGCATATGGAGAGATGCATAGCCCAGATGGTGATAGAGAGGATGTCACAGCCACCTTCCTACTCATCGAGAGTAAGGGAGAATTTCCAGTTGAGCCATTTTAGCTCAAGACCTCAAGTACATGATGGAGGAGGTATCATATCATATTTTGTATTGTACTTCTTTTCCTTATTTGAGCAGCATGATGTAACAACAAGAATTATCTCTTCTTGCATATTGTATGATGATGTACTTGTAGCTACTTGTAGCATTGATTTTGGCTATCTTTTTGATGGTTTGTGGGGGAAGCCACATGTATCTGGGTGTTCACCATTGGCACCAACTTGTAACTTTATGTTTTCATCTTATGAGATGACTGTGGAAGAAAACAAGTGGCTGGAAAAGCACTTTTTATTTCTTATTTTGATGCAGGCCAAGGATGCACTACACTGGTTCCATGAGAGGGACCATGATTCACTCTCCGGTTGTCACTTGGTAACTTGTTCTCATTGTACTTTACTTCCATATGTTGCTGATATGTATATGTTCATGGGGAGCTTTGTGTGGAGAGTGGGCTTGATATTGGAGGTGCCCATTGGGAGCATGATTCTCCCCACTTTATGTGCTGTACATTTCAGGAGGAACCATGGGAAAACCATGATTGCCACATCACACTTTTTCTCTTCTTGTGGGAGGAACCACTTGGAGAACTTGAGGAGGCACTTCATGGATGAAATGTTTGTTGGGATATCATATAATTTAACCATCATGATCTTACTCTATGGCTTGTATGAGGGAGAGATGAGGAAGCAACAAAAGTTTTTGTTGCTATGGTTGCACTTGGGGGAGTATGGGAAAATTTCTTCCCATACTTTTCATGATATTTTTGAAGAGGAGAAAGGCACATTCATGGTGCAAGGAGGCTACCATTCAGTATTGGAGGATCATGAGAGACTTCCATGTCAGAAGAAGATCTTCTCACATAGCAGCATGATGGTGGATGTCTTTGGCATATGGAATGTCAAAGAGAGGATTCATGGAGCCTTATTTCTAAGGCCTACGACGTTGTCACATGGGAATGTGTTCTTATTGATGGAGTGTTCCAGAGAGTATGTGTATCCCTTCTTCTTGCAGGTTTTTATGAGGGGATCCTCATGGGGGAACATATACATGGACCTCACTTTCATCTCAAACATGATGCATACTTGTAATTTATTGCAGAACCACTTGCCACATGACATTCTCAAACAGTAGCTGGGAAGAATGCATAATATCCACTTGGAGAACCTTTGGTACCATCCAAAATTGCACATAACTTTCAACATTTTTCTGATTTGGATGCCAAATGGTGATGATGTGCCATTAATATTGGATGGAATGGTTTGGGTTGACATGTCCCATGATTTTGAAGAAAGAGTCTTTGGGTACTCAATCTTCTTCTTTCCATTGGAGGGCAATCATGTTGCAGCCTGAGATTAGCATACCCTCTACACTTATCATCAGTGGAGAGGAGGATAGCGTGGGATAGGCTCTCTTGTCTATCATGTTCATTTATTCATCCCACCTACATTTCAGGAGCACAAGGTGGAGGAGAATTTTCATGAGTTACCATGTTGGAGGGTGACTCACTTCATATGGATGATAGCATGGGTGAGGGAGGCACTCATTCACCATGTTGGTCATCACTCCTACTTTGTGGAGGCAATGAGACAGCAAGCAGATTCTCTTGATGCAGTGATGGGGGCTATTGATGGGAGGCCACATGAGGAGGAGAGGAGAAATTTGGTCTCCTATGCATTTTCTTGAGGACAAGCAAAGATTTTGGAGGGGAGGACTGTAATGTTCCAAAATTCTAGCCTCAAAGCTAAATGGAACATTAGAGTTAGCAACAACTCTAGTCAGGTGAATAAATGGGTAGAAAAGCCCATAAGTTTCCTAAGGAGGATAAAAACACTCCAAGTGTGAAAGGAGACACTCTTTCTAGCTTAATAAAACACCTCGATGTGTGAACATGGATAAAATCAAGCTGCTTTGACTAACTCAACAGTGCAATTTTAGAGGAGCAGGAATCCAAAGAGGAATAACGCAGTTTTGGACGGATATGTATCCTTGGATAGAGATGACCTAATTGAGTGGGGCCAAGGGCAATAAAACTCATATTTTATATAAGGAAAAGGATGGCAGCATTATCGATCATGTCTTAGATTTTTATTCTTGTTTGCCAAGACTTGTTGCTGCTTTGCTGCTTGGCAAAGTTGCAGTGCTGTTTAGCACTGGGTGTTCCCGGGCGGGAATCCCACATCTTTCCTTTGAGGAGCCTCATTGGGAGAGTTTTTATGCATCATTCCACATCAGGATTTTAGGCCAAGCTTCAGCAATATTCATCAGCATATATTTACCGAGGATTGTGCAGTTTTGCTAGGTGCAGTAGTGGAAGGGATTGGAATCCTAGTTTCTGAGCTAGTTTCTCATTGGAGGAAGGTTTCCTTCACTTCAGAGACCTGTTTGGAGAGTTCCAGAGCTTATTTCAGATCTTTGGTATCAAAACACACATTTCCCATGCATTCCTGGTGGTATTTTTGCGAGGGAATGCATTATTCTAGAGGCAATGGTCATTGCATGGTTTGGTGGCTCCGTTGCAGTGTTTCCTTGTGATTGAGAGGTTCATCCTTTAATGGGAGGAAGAACTTGAGGGATATACAGAAGATAAGACATATTTCAGCCTTATACACTCATGTACTTTAGTATTGCAGTGGCTATTCAGTAAATTACTGAATTTCCCATTTTGTATGTAGAGTGTTTGACAAGAAACCCTTGCCGGTTTCTTTGTATTTTGTATAAGGAGACTAGATCTATGTTATTTAGCATTATTTATCAATACATGAGAAGATCTATTGTTATCCTATGATTTATTTGTAAACCCTCTCTTAGACTGCACAGTCCCTTGAGCAGTTGCTCCGGCATTTTGCAGTCTTGGGGTTTTGGCACTTTTTGGCAATCCTAGGTGTGGGAGATCTATTTAACCCACCTAGTTTTCTTTGTTTCAGCTCTACTCTTGGATTTATATTTTATATTGATTATTTTATGGGATCCAAGGGTCCATTTCAGTGTTTTATTGCAAATGTTGCTGGAAATGCGTTTTTTATGCATGATTCATAAGCTATTCCAAATTTGGAATATTACATACTCAATCTCAATGGTCAAAGGGATTAAAACATAGTGTTGAGCTCCAAAATGGAAACCCAAGGTGATTATAAGGTTTTTTCTGTGTTATTTAATATATAAAACTTTAGAAATATTAGAAAAGGAAATGCTAGTATGTTATGGAACCTGCAAAATCAGAAGTGGCCAAGGTAGAAAACATGATTTTGAATTTATAGTGCTTATCAAAAGTGAGTTTATCATGAAAGAGAGATCGGTGAGAAAGGTAAATTTATGGTTTTTAGTTCACGTACTAGACACAATATTGTTTGAAATTCCACAATACATGCCAAAGGAGTGTTGTGATGATATTGCCTCGTGTTTTAGTATTAGAGATATCAAAGGCAAACATATCAAGCACCCAAGGTTAAAAAAGGGGCCAAGTTCATCATCTGATCACCTACATGGGAAAACAGTGTAAAAGGGGTCAATAAAAAGAGGTAAATGGTTGAGTTGAAATGAACAAATAGAAGCAGCAGAATAAAAACTTCATCCCTTGAAGACACTTGAAAAAAATAATAATAAATAGCTGGTAAGAAAAGCACTAGAAAAGCCAAACATTACTTTATCCACTTGTATAAAAAGTCAAATCAAATGTCAATGAAAGTGACAAAGGCAAAAACATTATAAAGTGGGTTTTATGGGGTTGAATTTAATTTCCCAAAGCATATTTAAAGTCATTTTTTTTTTCATCAACTCATTATTTACTCACAAATATTATCAAGGCAGTCAAAGAGAAAAATTCCAAGTTTCTGGCAAATTCGGGAAAGTTACCCTGTGTTGTGTGCCTAGAGTCATGTGTTGCGCTCCTATAAGATCTCCCTGTGCAAAAAACCACTTTAGGCGCAATGTGCATTTACCAATGCAGGCCCGATAGCTCATTGAAAATCCATGTGCAACCATTGCCCGACCTGCCCATCGTGCACCCGTTGCGTGCCCGACAAGCCCGGTGGGGAGGGTTTTCAGTTTTGTGTGTTCATAAAAGAGACGCGACATGCCTTGGGTGTTGTGCATTCATGGAGTGCCCGAAACCCTCCACCCGACCCGACCGCATGCATGTGCTGCATGCCTCGTGCAATGAAAAATACCACCCGACCCGACCCTCATTCAGGGGTTGCACGCCTGGGGCATGATAGACATTGCCCAACCTGACTACGTTCAGGGGCTACGCTCTTGGCTAGGAGGGCCTCCACACCAGTGAAAGCACTCAAACACTTCAAAAAACTCTCCAAGTTTCTACCAAGTGTCCTCATAATTTTTTTGAGAGGTAAGTGGATGCCTTACCTTCTTCCAAGCAGTTTGATGATTTTATGTTAGAGAGGAATGTAAAAACCCTAAAGGAAATGAAACCTAGTCTTCATGCTAAAAACACTACTGTTTAAAAGGCACCCCTCCATCTGCATGTTAAGAGCACACTGAGAGTTCCTTATTGAGTTGCCCATCCACCAAGACACCCACTCCATTTGTAAAATCAATCCCCCACACTGCAAAGCATTTTCATTGCATACCCCCATCATCTGAAATTGTCATCATTTCTAAGGTGTTTTCACAACAGGGTTTTTGAATATCGGTTGGTTTCCATTTAGAGTTATTTAGCCTCTCATTTTTCCCAAATTTCCACTTCACTCATCCCTCTCACTCACTTGTAAAAAACTGCCTTTTTTTCCACCATTCCATCACCTCTCCATATCATTTCATAAATAGAGTTAGGGTGTTTGTTTTCAAAGCAACAGTGTCAAAATGTCCAGAGAAGGAGGAAATGATAGTGTTGAGGGAATCCAAGTGCCAAGGAGGCAGTAGTGAAGAGGTGGGAGGATTACTAAGTTTGAACCTCAAGACACAATGGAGCTTAAAGCCTCTCCCATGATTGTCACATGTTTCCAATATTTTGGATGTTTTCAGTTTTGTGAAAGAGTACAGTAGGTACAAAGCCATCCTAAGCTGACTAGGCTTTTCATTCTCAACCTACATGAGAAACAAGTCAATATTGTAGGGGTAAAATTTGAGCTGTCTTTATATGCCATTTCCATCGCCACTAGGATACCTAGTATTGGTGAAAAGTGTTTCAAACAATTCAACTTAGACATAAGCCACTATGAACCCTTCCTAAAACCCAGATAAAAAGAAGATTGAAAAACTATATTTCCTTTTTCATATCTTCTTGAGAGGTATGCACCCTTGATGAGGGTCATTATGAAATAATTCACATGTGAAGGGAGGTACTCTAGGCTATATTCCTATCATATCATATTGCGTATTCACTTTAATAGGATTAATAGCCTGCATTTACACTACTACCTCTACAGGAGTATTGACAAGATGTCTTCTATTGTGCAAAAGTGAGATCTTTCACGAAAAATGCAAATCCTCTTTCTGTAATATCCCAAAAAGGAGAATGCAGTAATACTTAAACATAATATAAGAACTGCAGCAAGATAAAAAATAAATCTTAAGACAACATCAGAATTTACAAAGAAGCTGAGCCATTTTAATATATTGGAGAAGAATCAGTTACACAATGTACAAAATGTGAGTAGATCTAGCCAAAAGTAGGTCTAGAATCACTCAGAAAACATGCTACAATAGGTACAACGTAACTGGAGAGGCACTGAAGAAAATACTAAGCTGTCCCTTCAACAGAATATGAACATATAGCTGCATTCTGAAAAGGAAAATGCAGATTTACTCAAAACTGAAGCTCAGACGATGCAAGATTCAAGATCTGGCCAATGTGATGGACTCCCAAGATAATCCAGAAAGGATTTTCCAGATCTAAAACTTAGGAAAATCACCTCCCTAAGATTTGATCCTTGATCTACTGGGAAATACAGATCTGAAGCTAGATCTGAAAGATAGATGACTAAAATATGTCACAATATCAGATCTAAGCTTGAAGGGTTGATCCCTTCTTCAAATATATGAGCTAGAAGCTCTAGATATAACTTCTCAATCCTCCAATGATGATTGCAGCTACTGAAACACATCTGCCACTAGAAAATACGCTGTTAGGAAAAGAGAGGCCTATTTCCTACTGAAAAATATAGTAATAAATTCCAGGATGATGGTAATACTAATGGAAATTTGAGGGAAGGATCCCTCACATGATTGCTAGCTGAAATACTAGAAACTTCCTTCATCCTTTTAAATTTGCAAAATGGACAGCGTAATTCTTGAAGGGAATATTGTTGCTAGGAGGTCAATAACTTTTGGCCTGATGCCAGATATGCAATGAAGCTCTAGGAAGTTGATCTTCAAGCCCAAGGTGATACGAATAAACCCTCACCAGCTCTGTAGTTGAAGTACTGAAGACAACTTCCTCCTTCCAAACTAATCTTCATAAATCTACAATTTTTGAATATGAGTGTTCTGTAGAAAGTAGGGAAAGAGATGTGGCACTCAAAGCCTGATCTAGAATGAAGTATAATACTCTTTATAGAGCTGCTCTAAAAAAGAGGTGGGATTCCTGACGAGGAACACCCTGTGCTAAACAACACTTGCAATCTCTGCTAAACAGCGTGAGAAAGCAATGGAATGTCACATGACAATTCCAGATGTGAAAATATTATTACATCAAGAATAATCAGCATCCCCTCATCCTTGCCTTCATCTTCTCTATATAACAGTTGAGCCTTCCCAAGCCTTGGCCCTCATCTAGACTGCGTAGTGTATGTGGACAAGATCATCCAAGTTGGACTGCGTTGTTTGACCAAATCAACCATCATGTCTAGCTGAAATGTACACCCTCTCCATCAAGTGTGCTTTGTTTGTACATCATCCTCCATCACTTTATCATGAATGTATCATGATATTTTGTTTGATCTCTTCAAGATCTTAGTTGATTGTGTCAACCTCCATGATCTATCTCATCAATGAGACAGGTTCTCCAATTTCATTCACATTAGTAGTTTCTCAACTACCTTATTATGTATGTCTAGGCTTAATTAGTCCACATTCACAAACACAAAGTTGATATTTATTCATATTGAGGATTGTGGGTCCCGCCACCCTCTTATTTACTTAATTCATTAAGAAAACCAAGGACTCTAATATTCCAAATATGATGTGAAAATTTGGGAATATTACAGTCCCCCTCGGAAAAATGTTGATTGTCCTCAAGCAACTACAAAATTAGATGCAAATCCATCTATTCCCCTCCAAATGGCATCCACATAAGGAAGGCTTCCTCCATTTTCTGCAATGTATTATGCATGTTTGGTTCCATAGTTGTCTTTTAAAATTTCAAAGAATGACCTCCAACTGTATAGTTACATGTCCTCCTTCCATCATGAAGTACCAAGTGACAACCATATGATGTCCAAAATCATCATAAATACATGAGGTGCATAAAATAAGGTGGCTCTCTTCACAAAGGAAAATCTCCAACAAGCAATACATCTCTCCATCCCATGTTTCATGAATTTGATTGAGGATTGATATGCTCTCATACTTAGCCTTGTTGGCCCTGTTGGATCCAAGAATCATTCCAATGCTATGCAAAATAATAAGGAAAGGAGCTATATGGGTAGGCAAAGATGTCAAACCATATTCTCCTAAGAGTAACCACCGGAGTAAGGCCCTTTGTTGACATCCTCCATCTCCTCCATGTAAGATGGACAAGCCAAACTCCCCCAAAAGCAACCAAAGCAACAAGAGATCTTACTGCTTTCTCTCCTACTCATGTGCATCATGAAGAAAAAACATACTAATGGACATATGGAATGTCACATCAGCCCAATACAAAGAAACATCATCAAGGCACATCATGAGAGCATTATGCCAAGATTTACCCAAGACAAAACACATAGACATTGGAGATGTCATGTGGTGGCCAATCTCTCTCAAGTGAAACCAAAATGAACATGCCTTCTTTTGCTGCATTTTATCATTGATACACAAGGCATGAATCAGAAAATTATGAGCTATTGGGTGGTAACCATACTCACACAAAAGAAGCTAGCGCAGCCATGCCTCCTTCTTCATTTCATAAGTATTCCTCAAGGCATGGATCAAAAAAATAAGAGCCTTTGGGCAGTGACAAGAACCTCCCAAGGGAAACCAATGTAACCAAGCTTGATGTCCCATGTCATACATATGCAAGTGGTCATGCAACCCCTTTCTTATCATCCTTACCCACTCACCCCAATATGGAAGATGAGTGATGTGCTGCATAATCATGGTATCCTACCTTTGTAGAATACCATCTTTCTCAAACTGGTGAAGAAATTTCCACTTCATGAAATGTTGAAGTGCACCTCCAATGAGATCTCTTAATGAGACCTCCTTCTCATCCATGGCCTTCCAAAACCAATGAGGTTCTGGATTTGCTGTAAGTAGAAGTCTCCTTTTGAGTTGTGAGATGCTGTTGTAGAGGTAAATCCCCTCTGCGGACAGAGGCAATCCCTACTAGCCCAGATCGGGTCTAGCAACAATCGTATCACGCTAAGGCGCAGGTTCCTAATTACAATAAACCAAATTGCGAAGAAGGCCTACCTCAAGTCCAATGCTATTGTTCGTAGAGAAGGTGGCGCTCCCATTTCCTTTCTTTAGAAGATCACAATCCTCTCGCTCGCTACGATCGAACACCTACACATGCAAGAAACACGACAAACACAAGCGTAAAACAAAATATATGCAATTATGTATTAGTCAGAGAAGACACAACTCAATATCATAGTGAACAATACGAGTGGAACCATAGCCAATAGTCGCTTATCATTAATTCATACAAAGTAAAATACAACCAGGCTCTGATGCTGAATCTTCCTTCGGTGGGTCGTCAGTGGAATACGTCTCAGTAAAGCTTGTCGGGAATGGGGACAAGCCTCTCTCTTTGATCTTCAATCTTCTTGCTATGGATTTGGCACTATGAGGACTATCAAAACTCTTGCAGCATTCTTTAGGCTATGAAGGCTCTTGGAGATTCTTAGAGACTCTTGGAGACTCTTGGAGACTAGCTTGCAAAGGAAAATGGCAAGCTTATATAGATGGTGGAAGGGGAGTTGGTATCCCTACAATCATGGGATTGGCCCTATCCTCAAGGAAGCTTCCATGAGAGGTGGAAAACTACTTCCTCTACATGGAAATCCAGAGCCAAACGTCCCAAATCAAGTTAGAGACTAGTTCAGGAGTTGGTTGGAGTCAATATTCCGCCATTTATTTTTTAAAAACACCCTTTATTAAGCCTGGCACAAGTGCGACTCTGAGACAGAGCATCAATTGGCACGCCCTCTTTGGAATATTTCCCCCATTGGCGTGTGTATAACACTAGCTAGTCGCGCCAAGGATGAAAAGGCTATTTTTAGGGTTTTTCACAAGGAGATGTCTTTAGGGGAATGAAAGTCCATGTCTAGGGGAATGCCATAAAAGTTTTTTCAGGTCATGTCACTACTCACAGGTCACGGAGTAAGCCCTCCAATGTGCAGGACGGGGGATTGCAGGGACGGTGACAACTTGCTGTGTAACAGATGCCCCCTAAAGCATGAGGCCCGAAAGAGAGAGAAGGGTGAAATGCTTTACGAAAACGTGTCCAACTGAAAACACTGCCGTCGGAAAACCTGTGTAGAGAAGTACAACTAATATCTCAAATACATGATATATATGTGGTATGGGCGCAACCATCCATAAAAGAGTATACAAGAATCCAGATCCATGGCATGGACGCAACCATCCAGTGAGGATTGATAAAAGAGACTCAGGTATGGTCGCAGCCATCCAATCAGTGAGTCATGTAAGCAATCATAATAATCCATAAAATCGCAGCCTAGATTCTAATAGAAAAAATCCAGGGTCTTGCGCTCTATCTCGACCTGAACAAAGTACAAGTTCAAGCATGTGAATAAGTGAGCTGAAGTCGAACATGCAAGAACATTACCTGATTACCAGCCAATGATGAAAGCTGTTAACATACGCGAAAGGTACCACCAATAATGACAATGGTCCTCAAGGTACTATAGGTACAATCTACGGCATGCGAATCAGTGAGCTGGTGTCGAACACCTATAGAATCACTCGATCAGAGGCCAATGATGAAAACCTCACGTCGAACGTGAAGAACCTGCCATTGAGGCATGCAGGCTCCAAGGTACAAGAAGGGAGTCTCTAGATTAGATTCCTGGATAATGAGCTAAAGTCGACAGGAAGTGACCTTGATCGAAGGTGGGCCATAATGTTTCCCACATCATCGATGCAAGACAGAGGAACATAATGTCTTTTTGAATCAAGATCAGATGAGAATCAGAGGAAGGTTGAAATTTTGCAGAGGTCAACTTCTCTTGAACATATCGGTGGCACGACAGTGGATTTGGCAGTATTTGACATCAAAAGATCAAAGGTCATGATGACAAGGAAAAGAGAAGATGAGAGGTCAAAAGGGATCACCCAAACCCACGGAGGCAAGTGGAAAATGAGATGAGACGTCCCCAACCAGACACAAATTCAGACAAGCACCATGTTCAAGAGCGACATATTGCCGACGCGACAACGATACTGGTTCCAGTTTTTCCCCCACCATTTCTGGCGAGTACCTCTTTATTTTTACACAAGTTTGAAGAGGATACCATATGCTTGTCATATAAGTTCGTCCTTCGGAAAAACCCAACCTAGTACATTTAACGAGCCCTAGGAAGGAGAAACTCGAATATTGTCATTATGACTGAATCCAATGTCATCAGGGTTTAACGAGTTTGACAAAGGAAGAACTCGACCTCTTTTCATGTTTAGAGAGTTTGAAAAGACAACATAAAATTAAACTCCAACGGTCCCTTTTCGTAAATAGTTCCTCAGATCTGAAAAGGTAGAAAACTATGTCTGAGAAAACCTCCTAGTCGCGATAGGCTAGGGTATTCCTTTTTCGTAAGTAATCTATCCCAGCCCGAAAAAGGAGTAAACGTATACTGGGTATATGTCATTTCGCAACCACTTTAACGAGATCGAAATGACAAGGGACTCGGCAATATTTTCAATTTTTAAGAGTCAGAAACTAGCTGAAAGTTGACTCCTCCTGGAGGAACGAGTGGTATAAAGGGTAGAAACTGGTTCCGGTAATGGTGGAACTACTTAGAACAAGTAAAGGTTAAGAGGCTGGCTAACAAGACCACTCATCGCAGTGGTTCCTCAGGAACGGGTAAAACAACCAAGTGAAGGCATATGATCGGGCAAGCAGATAGTGATGATGGAGTGAGAAAACCAAGGCTCATCTAGCAAAAGCAGGCTGATAAAATGGCAATCACAAGAGGTAAAATGGGAATGGTTTCATTTTTACACAAGCTTGAAATCAAGAAACTCTGCTGGAAGTTGGTTTCATTTTTACACAAGCTTGAAACAAAGATAAACTATGCTTGAAACTGGTTTCATTTTTACACAAGCTTGAAACGGAAACAAACTATGCTTGAAAAAGTAAGCATGCCCCCTAACATGGTGACTCAATTCGAGCTATATGTCCCCCAAGCTTCAATCCATATGAAAGGTATATGGATTGAAGGTTCAAGTTACGAGATCAATAGAAATACTCGACTGGGATTTTACGAGATCTAAATAAAGACTCGAATTGAATAGGAACATGTTTCATTATTTTAATGAGGTTGACGCATTAAAAGAACTATCCTTAGGACACCTTGTTTCATGGTTTAAGGAGCTTGGCACAAGACAAGGAACTCTGCTCCAACAACCTTGTTTAATTTTTTAAGGAGCTTGACACAAGAAAACGAATTCTGCTCCGACAACCTTGTTTCATTTTTTAAGGAGCTTGACACAAGACAAGGAACTCTGCTCCGGTGACCCTATTTCATTTTTTAAGGAGCTTGACACAAGACAAGGAACTCTGCTCCGAACACCCTTGTTTCATTTTTTAAGGAGCTTGACACAAGACAAGGAACTCTACTCTGACAACCTTGTTTCATTTTTTAAGGAGCTTGACACAAGACAAGGAACTCGGCTCCGACAACCTTGTTTCATTTTTTAAGGAGCTTGACACAGGAAAAGAACCATGCTCCGACAACCTTGTTTCATTTTTTAAGGAGCTTGACATAAGAAAAGGAACTCTACTCCGATGACCTTGTTTCATTTTTTAAGGAGCTTGACACAGGAAAAGAACCATGCTCCGACCGACCTTATCATAATGAACAAGAATTCATTGCTTCCGGGAGTTCTACTCTCGATGGAAGGAAAACATCCTGGAATTCAGGACCCAATGCCCCCAGCACCTGATGCACAATGGCACTATCACTGGGTACAGGCACAGGGTAGGTAGCCACATAGTTGACCTGTGGTGGGGCAGATACAACAGGTGGATAAAAACCAGGAAGGGATGATGGCGGGCCAACTACCATATCAGGACCAAAGAACGAAAGCTGATCAATGGTCACGATCTGTCCTTCATGCAGAAAACAAACCACACGAAAAAGGGAGGAGACAAGCACTCCCATGGCATAGGTGTAATTGAGCCCCAAGAGCAGATTGAAATCCAAAGGGCCTGGAACAACCCTCATGTCCATATGGACGGTTTTACCTCCCAAAGCAACAGGTAACCTTGGAAGGATCCCTAACGGTTGACTAGTTATTTTGTTAAACGCCAACGGATTCTGCGTAACAGGCACAAGTGGAGGCAAACCAAAAGCTTTCAAAGTAGTTGAAGATAGAATACTAACAGACACACCTTCGTCTATAATGGTGTTGGGTACGACTAGACCAAAATCCTGTAATGTTATCTCAAAAGGCACACAAGACGGAAGGCAGTATCCCAGAAATCGATTCCAATCAAAGGAAGCGACCAAACTACTCGGAGGGGCTACCATCGAACCGAGATGGTATTCCCCTGGTGTTACAGAAGAAGAAGCATCCTCCACGACCTCCATCTTGAAGGCAAGGGGAGTATCCTCTGGGACCTCCATCACGGGAGGCGGAGGACCAGCTTCTTGAGATATGCAGACAGAAGAATCTTTCTCCAAGTCCGAGGAATCTGAAGAAACAATAAGAACCTGAGGGATGTGATATCCCCAGTGGAGTCGCCAATTTTTTGTAGAGGTAAATCCCCTCTGCGGACAGAGGCGATCCCTACTAGCCCAGATCGGGTCTAGCAACAATCGTATCACGCTAAGGCGCAGGTTCCTAATTACAATAAACCAACTTGCAAAGAAGGCCTACCTCAAGTCCAATACTGTTGTTTGTAGAGAAGGTGGTGCTCTCATTTCCTTGCTTCAGTAGATCACAATCCTCTCTCTCGCTGCGATTGAGCACTTGCACAGGAAAGAAACATGACAAACAAAAGCGTAAAACCCAATATATGCAATCATGTATCAGTCAGAGAAGACACAACTCAAGATCATAGTGAACAATATGAGTGGAACCATAACCAATAGTCTCTTATCATTAATTCATACAAAGGAAAATACAACCAGGCTCTAACACTTAACCTTCCTTCGGCAGGTCGTTAGCGAAATACGTCTCAGTAAAGCTTGTTGGGAATGGGGACAAGCCTCTCTCTTCGATCGCCAATCTCCTTGCTATGGATTTGGCACTATGAGGACTATCAAAGCTCTTGCAGCATTCTTTAGGCTATGAAGGCTCTTGGAGATTCTTGGAGACTCTTGGAGACTCTTGGAGACTAGCTTGCAAAGGAAAATGGCAAGCTTATATAGATGGTGGAAGGGGAGTTGGGATCCCTACAATCATGGGATTGGCCCTATCCTCACGGAAGCTTCCATGAGAGGTGGAAAACTACTTCCTCTACATGGAAATCTGGAGCCAAACGTCCCAAATCAAGTTAGAGACTAGTTCAAGAGTTGGTTGGAGTCAATCTTCCACCATTTATTTAAAAAAAAAAACCCTTTATTAAGCTTGGCACGAGTGCGAATCTGAGACAAAGCACCAATTGACACACCCTCTTTGGAATATTTCCCCCATTGGTGCGGGTATAACACTGGCTAGTCACGCCAAGGATGAAAAGGCTATTTTTAGGGTTTTTCACATGGAGATGTCTTCAGGGGAGTGAAAGTCCATGTCTAGGGGAATGTCATAAAAGTGTTTTTAGGTCATGTCACTGCTCACAAGTCATGGAATAAGCCCTCCAATGTGCGGGACGGGGGATTGTAGGGACGGTGACAAATTGTTGTGTAACAGATGCTCATTGAGAAAGTGTCATCAAGAAATTAGAAAAGGTTTCTAATATCTAGATCTCTACCATTTATCATCTTTACCTCCATTGCTTCATGAGTGAAGCTACCTTCAGAATGCTCCAAGAATAATGGGTCCTCATCATTATCATTGCTTCTAAGTGACAGCATTGTAGATCTGCAAAGTAATACATAAAATGCCTCAAAGAAAGGTACAATACTGATCTCATAACCTGACATTGTACAAAGGATTATGCTCATCCCTTCCTCTGAAACTCTACACTTCAACTCAAAAGGTTGAATGTATTTCATCCATGACAAACTAGGATAGCTTTTCATCTCCTCCTTGATTAGCTCAAGGGTCCTCTGCGTTGTGATATGTTGCTGCTTCGAATCAGCCTTTGGATCTAGCCCTTGGTCATGCATTGGCCCTGATGGCATGTCCCCATAAGTTTCAATAATATCTACTGAAACAATAGGTGATGAATGTGTATGCATACCTTAGATCAAATAATATGTGGGAACCTCTTTACAGATCACAAGATTTCCTCTAACCAGGACAATAGTGCCTCCAACTGCTGTTAAGAGAGATGGCTGCTCTTCTTCCAATGTACCAACACTGGGATCTTCCTCCTCTTCCTCATGCACCTCCTAAATCATGCATGGGATTCTATGTGTCAAGAGCTCAACACCACCTTGCAAAGTTGCAAGTGTCTCTTCTTTGGATACAAGTAATTCTCCAGTTGGTGGTGAGTGTTGTGACTTCTTGTCTAGAGTGAAAGGATTGAAATCCTCCTCCTTAGGAAATGTCACTTTGTGGCACATATCTAGTTTTCTCCAATCAAATTACTTTCTCAACTTGTTAAAGAAATCTGAATATGTAGTCACCTTTGCATGCTCCATGTGACAAAACCACCAATCATTAGCTTCATCTAACAGATGAAGTGCTGCAATTTGGACAACCTTTTATTCAGCTATAGGATGTAGTCTGAAAAATGCATCTAAATCTCTCCTCTAAGCCTTAACCTTGCTTTAGGAGGATCCATCAAATGAAAAATAGAATCTATTGTGCCTCTTCCTTCTATTGCTGCTATAGGATCCTCTTTCTTCTTTGATTTCGAAGAATTGTTAGAGAGTTAGTTTCTCCTTGAATGCTCTAGATTGTGCTTTGTACTCTTCAAGATATAGAATGAGAGTTTGATGAGTCTCAGTTTTATTAAAGTGGGCATAGTAGATCTATGAGGAGATATGGGATTCTCCAGTTTTCTTCTTTTCTGATAGGAAGTGCTTAGACCTTCCTCATCACATCTTCTTCTTGGATCTTCTTTCTGCCTTTCCTCTTTCATTTGATAGACATCCTTGGAGAGATCTTGCATATATCTACAAAAATGAGTGGTGTAATTTTCTTCCTCCATGATAGATCTCATCTATCTGCTTCTTCTTTAGATGCAAAAGATGAATTGTCCACAATTTGAGCCAAAGATCATGCTCTAATACCACTGTAATATCCCAAAAGGGAGAATGCAGCAACACTTAAACACAATATAATAACTACAACAAGATAAACAATAAATCTTAAGACAACATCAGAATTTACAGAGAAGCTGAGCCATTTTATTATATTGGATAAGAATCAGCTACACAATGTACAAAATGTGAGTAGATCTAGCCAAAAGTAGGTCTAGAATCACTTAGAAAACATGTTGCAATAGGTACAGCATAACTGGAGAGGAACTGAAGCAAATAGTATGCTTTTCCTTTAACAGAATATGAGCATATTTCTGCAGGCTAAAAAGGAAAATGCAGATCTACTCAAAAATAAAGCTCGTATGATGCAAAGATTCATGATCTGGTCAATGTGATGGATTCCGAAGATAACCCAGAAAGGATTTTCCAGATCTACAACTTTGGAAAATAACCTCCCTAGGATTTGATCCTTAATCTACTAGGAAATACAGATCTGAATCTAGATCGGAAAGATATATGGCTGAAATATGTCACAATATCATATCTAGGCTTGAAGGGTTGATCCCTTCTTCAGATCTATGAGCTAGAAGCTCGAGATCTAGCTTCTCAATCCTCCAATGATGATTGCAGCTACTGCAACACAACTGCCACTAGAAACTGCACTGTAAGGGAAAGAGAGGCCTTTTTCTTGTTGAAAAATACTGCAATAAAGTCTAGGCTGATGGTAGTACTTATGGCAATGTGAAGGAAGGATCCCTCATAGGATTGCTAGCTGAAATACTAGCAACTTTCTTCCTCCTTTTGGATCTGCAAAATGGACAGCATAATTCCTGAAGGGAATACTGCTGCTATGAGGTCAATAACTTTTGGCTTGATGCCAGATCTGTAATGAAGCTCTGGGAAGCTATTCTTTAAGCCCAAGGTGATAGGAATAAACCCTCACCAGTTCTCCAGCTAAAGTACCGAAGACAACTTCCTCCTTCCAAACTGATCTTCAAAAATCTGCAATTTCTGAATATGAGTGTTCTGCAGAAAGTAGGGAAAGAGATGTGGCACTCAAATCCTAATTTAGAATGAATTACAATAATTTTTATAGATATTCTCTAAGAAAGAGGTGGGATTACCGACCAGGAGCACCTTGTGCTAAACAACACTTGCAATCTCTACTAATAGCCCAAGAAAGAAAGGGAATGTCACATGACAATTCTAGATCTGAAAATATCC
The DNA here is from genome assembly GCA_034641835.2 of Pinus albicaulis. NCBI lineage: Eukaryota > Viridiplantae > Streptophyta > Pinopsida > Pinales > Pinaceae > Pinus > Pinus albicaulis. Next base: position 28,068,290 of record CM076583.1, on the reverse strand, counting down.
TTACATCAGAATAATTAGCATCCCCTCATCCTTGCCTTCATCTTCTTTATATAACATTTGAGCCTTCCCAAGCCTTGGCCCTCATCTAGACTATGCAGTGTATGTGGACAAGATCCTCCAAGTTGGACTATGTTGTTTGACTAAATCAACCATCATGTCTAGGTGCAATGTACACCTCTGCATCAAGTGTGCTTTGTTTTCACATCATCCTCCATCACTTTATCATTAATGTATCATGATCTTTTGTTTGATCTCTTCAAGATCTTAGTTGACTATGTCAACCTCCATGATCTATCTCATCAATGAGACAGGTTCTCTAATTTCATTCACATTAGTAGTTTTTCAACTACCTTATTATGCAGATCTAGGCTTAATTAATCCACATTCACACACACAAAGTGGATATTTATTCATATTCAGGATTGTGGGTCCCTCCACCCTCTTATTTACTTAATTCATTAAGAAAACCAAGGACTCTAATATTCCAAATATGATGTGAAAATTTGGGGATATTACACTTTCACCATTCTCTCATCAAGATGGTTGTGCTACATCATTTGGAGCAAAAACACACACCATGGGAGGTTTTCATTGCCCATGAAGTCTTCAACAATCCATAACCCCATCCTCAAAAAAATATGCCCTCATCATCTCATCCTCCCCCCCCTACTCCTCCATCACCTCCTACTAATCATGCTTCATCATCTACACATGTATCTTCACCTTAAGAAAACCTTCTTTCCTCACCCTCACCCAATGCATCAGGCAATGAGAGAAGTGACCATGATGAGCAATCAAATACTAATGAAGGACGGGGCACAGATGATGAAAAATGAAGTGTCCATGAAGAAGAAGGTGATGATGAATCAAGCCAAAATGAAGCATAAGACATGGAGGTAAGTGACAATGAAGATGAGGAAAATAATGAAGAAAGCAGCCAAGACAATGATGATGATGTTGGAGATGAAGAGGAAAAAGGTAGCATGGACACAAATGAAGCAAGTAATAAAGGAATAGAGGATGATGGTAAGGACAATAGTGAGACTAAGAGCCATAATGACAGTCAAAATAGTGAGGCTCATAGTCATGATAAAGGAAATTATGCAGGGATAAATGATGAAGAAATAAGCCAAAATGCTGATGGAGATGAGGCAGAAAATGTTAATGAAGAGGAATACACTGAAACAAATATCAGTGAGGCTGATAATGGTAGTGACAGTCATGACAGTCATGACCATCATGAAAATAATGAAAAAAATGAAAAGAGTGATGGAAGGACTAGTGATGGTACACCAAGCAGCCAAGTTAATGAAAATATGACATCAATGAATGTCATGAAACCTCTAACAATGAAGGCACAAATGAAGAAAGAGATCAAGAAGACACGGAGGTAAATGTCAATGAAGATGATGATACACATAAAGGCACCAAAATGATCACAATCAAACCTTTTCCATTAACATATCAAAGAGGAGAAAGATATGTGTTTGTTGCCTCTAAAAGGCAGGGGGGCATGCCTTCCACTTCTACCAAGCACCTAGATAAATACAAACAAAAGGTGAAGAAATATAACAAAGGTAAGCATGGAACTAAACAATAATTTGACATCATTGACCTTGACAGTGAGAAAGAAGACAAGGAGAGGGTCACTAGCATGCTACTCCAGAGAAAATATGCATAGATCAGGTATCTAGAAAGAAGCCTTAACATGGCAATGTATAACATTGAGTATTATAAGAATGAAAACAAGCAGTTGAAGGAGACAAAAAGGGATCTTGACCTCCAAAAGAAGATGACCACACACTATGCATTACAAAATCGAATTGCAAGGGCCAAGCTCAAAGGAGCCCTTGCCAAAATAAAATCACTAAAGGAGGCAAAAGACCAAGAAAACCTTGGAATTCTTGCTGAAGCTTCTCTACAAGCCTCTCAAGCCCCATAAGGAAGATATCTACCAATTTTGGAAATTTTTTGACAAATTTTGGGGTTTTGACTGATTTTGAGGTCTAAGGGCACAACACCCTTGGTGTTGTGCTCTTTTTTGAGGCATCGTTTGAGGAAATGGCTTAAATTTTGAAATTCATCAAGTCAATTACATTATCCAAAAAAAAATTCAGATCATTTGGAGTAGTTTTGGCCCCCCAAAAGTGCCAAAAGAACCCTATATTTCACCTTTTTGTCTTGTTTTCAGAGCATGTGTTGCGCCCTTAGCAGCCTTGGGTGTTTTGGTTTTTGAATAGGTAGATTAAGTCCAATTAGAAAACCAAGGGTATCTTTGGAAATTAGACTTGAAAATATTTCCAACGAGCTATCACAGAGCTCATTCCTACATCAGGAAGGCCTTCAAGACCCAGCTACAAGGTGACCTGTTGTTCTGGTGCATGTGTTGCGCCCTCGAACCTCTGAAGCTGCCCTCTTGAAAAAAAGCCAACAAAACACACTGAAGGATATTTTTGAGTTTTTTTGGGGAAAATCACTCCATATTGGTTTGAAGAGTTATGTTTAAGTTATCTTTCATTTATTGCAATAGTTATTATGTGCCTTGGGCCTTGCATGGTCTTAATGGACAAATTTGGCATTTATTATGTATTTATGTTTTATAGAAACCTCTTAGGGTTTCCACCTCCCCATTTTCTAATTAAATAGAGAATTGAGGCATCTTGTAATGGTTGTTTGGTTTTTGAGCATAATATGATATAGACTCTGAGTTTATTTGTGAAATTCGATTTGGTACCTTGTGATGTTGTTGGACTGTGCTTCCATGGATCAAGATCACTCTTAGGATTCATTAAGCTTGGTTGTATGGTGATGTTTTCCATCTTTGTATTTGTTTTCTTCAGTTCTCAATATTTTTCTTTGATCAAGGGATAGAAATATTAGAGTAGGATATGCCTTTTGCACCCTGCTTTGTTTGCATCCTTTGATTTCTATGTTTTATTCCTCATAGTTTTGCTAATGAATCCTTGAATGCTCTTTGGTATTACTAAGATGTTATGTTAGGGTTTTATTTGTTTACAAACAAGTTTTAAAGAATCCTTCATTGCTCTCTTAGCTTACTTATCTGTTGTTTCTAGGATCTGCTTAGCCTAGTTGATATTCAAGAATCCTTCATTACTCTTCAAGTTTTTTATGCTATCATCTTAGAAGCTTTTCCTTGTTTACTATTTTGTTAAAGGATCCTTGATTGCCCATTAACTCACTATTTTCACAACTCCATGTTTATTTCACTCTCCCTCGACCTACTTAGATCCATTTAGCCTTGCCAACTTCCCTATGAACTATCCTTGACTCATTTTTTCACTTTTCAAGACCTTTGTAGACTCCATAACCCAATGGATTGATCCTCGCTTACTCTACCTATTTCCCTTGAAAACATACCCAACCAAAACAACGAACACACCTTAATCCCTATAATTAGCCTAACATCAAAACCTAAAAGATATCAAGTTAAAAAAATTTACAAGAAAACATTAGAGAGAGCCCTCTCCGAGTCCAGGAAGGCTAGGTCTTAAGACTCCAAAGATTGGTTTTATGTTACCCCTATTCATTTGTTCTTTCCAATCTGAAAATTACGGGGACCGAACATAGTGGCGATCATGGTGGGAGCTTGATTTAGTAACATCCTAACTATCCCTTAATAACTCTCAAATCTTTGTCAAACTTAGAAAACTCAAGTGTTAGCCAAAAGTAGAATCTAATTATTTCACCATCCTAGCAAAATGATGACTCAACTAGAGGACACTCATAGAAAACTTAGGGCTACATAGAGGAACTCAGAAAACCCCTAAAAAACATCTCTAGATTGGCTTTTTATAAATTTTTGGTGGTGGACCATAAGTACATATCCTCAAAGAAGTAAAAATCATCCACCTGGTGACTCCACTGACCTCTAGTAGGCCTATTAACCCTACTAGTTCTCATAGACTCCTCTAGGATTATGTAAAATCAGTCCTAAATGTTTCCAAGGCCTAGTCACACACTGTGTGAGTTCAATAAACATTTACAGAAGTATGCCTTTTATAACATACATAAATATTTCAACCTCTCTATACTTCAGGAATTAAATCTGGCTTCACAGAGAATTAGCACTAGATCTCACCCTGACCCAAACCCTCTTACCATAGTTGATGACCCATAAAAGATTTTGTGGAAAATATCTAGGACTGGAGATTCAACAAAGGTTAGAAGAATTCATAGATCAAGTTCTATCCCTGAACATCTCACGACATTGCAAGATACCCAATTTGACTTACATCATCAAAGAAACCTATTTAGAACCAAGTCTCAAAGTGGGATACACCAGACTGACCTTGAGTCCTCAGATTTGAAGCAGAGTCCTAGTAAAGAACCCTCTCTTTCCACTCCTCCTGATTTTCAGCTTCTCCATCACTTTGGCTCATTTCATTCCAAGTCTGCTCAAAATCAGTTTGTTGGTCCAAGTACTTCTGCCACACCCACTCATACATCCACTGTGAAAACCGCTCCACTTCATCCTCCACCTCCTCTCATAAACCCTCCCCTTGTAAATCCTCCTTGGATTCCATTTCCTCCCATCATGGCAGCATAGTATGCCCCTCTGGCACTACAACAACCTTTACTACCTTTGCCAAATGATTACCAATCCAAAATCCCTCACTTTACTAGAGCTGACTCTACCACTTCCCATCAACATGTAGACAAAATGAACGATGCCTTTGACTACATGGAAATAGAAGAGGAGACCATACAAATGAGGATGTTTTCCCAAAGTCTAGGAGGAGAGGCAAAGAAATGGTTCAAAAGCTTAACTCCTAACAACGTACATGACCTCCCTTCTATTTATTAAACATTCATAACAAGTGGGAGATTAAGAAAAAACCCCTTCAAATCCTTTCAAAGTATAACAACCTTAAAATAAATGTTGTGGAAAGTGTCCAAGATTACTACACTAGGTTTAATAGTGTATACAATGCACTCCCACCTCACATGAAACCCCCATAGGGCCTAGCCTTAGTAAAATTTCTAGAGGGATTTGATCTAGACATGGCCTACCAGTTGAGAGAAAGAGAATCCCTAACTTTAGAAGACAGGAAAAAGGGATCTACCAGTGTAGAAGCCAATATGATTGAGAAGAGGGCTAGGATGAGGTCAGAAAAGAGAGTTACATACAAAGAGGACATTGTCGCCTCAACCTCTTCTTCTGATGCTAAAATTGACAGCCTAGTTAGGACAATGGAAAGAATGATGGAGAGGATCAGTTTAAGTGAAAGAACACCCCCTAGGGAAAACCAAACCAATCCTCAAAACAGAAATAGGAATAAAAAATTCAGAAGAGACCCTCCTCAAATTAGACAAAGGGAAAGTGACCACCAAATCATACCTCCTTTCCAATAAAATTATGTAGATGAAGAGGAAAGAGAGGCTGAAGAGCCGGAAGAAAACCATGTAAATGTGATAGGCTCTGATGATGAGGACAATACTTTTCTCAATGAAGAAGAACAAAGTCTATTTTCTGCAATTCAAACTGAAACAAACTATGAGAATTATAAAGACTATAGATTAGGATTTGAGAATGATATCATGGAGGTTCATAGGCAGTATGACCTTAGGAGTAAGAAAAACCAAGACATCCCCAAGAAAAACAAATTAGACAGTGTTGTTAGGAAGACCCCTGAAAACACTCATAAGAGAATAGCAAACAACACCAAAACCATGGCTAAGATACTTGACCAAAATAAGGACAAAACTAGCAAACAAAATGGTGTCCCAAGATGCCCTAGTACATCAACTAGTGGCCTTGAAAAAACTCTTTTAACAAAGGTTCCAAATCAGAATCAGCAAAAAAAAATTGCAAAAAAAATTATGGTTGATAAAACTGATGTAAATATGGTAAATACACTAACACCATTCATTTTTGAGGGAGAGATTGCCAAGATCAAGATAACCATACCTCTTACTGAACTAGTATCTCAAGATGTGTATAGGACCCAAGTTTTGAAAGTCTTGAACATAGGAAATGACACCGACACTCTAAACTTGATCGATGACAAACCCAAGCTATTTTCTGGACCTGAGGTAGAGGGAAAATTTCAAGAAGGAGATATCCCTCCATTCTATGTTAGCTTGAACAAACATGAAAAAATCTTGCACAATGCTATGTTAGACTCTGGTGCCTCACACAACCTCACGCCAAAGGCAGTGATGGAGAGATTAGGCCTAGAAATAACTAAACCTTACAAAGACTTATACTTTTTTGATTCAAGTAGAGTCAAATTTTTGGGCCTAATGAAGGATCTATGTCTCACTCTTGCACAAATACAGGCCAAGAGCCTAGTTATGGACATATTTGTTGCTAAGATTCCCTCGAAGTATGGCATGCATTTATCTCGATCATGGGGAGCCAAACTTCAAGGAAACCTTCAAATGGACATGTCATATGCTACCATCCCTGTTTTTAACCAAACAAGGAGATTGTACCAGGAAAATCACATGAAATACATGGTATGCAACCAAGATAGGCCAAACAACACCCCTCTCTATTCCATCCATTCAGATCTTGACTCATTTATCTTGTATAATGAAGAAGATATTAATGAACAAGTAAATGAGAATTAGAAAGAGCTAGGCCTACCAGAACAATAAAATAAACCACAAGAGGAAGAACATGACAGCCAAAGCTCTAGCAGCCCAGAACAACAACATAGTGGTGAATCTAAACTTGAAACACTTTGGAACATGAGCGTTGATGGCTCTTGTGGCAAAGTGAGTTCGGGAGCTGGTGTTTGGTTCCACAAAAAAAATGAGGGCCACTCCTACAAACTAGATTTTCAATACACAAATAATATTGCAGAGTATGAGACCCTCCTCCTTGGTTTAGATTTACTAAAAGACATAAGAGCTAAGAAAATTTATGTTCTAGGAGATTTTGAGCTGATCATTAGACAAATCAAAGGAGAGTATTTAGCCAAAAATCCTAGGCTAAGAGAATATAGGAATGCTGCCTTAGACCTCCTGAAATTTTTTGAGAAGTATGAACTTACCTCCATTCCTAGAGCTCAAAACACCCTTTCTAATGAACTTGCCTTTGCTGCCAGCACTTGCCAAACACCTCATACAAATGAGAAACACACAATAGAAGTCAAGAGCAGACCAGCAGTCCTGGATAACATTAATTATTGGCAAGTATTTTAAAATGAAAAACAAATTGAAGACTTCTTGTAGCCTAAAACTAAGTTTGAATTGTCAAAATCAAACTTAATCCATCAAGAAGATTGTTCCACTAGAGAACAAGCTCACAAAACATATTTTCCTTGTATTGATGATATAAACATGTTAAAATATCCTCTTGAGGCTAAATTGTTTGAAGATTTGGATCAAAAAGACCTTGAAGAAATGCAATGCAAAGATAACTCATTACCAAGAGGTCTTGCCCCATTATAAGAGCTATTTGACTTCAATGATGTTGCCGCATTAGAAGAGCTATTTGACTTCAATGATGTTGCTAGGAAACCAAAAATGGAAACCACTGAGGTTGGTGTAGAAGAATGCAACATAGGCAGCGTAGAAAAACCAAAAATGATCAAGCTGTCCAAAACACTGCCACCTCACATAAAACAACAATACATTGAGTTGTTCAAAGAATTCAAAGATGTTTTTGCATGGGGTTATGAAGACCTTAAGTCTTATGACACAAACATTATTCAACACAAAATTCCTCTCAAAGAAAATCAGAAACCATTCAAGAAAAAATTGAGAAGAATAAACCTTGTCTTAGTGCCTCTAGTTGAGAAAGAAGTCAAACATATGTATGATGCTAGGATCATAGTACCAATCAAGTATTCAGAATGGGTTTCAAACCTTGTGTCAGTTAGGAAGAAAACCAGGGAGATTAAGTTATGTATAGACTTTAGAAACTTGAACAAAGATTCCGTGAAGGACAAATACCCTTTACCCAAGATGGATCATATATTGCAAAGGGTGGTAGGCTCTTAGAGGATCTCATTTCTTGATGTCTTTTCAGGTTACAACTAGGTACTAGTACTTCCAAATGACCAACACAAAACTTCCTTCACCACACCTTGGGGCACATTCATATACATAAAAATGCCATTTGGGTTGATGAATGCAGGGGATAATTTCCAAAGAGCCATGGACATAGCTTTTTCTAAAGACATAGGCCACTTCATAGTCATATACCTTGATGACATCACTGTCTACTCTAAAACTGATGAAGAGCACCTAGTACACTTGAGAAAAGTCTGTAGAAATTAGCTGAATAAATCACTTATTCACTGAAGATTAACCCGGTCATATATCAATTTCGAATTGCATACATAACACATAACCTTCTTCTACAATTAATTGTCACATGCGGAAATAACAGAAGCAATTTCACATCAAATCAATCACACATTAACTCAGAATGTATGGGGAAAGCTTATAGTTGAAAACCCCGCAGCTATTGTGTATATTATAATGGAGAAATCAAGTAACCAATAAAGTACAATACTCCTCACAAGTACTCAGTACTCTCTCATGAAGTTACTCACAATCTAGCTTGATTTTGAACAAGTCTCGGGTTCAAAACACACCACTAACTGCCTTGCCTCTATTGCGCAATCATGGCCTGTATATGAAGAGGTTCAAGGTTCGAATCCCCTTGCCTTGAATGCGCAATTGTCATGGACAATTCCTCCAAGTGTAATGCAAATCTCATGCAAAACCAATCTACCAACTGATAGCTTTACTCACCCTTTCATCTACCTCTTCCTCTGGTCTCCACTGAACTGATCATGCACTGTAGTGAACTGAAGTGTTCTTGAGTTGACTAATGAGTTAATATTTAGTAAATTAAATATTATTTAATTTACTCCACTCATATCAAGTTGATTAGTTAGTTAACTAATCCCAACTAGTTCAACTAAAACAAACAGAACACAACTCCACTACTTGTCCCGTTAACTCCTCCAAAACTCCTGCCACTGAAGTCTAACTGAAGCCAACCATGTAAGATGCCATCAAACCCTAGGAACCACGTGATTCCTTGTGTCAGTTGCATGAGTCACCTCCATGACTCAAACTGAAGTGCGCCAAGAGAGTAAACTGCTGTTTATAGTCAAAATATTATTAAGGGTAAATAATATTTGACTTCCATATTTTTAGGAGATCAATCTAAAAATAGCCTGGGTCCTAAAAATTAGGGTCTCATCTATTTTTACTGACATGTCGCATACTTTAAGAATCTCCAAGTAGAATTCCCAAATTATGCTTCGTATGGTCTAAAATAGACATAGTCTAAAAATAGACTTTGCGCCAAAATTTGCTGAGACCCTTAGTGGCGACTTCATTTCACCAAGCTCCATCATCTTCTTTGCATTCTCAACCTCCCTCTCAATCAAGATGGATTATCTGCAATCTATCACCTTATACGTAAATTCGAACACTCTGGTGGCGCCTTCGTCGGGATGTAAGCATCTGATCTCCGTGGGAACATATGAAAGCATCATGATCCTCAGTGGGAACATATGAAAGCATCATGATCCTCCGCTAGACACAATCTCGATGTGATGGGTACTGATGTCGATGTTTGGACCTATCATGAAAAAAGCTGGATTAGCTAGAGAGCTTGATCATTTCTGGTTATCACGGTAGATCAGCCAGGCTCCAAATGCAACTGAACAAACACACAACGAGGATCTTCCTCATCCAAATAGCCTCACATGTAGCCAAGCTAGCTGCCATGTACTCGGCCTCTATTTGAAGGCGAGTGCCACCGGATCTATACTTCTGTTTGTACCGAGCTGGCTGTCGATCCAATGTGAAAATTCCTCGAGAAGTGCTCTTCCGGTCAGGTGGACTCCACCTTATCTGCATCAGTGAAACAGCCTTCACTCCATCCTCATGCAGTTACCATAGACCATATCCGTCTGTGCCTCGATATAGCGCAATACATGCTTGCCCTTCAAAACTGGTAGGCTTAACCTTCTGCAGAAAGGCAGTTAGCGCATAGCATATATCAGTGTATTGACCCGAATGCATCAACGACCCCACCAAGCGTCGATAGACGGTGGCATCCACTACCTCCTCCCCGTAGCATCTCCCTTCCTCAACCTCCGGGGAAGAGGGTATCAACGGGCTTGCGGCCTTGCATGTTGAACCTCTCGAGAATCTCGAGGAACTATGCCTTACCGAGAAACAAACGATCCTCAACGCGCTACCAAATCTCAATCCCCGGGGAAATAATGAAAGGGTTAGTCCTTCATCTCAAACTCTCGTGCAAGATCATCCTTGCATGAGAGTATCAGCGCTCGTCGCCAGTCAAAATCGAGATCATCTACATACGATGCGATGATCAATGACTCCCCTCCACCTGTCAGTGCAGGTTTGGATCCGCCTCACTCTTGGAGAATCCAAGCCTAGGTGAAGTAAGTTTGTCTATCTGAGTGTACCAAGCACGAGTGCTTGCTTCAGCCCATACGGTGCTCTCTTCAATTCGGCACATGCGACTCAGCATGAAAATCTCCAAAACCTTGTTTGCTTTCATGTACACCTCTTCCTCAATAACTCCATTGAGGAACGCGATCTTCACATCCATCGATGATGTGCCATCCCCATCTGCGGCGAAGGCGCAAGGATCGTCCATATCTGGAAGAACACCTTGCGAACGGGTGCAAAAGTCTCCTCATAGTCAATCCCCTCGATGCGACGAAGCCACGGGCGACAAATCTCGCCTTGTACTTCTCCCACCTCCCCGTCTGGCCTTTGCTTCACCTTGTAGATCCATCGCGAACCTACAAGTTGATTTCCCAACCGGTCTTGGGACAAGCTCCCATGCCTTGTTCACGATGTCGAATCATATTCTTGATCATGGCATCAACCCATGCGGGTTCCTCCACGGCTTCCTCCAAAAGAGGATGGCTCTGTCTAACACATTGACTCATAAGAGCCATGTATCCGATTAATACCGATCCGGTGGCTTGTCTGTCTAGCAGTTTATGCGCTGTAGGTGGTCACACAACCTTCTGCATCAGGAACGGTCGCTCGGCCCGCTAGTGCGCATGCGCCCCCTCGATGGTTAGCGCTTCACAGGTAGTTTCTTCCCTCTGAACCTCCTCTTGTGGCTGATCACATCCCGGAAGCTCCTCCTTAGGAACTAACGGCTCCTCATGCATGCAAGTGTAGCTCCCCTCTCAAGCGAACCTTTGCATGGCTTTCTCCTCTGGAATTTTATATCCCGTCGCACAAAAGTCTTACTTGTATGCAGCCTACACTCGATAGTTATGAGGTGTATCCGTGTACCCCACAAATATTCCAACCCCGGCGGTGGATCAGCTTCCTTCTCGCATCCTTCGTCACATGCATGTAGACGGGAGATTGAAAATCCACAAATGGGAAATATCGAGGCCTCTTGCCAGGAATAAGCCTCCTGGTGTACTCATGCCAAGAACCTTGTGAGGACAACGGTGCACTTTTACTCCCCACTACTATATTGCATGCCTCAATAGCCACAAGTGAAGGGTAGGCCACGATAAATGCAACATCATGTCTGAGCACCTGATCGTTGTTCTTAAAACCCGGCCACCCACATTCTCTTGTAGGTTATGGGGTGCGATGAGCTCTCTCGAATCCCTTGCAACGGCTGTAGAACTCCTTGAATTCAGCGAGATGAATTCACCCGCCGTTATCACTCCTTAGAGCAATCACCTTCTTCCCAGACTCCTTTTCTCGACCCGGTGCTTTAAACTCACGGGAGCCGTGAATGTATCGCTCTTCTTACGCATGAAGAGATCCGGCACTGAGAGAAGTAGCAAAGATCACATAATACACATTGTGCTTTCTTTGTCGAAGCAAACGGAGAAAGGACCACACACGTACGTGAGACTCTCTCAAGGATCATTCGTGGCATGACTATCCTTCTCGTGAAAGGTGGCTTTCACATACTTCCCTAAAATTACACCTTGCAGCGGTACGGCTAGCAAAGTGCCCTTAGGAAGTCCGGTAAATCTGTACTTGAGAATCTTAAACTCCATGGTGAATGGCCCAATCTCACATGCCATAGTTCGCCTCATCATCTAGGCTCACCACATCTCCCGGCCTTGCATGCCATAGCTGCTTGATCATCTACACACGCAGTGATAAAGGTTCGAGGAGTTCGAACCCTCTTAGGTCTCCTCCATTAGTCTTGCGGAAAACACCCTTATTGAAGACCACATCATAACCCTTATCCTCAAACATCGCTCTCGAAATCGGAGTTCTTCTTGAAATCCAGGTACATGCACTGACATTCTTTAAGACAAAGGGTTTACCCGGACTCCCTGCGAAGGATACGATGCAAGATACCGATCGCCTTGTATCTACCATCATCGCCATCTCGATGTGCATGCCCAAATCCTTGTCCTCAGTCTGAGAACAACTCCCGATCTCCGTCATATAGATGACGCACGGCTTGTCCAAGAACCACACCTGATCCCATCACACTTGAAACCAAGCATGCAATCGGTGAAAAGTCAGAAGCTCGGCTTGTGAAGCCAAACTTCTCCATCTGCCAGTCTTCTAGCTTGCTTATTTCTTTTTCTTCTTTGGACAATTGGTAGCACTCAATGTTCGTGATCATGGCGGTAGAAAACACTTCACTTTGCCTTATCACCTTTCTTGCTCCCGGAATGAGAGGTTTTCTTACCCTTCCCTTTCTTAGCTTTGGACATCAAAGCACGGTTGCACTCTTCATCGGCTCCCTTTGATGAAAGATCCATCCCAGTAGTCCTCCTTATCTCCTCCTGCATGAGATCCCAAGCGTAACTCCCATCCAGCGGCTCTCCCGACCATTGACACTATCTTGATATGAGTGCCAAGCCTTCGGAAGACCAAGGAGAGCCGGAGTCAACCATATCCTCTTCATCGACGGTAACTCCCACACTTCCCAGTTCATCTCTGCATTGAGTGAACTTCGTGAAGTATTGGCGATGCGTCGCCCCTTCACCCATCTTGATGTTCCCCGAGCTTATCTTTGAGCGCTTCGCTCCTTTGGTCACTCTTACTCTGGAATAGATCATTCAAGCTTTCACATTAAATATGGAGTAGCCTTACCATGCGAGTGGATACAATATGATCCTTGACGCCCTCCAGCAGGATCCTTCGACATTTCGCGATCTTCTTTTGCCATGCATCGACCAAAGTTTGCATGCAGTGGGCTTTGGGACATCCGCATCACGAACTCCTTCGGACCATTATCTTCTAACCTTGCTTCCATTCGATCCTTCCATGCAACATAGTTAGAGCTGCCTTCAAGAGCATATTAGAGTCGCAATCCATTGAAAGAAGACATCTTTCAACACGAGCACCAAGAAAATCAACCCAGCCACCTCAAGTCGAATTCCAAACTCCAAGCTCTATAAACTCGTCTACTTGAAAACAAATTATTTCCAAAATCATAGATTGACTGCAAAGGGCATTCACGAGATTTTTCACCTTACAAAGAAGGATGAATATTAGAACTGCAGCAACATCTCTGAGACTCTGTCGAGGAAATAAGTTTGCAATCACCATTAATAGACTTCGACAATTAATCTCGCTCACGATGCCATGTAGAAATTAAGTTTGAGATAAATCACTTATTCACTGAATATTAACCCGGTCATATATCAATTTCGAATTGCATACACCAACACATAACCTTCTTCTACAATTAATTGTCATATGCGGAAATAACGAAGCAATCTCACATCAAATAAATCACACATTAACTTAGTATGTATGGGAAGCCTATAGGCTAAACCCCGCAGCTATTGTGTATATTATAATAGGAGAAATCAAGTAACCAATAAAGTACAATACTCCTCACAAATTTTCCGTACTCTCTCATGAAGTTACTCACAATCTAGCTTGGTTTTGAACAAGTCTCGGGTTTCAAAACACACCACTAACTGCCTTGCCTCTATTGCGCAATCATGGCACGTATATGAAGGAGTTCAAGGTTGAATCCCCTTGGCAATTTGCGCAATTGTCATGGACAATTCCTCCAAGTGTAATGCAAATCTCATGCAAAACCAATCTACCAATATTGTCTTTACTCACCCTTTCATCACCCTCTTCCCTTTGGTCTCCCTTTGACCGATCTGTGCAAGCGTAGTGAGCTGAAGTGTTCTTGAGTTGACTAATGAGTTAATATTTAGTAAATTAAATAGTATTTAATTTACTCCCACTCATATCTAGTTGATTAGTTAGTTAACTAATCCCAACTAGTTCAACTAAAACAAAAACGAACACAACTCCACTATCTGTCTCGTTAACTCTTCCAAAACTCATAGAAGTCTAGCTGAAGCCAACCATGAATGCCATCAAACCCTAGGAACCATGTGATTCCTTGTGTCGGTTCATGAGCCACCTCAACGACTCAAAGTTTGAAGTGCGCCAAGAGGTAAGCGTTGTTTATAGTCAAAATATTATTAAGGGTAAATAATATTTGACTTCCATATATTTTAGGAGATCAGTCTAAAAATAGTACGGGTCCCTAAAATAGGGTCTCATCTATTTTTACCGACATGTCGCATCCTTCAAGAATCTGCATTAAATTCCCAAATTATGCTCCATATGTCTAAAAATAGACATAGTCTAAAAATAGACTTTGCGCCAAAATTTGCCTGCAGGCCCACTTAGTGAAGGCGACTTCATTTCACTAAGCTCCATCATCTTGCTGCATTCTCAACAAAGTCTTTGAAAAATGTAGGAAGTATGGCCTATCTTTGAATCCTAAGAAAACATTGTTTGGTCTCCAAGAAGGAAAACTCTTAGGACACATCATTTCTGAAAAAGGGATAAAAATAGACCCCAAAAGGATTGAGGGTATCTTACAAATCAATCACCCAAGAAACATTAAAGAGCTGCAATCTTTCATTGGAAAGATTAAATTCCTAAGAAGGTTCATTCGAAACCTTGCTGAAGTAGGGGTAAAGTGGACTCTGGAAGCAAAACAATCCTTTGGCCCCGAGTAAAACAAGCACTCACCCAAACACCAATTCTAATCAACCCCAACTTCACCAACTATTTCTTCATTTTCCTTTTTGCATTAGAACACACTATAGCTACAATGTTGCTTCAAAAGAAAATTATGGGACAAGAACAACCCATAGCCTTCTTTAGTAACACATTAAGAGATTCTCCCCTATAATATAACATCATGGAGAACAAGCCTTTGCCTTGATCAAGGCATTGAAATATTTTAGGGTTTACATTTTGCACTCCCATGTCATTTCTTTTGTTCCACACACAGTTGTGAAATATATTCTAACTCAAGACCCTGACGATAAAAGAGGTAAATGGATTGCTATTATCCTAGAATATGATTTGGAAATCAGACCTACAAAACTGATCAAAGGACAAGGACTTGAAAAACTCATGGCTGAATCAAATTTTCAAGCACTAGACATGAATATGGTTGATGTATTAGAGGAACAAGAGAGGAATTCTGACTCAGGCAGTGAAGAAGTATTTCTGAATTCATCTTGGCATCTTGATATTCTATATGTGCTTCTTTATCTTAATTCTCCTCCTACTTTATCCAAAACCAAAGCTAGATTCTTGAAACAAAAGGAAACTGGAATTCATTTTAGACGAGTTTTGTTTTGGAAAAATTCGGTGGTATATTGCTTAAGTGTTTTCTTGAAGATGATGCAGATAAAATCATGCATGAGTTATGAGGGAGAGTGTGAGTCATATACTAGAAAATCACATTAACAAAATCCGTGGGTGGCTACTATTGGGCCACCCTTTTTCTGATACCATAAGCTAGTCATGACTTGCCAAAAGTGCCAAATATTTGATGGCAAGAGAAAACTCTACCTTTACCTTTGCACCCTATCGGTGTTGAGCTCCTTGTCAACGGTGGGGTTTGGACTTTATTGGAGAAATTCACCCTACCTCATCTAGCCAACACAAGTGGATCCTTATTGCTATGGACTATTTCACCAAGTGGATAAAGGCCATCCCTTCTAGGAATGCTACTGACTTAGTCATCATCAAATTCCTTGAAACCAACATCTTGTCCCGTTTTGGTTGCCCAAGAAAAATTATCATCGATTATTCTACTACATTTAAATCTAAAAGAATGGTAGACTTTTGCTACAAGTACCACATCACACTAGTGCATTAAACAACTTATTATCCTCAAGGTAACAAATTTATTTAAGATCTAACAAAACTTGAACATCATCCAAGCTACTACAAGAAAACCAAAAAGCATGGCTTAGAAACTAGTGCATGCACTATGGGCTGGCAAGAATAATACCAAAGAATCGGTGGTATATCCTATCAATGAATTGTATGGCATGGATGTAGTTTTCCCAACATCCTTGAGTTTCGGTGATGAAACTCCTCCAAGTGCAATGAAAGGAAATGACATGCAAAGAGGCCAAAGACCAAACCATTCATTTGTAGCAATCAGAAAAGTTACAAGAGGACACAAGCGAGTGCAAAAAAAACATCAAGAAGATATTTGTGAAGGAAGGCCCAGGCTAATGAGATTTCACATTGGAGATATAGAAATCTCAGAGTGGGATTCAAGGAGAGAGGACAAAGGAAAGCATGGAAAATTTGAAATTTTTGAAAGTCCTTACATCATTCATTCGGTTAAATTATGATGCATTTGCAAGAGCTAGATGGAATACATGAGTTATTCGGAGGTCATCCAGTAAGCGGGATGCTCAAACACTACTTTTGTTGAAATTACTAAGTTGAAACTTTCATTCATTTTACATAACATTGATTGATGAAAAATCAGAAAAAATAAAGCACAAAAATAGAGAAAAGATGAAAAATAGGGCAAATGTAAAGAAGAGGTACAACCCCATACCCAAAAAAGAGTATTGTTGAAAGTGTGCAAGCCTAAATGCCACTACTTGTTAAGAAAAAGAGTCTTGTTTAATCATACAGCCTAATCATGATTAGACATGTTTAAATTTCTACTGAGTGGTTAGTGAAAGAAGACTTGTCAATTTTTTTAAACTTGACTTGTCAGTAGGATAGATTAGGAAAATAAATTTTCAGTTCGCAATGCTCAAATATGAACCAAAGGGAAAGAGAGGGATCCCTAATAAATTCTAAATCACAACCCTCATGTTTTATAGTTTTGATTGTACAAAAATAATGTATGTGTGCAGCTTGTCCAAAATGCCAAAACCCATAAAAAAATCAGATTGTTCAACCCTGGTATGATCATGTTTTAAATTTCATGTTTGTAGGATAAAGAATACAATCTTTCAAATAGCTTAATCTTGATAGAGAATTAGACTAGGTGGAGAATGAAAGAGTTCATCAACCTAATCTGAACTCTTGGAAGTGATAAGGGTACAAGTAGATAGTTGTTTTTGCTTTCAATAGAAAAATAATGTCAAGGGTTTTCCAGTCCAAGTGCACCCAAAGGAAGAAAAAATGATAGGCAAGGTATGATGGGTAGCTAGAAATGAAGTTGAATAAGGAATTTATTTCATATTCTTAGGATCATAGTTTCAAAAGAACATCAGCAAATGGAGGAAAAATATATACAAAGTACAAATATGGCACTGGTCTCCAAAACTCAAATATTTGAGCTACGGAGTCTGGACACCTCCCCGAAAATGAGTTCCCTCCCTAAGTGGAGCAACGATTAGTCATCAGTAATTTTTACTATTTTGTAGATGACTAAATATTTGTCCTAGATTTCTAAAAACAAGATTCATGAATATTGTGAGTTTTAGAAATCTCACTGCCTTCATTATCCTTATGCCAAATTTTTCACTATTCCGCTATTTTTCCATTCCATGGTTAACATACCACTCCTAGAAGACCCCTCATGGGCTCATGCAAATCATCTGTATCCTATTTTTCCACCTACAACCTCAACACTCTATTTTTCTTTGCTTCACCCCTCCACTTTCTATCTAGGGTTATAAAAAATCTATGCCTTCCCATGTTCACCAGGTCCCTCAATCATTAATGGTCTCAAAAATATCTCTATGGGCTCTTTAGATAAATCAAGGACATTGGATTTTTTATCTTCAATACATCTATTTGTCAAAAAACTCAGTGTTTTCACTTGAAGACCCCAAACCAAGTTTTCAAATAAAAAACCAAGTCAAAGGAGTTTTCCACCAGGCCATTAGGGTTTCATAGGTTATAGGGTTATCCTTGGTGTTTTAAGCACTATTCTTCATATTATATAAGCTGACTCAAATGTGAAAGGAGGTTAGTACATGTTTTTTTCAAGATAGATCAAAAATATCTCCAAGAATACCACTTTGTCAAGTTCAAAGTTAGAACGAGAACAATGACACATTTTGAGAATTACGCATGAGTCTTAGAGTGAATATCACAGCAGAAATTGATAGGTAAGAGGCATGCTCCTCATTTAAAACATTCACGACAAGGGAGGAAACAACATATTCAAAGAAGAATCAAGGTTTCTAAGCTTGATTGGGCCAACAGTGTGCCAAGCAAGCATATAGTGCATCAAATCACCTGAAAAAGGCACACCAAGAAAAATAAACATGGAAACGGGAAAAAGGTGAGGTGGACTATAAATTCAGAGATATCAAAGGCAAACATATCAAGCCTCCAAGGTTAAAAAAGAGGCCAAGTTCATCATGCGATCACTGCCGAGGCAAAAGCCTGATGTAAAGAAGTCAATAAAAGAAGTGAAATGGTTGAGTTGAAATGAAAAAATAGAAGTAGCAGTAGACCAAATTCATCCTTTGAATACACCTACAAAACAAACTAATAAATAGCTAGTAAGAAAAACACAAAGGCAAACAATGCTTTAGCCACATGCAACAAAAGTCAAATCAAATGTCAATGAAAGTGACAAAGGAAAAACATTAGAAAGTGGGTTTTTCTTTGAGGTTAGAATTTAATTGCCCAAGCATATGTAAAGTCATTTTGTTTTCATCGAAGCTCATTATTGCTAGAAAATATCAATGGCGATCGAAAAATTCGAGTTTACGGCAAATTCGGGACGAGATTACCCTATGTTGCATTCCTAGAGTCGTGTGTTGTGCTCTTGGGCGATCTCCCCGTTCAAAAAACCACTGCGTTGCATGCCTGTAAGTGCGCACTGTGCATTTACTCATGTAGGCCTGAAAACCTTTTCAAAATCTGCATGAAACCATTTCTTGACCAGCCCATTGTGCACATACTGTGCGCCCAGCACGGAAGTTCACCAGACAGTCCCGGTGGGGAGGGTTTTCAACGTTGCGCGTTCACAAAAGACTCGACAAGCCTCAGGTGTTCTGCGTTCACGGAAGGCCCAACACCCTCCACCCAACTCGACTGCATGCAGGTGTTGTGTGCCTGGGTCAATAGCAGATACTGCCCGACCTGATCCGTGTTCAGGTGTTGCGTGCCTGGGGCACGACAAACACTACCCAACCCGACTGAGTTCAAGTGCTACACCCTTGGCCAGGAGGGCCTCCACACCAGTGAAAGCACTCAAACACTTTAAAAAAGCCTCCAGGTTTCTTCCAAGTTTCTTCATAATGTTTTTGAGAGGTAAGTGGATGCCTTACCTTCTTCTAAGTAGTTTGATGATGTGAAGTTAGAGAGGAATGTAAAATTCCTAAAGGAAAGGAAAATCTAGTCTTCATGCTAAAACCGCTACTGTTTAAAAGGCACCCCTCCATCTGCATGATAAGAGCACAATGAGAGTACCTTATTGAGGAGTTTCCCATCCACCAAGACACTCGCTCCATTTGTAAAATCAATCCCCCACACTACAAAGCATTGTCATTACATACCCCCATCATCTCATATTGTCATCATTTCTAAGGCGTTTTCACAAAAGGGTTTTGACATATTAGTTAGTTTCCATTCAGAGTTATTTAGCCTCTCATTTTTACCAAATTACCCCTTCACTCATCCCTCTCACTCAGTTGTAAAAAACTACCCTTTTTTCCACCATTCCATCACCTCTCCATATCATTTCATAAACAGAGTGTTAGTATGAATCTTTTGTTGAAGTGTACGAAAAAATACCACTTTATCTACGCATAACTTATAGCCCTAACATCAAATATGGCTGCCAATATCTTCAGATATGCAGTTAGTTGATTAAGAAAAATGCTGCAAAAATCTAGATCTATGCATAAGGAGCATTAAACGTAAAAATAAGGTTTTTCTCCATACATCCAATAGACAGACAAGAACAATATTTTTGAAAGAATTTTTGTATTAAGGGCACTGGGAGGAAAACAAGAAGGTGTTTCCAATTCTCATCTGGGATGGGTTCTTGGAAGTCCTCGGCACTTCGGATCTAGTATTTCTCTCTCCTGTGGTGTAGAAAACCCGGACAAAGAGATAGAACTAAAGGGAGCTCACCCACGTAGGAAATAATGGAAAATTTGACAATGATAATGGCTCAGAGAATTCGGACCAAGAGTATATATCAGTGATCTAATAGGCAAGGTGAAGAATGGTAGGAAAAACCCTCCTATTTATAACAAAATGTGGATCATTCTAGATCTTGGTGCATGATTAAATAAGCATTAGCCAAATCTAGATCCACCTTTTATGGAATATTTTATTATATTTATTGGAGGGAAAAATTATTGACTTGGGTCAAATCCCTTTATTTGTAAATAATAAATAAAATATTGATTTATTTATCATTTTAAGAAGTGGTTGAATGATAATCAAATAAATAATGAATTTATTTAATTATTTATAGGTGATTTAGTCATATTTAACAAGGAATATTATTTAAATAAGATTTAAATAATTATTACTAGAAAATAATAAGATAAATAAGATTTATCAATTAATTTCTTTGTTTTTGGGTTAAACATGACTAGAGATAATAATTAAATTATTGTTTAATTAATTATTCCATGAGGAAAATCAAACAAATATAGGTTCGTTAATATTTCCTTTTGGGGTTTTCTGTTTAGACCATAAACAACCTAATAAATTTGATTTATTAAGTTATTTTACATAGTGAAAACAATTTTACTTAGGGTAAATTGGTCTTACATGATGTGCGGGTCCATCTAATGATAATAGGTTAGACTATTAAAAAATGGTGTAACGGTGCCCCCGGTGTGCGAGTGTTAGGAGAAAATCGTATGGCCAAGTACATTATAAGAACTCAATCACTAGACATCAAAGGAAGTCGAGAGAGAAATGGAAAGGTAGCCTAATGTCTTGTAGAACTAGACCACTGAGAAGCTTGAACTACAGTGCAACCAAGTCTCTTTTTAGGAGAATTTTTTATGCTAAAGCGGCGGGAGGCATACCTATACTGCTTAGAGACAAATCCTGAAATAATAGTGTGTCAACCAAACAAGGGACCGAACTATAAAGTACGACGGCATAAACATGAACCGAGATAAAAATACAATGAGGATCCCACATACATGCTATGCACGGGATAAACATTAGGACTTATACATGTCAATTACATGAGATACAAATACAACCCAAATGCCCCCAAGGGGAATGGGAAGAGTAAGAAAAATCGAGCGATACATGCAAATCAGAGAAGATTTTAAAGTGGCTAAGGCCGTGTTGGCTGAAGGAAAATTTGTCAGGCCAACGGTAGAGGATCTCAGTGAAAGTCCCAGTTAAACCTTAAACCGTTTGGAGTAGGGATCCGTCCCGTGTGGTCGGCTACCACTTAGATGACTTCTCTTCGGTCTCAAAAGAACTGCTTGAACTGTGGTGCCACTTATTCACACGATATAGAATACGAGATTAACGTGTTAAACATGAATCAAACACTATGTGTAGCAAGATTATAGATAAACACCTTACACCTCAGAGATGTCATTGTAACACATCTTTGTAGAATTACTATACGATGTCGATCACACAAGAGATAGTTCTTTATGATAAGATACCTCTTGCACTTCTGAAAGATGAAATAAAGAAATGCTAACAAAATAGTTTATTAACATTCATTAATATAACGAGATAATACCATGAACATCATTAATTACCAACACGGATATCCATAAAGTATAAAGCGATATCATGAAGAAGCGGCTTCATTAATCATAGGATATTAAAGCTGTTGAAGGAAATACACCAGGAGATGTTCATACGACAAAACACATCATAACCATAGGGTGTTTTAACAGATTCTATATTCATATGCTCAAGTGTCGGATCTTTAAATACAATCCTTGTAGCTCCTTTAGTTTTCCCTAAGAAAAAGCGCCTTTCCTCGATGTCAGGTAGAATATTTGTAATGCAACAAAATTGCCCGTTGGAGTTTCCTTGGCCCATTCGCCTTCTCGACCTTTGGAGCTGCCCGACTCACTCCTTCGGCGACACAGGGCGGGGAGATGCGACCTCGACCTAGGTAGAATCGACTTGCGACCTACCACTGTTGATGCGATCTGCTGACACGATTCTGCTAACACTCAGGGACTTTTTCTTCTTAGGGACGTGAATTTGATATCAGGGAGATGCCAACTGTGCTCTCTAAGGAAATCCTGCCATGCGATGTTCTGTTTGCTATGGGGACACCAGGTAATTTCCTCCCTTCAACCTATGCACACATTCCGGAGGCGTTCGGTACTAAGGTCTCAGCACACGTCGATCTGATTTAGTAACCTTGACTTAGTATAAATCCATGTGGAGGCAGCGATAGATGGCCCAGGAATGCTCGCCCAGAATCCCGGAGAGACTCACAGATCAGCTGCGAGCACCTTGATAAAAGTTGCAGAGAATGAGTTAGATCACGAGTTTTACTTGTTCCCGAGGTTTTCTCATCTTAAGGCTCAAGCGATGGGATATGGTGCGGCGTATGCATTGAATCGATACCACTAATCGGGTGGTCGTCTGAGGACATCCCACTTTGTCAGTCTTTAGATAACTTGTCTCAGTGCATCGCCATGCGGAGATTGAACTTTTGCATCACAACGTCTGGATCCGGTCCTCTTGAGTTTTCGGGTGCATTTGAGGGAATTAACTGTATTGTCCTCCCTCATCTGTCCAATTACTTTTGTGAAGCCTCTTTAAGCTGATCTTGTCGTTGCCTGGTTTCCATCCGTGCTCTTGCCGGAGGAGCGGCCCCCGTTTGTTTGATAAGCGAACATCTCACCATACACTGTCTCATAGTCATTTCTAACACCTCACATTCCTTAGAAAATGGCAAGCGTGACTTCGTTTTGGCTGGTAGTGCTTGGTTGAGTCGGACACGCAGCCAACTCCGCTTTCTCTGCTCACCGCTATCTTTATGTATTCCGCGCGTGCGATCTGTTTTCTTAGAGACACTATTTCTCTACTCATCAGGGTTACGTTCTCCTCGTTCTTTGCGGCGAGCGTACACAACGTACTGTCATTACAGTTGGTTCTGGTATCCAAGACTATATCCTTACATTGACACTTGCGGATGATGCGGGAGGACTTTGTGCCTGCTGACCTCCTCTTCTCTTGACGGATTTTGAGCAGCTGATCAAATGTGAGTCTGGTCGGGTCAGACACATCTTCTTCACGTCTCACAGGCGATCTAACATCAGAGAGTTTTCAATACTGACAGTATGTCGAGTTACCTCAAGATCATCCTACGCATGTCATCCGCTCTTTCCCTCGTATTCTTCTCTTCTTCATCCTTCCTCAGGCCCGTTCGGCTCTTCTTCTTCCTTGCTATTTCGACCCCTCTTTTGTTCGAAATTTGCGGCGGCTTACTGCTCGGCTTTCTTTGAGAACGTTCAGCCTCTGGCTGGCCTTCTGTATCATTTGCACTGTACGTTAGAACAACGGCGGCTTGCTGCCGACTTTCTTTGGCGTTCGGCCTGCTGCCTTGTCAGCTGCCTTAAGTGCTCGTTCAGCTGCGGCAACGCCTCTTGTCTTCTTTATCCTTCACTGGCCTCTTTGCCCGGCTTCTTCTTTTGTGTTCTTGTTGCACTCTTTTGGCAAAGCCTCCTCATCTTCTTTAGCTTTCTCTCCCTTTCTTGTGGGCTTTACTTCCCGACCTCCTTTGTTGATGGATGGAGTTGGCTGCAACGTTGATTCGAGATTTCTTGAGTATGGATGAAGAGGAAGCTCCCTAGCCCGGCATCTTCTTTCTTCTAAATTCTGATCCTCCTAGTCTTCACGCACCCGTCAATTCCCCGGAGCAAGTTGTCTTTCCAGCATTATACAGAGTTTCTTCTCTCATCTTCGGCCCCAGGCGCTCAAGATCTTGATAAAGTCCCTTGAGGTTGGCCCTCAGGACGAGGGACTAATCTATGCAGGTCATATTTCGGTGTTCCAAGTGCCCCCGGCTGATAACTTCTCATTGCCTTACGCCTCTGCTAGTACTTCCTTGAAGTCTTTAGCAGCCAAAGGCACCAATAGTGAGGGGCGAGTGGGCCATGGCTTCTTCTTGCCCTTAGATAGGATCTTGGGCTTAGTGCGACATCAGCGCACACCTCTGCACGTAGCATTTTATGCATTTAACGAGCGGGGCATAGCATGTGGTGCTTTGTAAGTTCGAACTCGGATGATGGTGGCCTCGGGAAAGGGAACCGGTGCGCCACTTTCTGAGTCTCTTTGGCCCTCCATGACATGCAAGAGGCGTCTTGGCGAGCAGTCTTGTCTGAGATGGAACAAATACACAGGAGATCTGATCTATATCTGCTTGTATTTGGCCTCCCAAAATACCTTGAGTTGTAGATGAGATTGCGCGTGTTCTCGGAGTCCCGAGTTGTGCTCCATGCATCAAACTCTACTCGGGCGCAAGCGCATCTAGTAGGTATGAAGCCATGTAAAGTGTGAGCATTCCTTCTTAAAAGGGGCCAATCACCAGGGAGTTCCAGGACCAATTACGCATGGACGTCATCATTATCTTAGGCCCGGTTAAAACTGGTGCCTGTGTTGTCACATACTCCATGATAGTAGCCCCGGCCGTTGAAAGTGGAGCCAGGCAGCAGTAAATCTCTTGAGCATGGCGGCAACCAATTTGTAAACCTTCCTTGACTTAATCTTGGGTATTCACAGTTTTTTTTTTACCTTGAACTTCTCGGGATCCTCCCACCATCGCTTGGGTATCCACTATTGGGACGGCGTGAGTAGCGGCCCATTCTCGGGTGGAAATCTTTGGTTTAGGCGAAGGCTGAGTGAATAATAAATGTGTGCCTTAGGCCTACCGGTGTGATAGCCCTACCTTCATAATCCACGATCTGCAAACTTCTCGAGTGCAGTCTTTTGTATGATCAGTCTATGATCTCAGGACATGGGAATATGGCCGGATGCGCCCTACCCGGATATGGTTGGACCTCTTAACCGCTAAGTATACTTCTCGTTGGGAGGTCTTAGAATTCTTCTAGTGGTTTGGCGAACTCACGATAAATGCAGTGCCATCTCATGCTTGTCATCTTTAGCAAAGTTACATAACGTATCTCGGAATATTGGGGGTAGGACACCATCCTCATCTCGTCAATCTCTTCCACTATTTTTCTTGTCCTTTCTTCTAGATAGCGGGGCGCCATGTCACTAGAGTCTAGTAGCTTTCTTGGTAATGCACTCTATGTCTTCACCTGTCAAATTGAGAAGAGAGTCCCATGATAAGAGCGACATAGTGATAAAATCCGGTGCAATTTAGTGATGAAATCTATACACGTTAATGCAAAAAAAGCTGAGTTTGTGTAGTGTTGTAGGTCGCGGATTCACACAAACGGGGGCCGGGCGCGATCTTGCGACCTTGCGACTGTGACGTGGGAATGCATTGGGTCGCTAGGTCAGCGGATCCTCTGGCATGGTCATGACTTAGCGACCGCGACTAGATTGGTAGTGCTAGTCGCAAATCCGAAGGCGGAAAATTGCGACTCACAACGACCTTGCGACTAGATTCCTACATTTGGTGTAATTCGCCAAGCGGCTTCTTAGAGGGGATTTGAATGCTTGTGACTTTGAACTTTTGTCCCCTTTCTCTTGGGAATTTGCTTAGTTTACGGGCCCGGGGAGAGGCTGGAACATGATTTTAAAGGTGAAGGGACTATGCTATGGGAGTAAAGCTTGACAAACAATGAGGTTTGGAGGCGATTTATGCGATATGTAATTTGTAAAACCTCGGAAAACTTTAAAGCACGGTACGGCAATTGATTTAAAGATTCTGGGAGGGATAGGTTTGGTAAGAAAATCCATGCTTGAGCTTGACGGGAAGAAATGGCAACTTGCAGGCTTCGTCGGTTGGTACATTAGGAGGCGTTTCCTTACAATCGTTGAATGTAAAAAATGCGACACACGACCTCCTATTTATAGAGAATTCGCACGTCTCTTGAACCGATAATGCGGAGTCGGCAGGTCGCAGTACATTAAAACTTTAGGCTTTGCGACTGGCGACTGGGGTATTTGGGTCGCAAAGGTCACTAAGTCGCGATTCTTTTGAAAGGGACATATTGCGATATGCTGACAGCGCTTAGATTAAATTTCAAATTCACTGATGCAGTATTTTAATCGGTTTAGAGTATGCGACACAGCGACACAGCGACACTGAGGTCGCTAGGTGCCGTCTATTCCATGCATGTTTACTTTTGCGACTTATTTCGCTTAGCAATTTCTGCAAGCTCCTAAAAGGGCTCCAAAAAATTTTGAAATGTTAGTCTTTTTGGAGGGTGTTGTAAAAGCTACAACAAATGGCGATTCAGCAGACAGAACTCGGAGTCTGGCGATGGTTAGTCTTTGCGGGGGAGGGGAGGGGCTTATGCTAAGCGTACTCTTTTGCCTTGGTGGATCTGCTAGCCTTTGGCTTTGGTTGCTCAGCACGCTGGGTCCCCGGTTGGCGCCATTCAAACAAATTCTTTCTTGGTCTCCCATTTGGAAGGGTTGGAGAACCAGGCAGCCCACAGAGTCACATTGCGATTATTTTGTCCTCATCGTGTTGCTTCCGTGCCAATGAAACCTCTCGATCCCCGTAGTCTTGCCTAGGAATCATTGAACGTTGCTCAGCTGCCGTGAGCTAGTCAGTCACCCGGCGGAGTCGTTACATCACCTCTTTGCGCGAGAGGCCTTTTCCTCAATCCTTTACCCTTTATTTGTGTGCTATTGCACTTATTTTGAATTACGAGGCACTTATTTGAAATGGCCACTTTGCTGGGCGGATGGGGATCCGACTTATTTTGCTTGCGGTTGTTCTGGTCTAGTAGAGGACTTTGGTTTTTCCCGGATACCACAGTAATCGTAGCATGAGTACTTCTTTCCCCTCCTGGCCGGATTGACATTTACCTTTGCATTTTCTTTTGCGAGTACCTTCTGGTGAATTTGGCGAGTAAAAACTCTGCTTGATAGCTCGAGCTTCAGTGATGTGCTACCTTTAGGTGCGGAGAATAAGTAAGCTTTTGCCGCCTTTGAGTTTATTGGAAGCGGCTTTCCATCGAACGTAGAACTGTTGCGGTATGCCAATATGCGTATCTAACAAATCCTTCACGAGGTTTTTATTTTATTTTATTTTATTTTATTTTATTTTATTTTTTTATTTTTTTTTTTATTTTTTTTACAAAGAAAAGACAAGGAACTATGGTACAAAGCGAGACGACCCTCGAAGGGCGCTAAGTGAAATAGTGTTTGAGGTCATGCCTAGTTTCACCAGGGAGGACCTCATTTCATACATCGAGGGTTTGCAATCTGAATGTGTGTGATCCTATCTTTTCATTAATTTGGAATGGGCACATCCGAGTGCTTGGAACTTGGTATGGCACTCATGAGCTTTATTATCCCAGGGTAGTCTCCTATCTCACGTTTGCTTCTGCTTGTTTTTATCAAACCATCTTTTGATTCGGCTCGATGGATGGCAAACTTTTCCGGGTCTTTGCCTTTCTTCCTCCAATTTAGCAAGGTGTCGATTCGGTTTTGCGAGGTGGGACACTTCCCCGGAGTACCATGACATTCTTGGGACGATTGGAGGCAGGGAGAGCCCGGAGATGAGAAGGGAGGACGCGGACTTCTTTTCCATACAGGAAAAATGGGGAGGTTCCTAAAGAGGACTTGGGAGTGATGCAATTCGGCCATAGTGTGGAGAGCATTGTACTTGATTCTTGTCCCAGTGGGATAGGAAGGTCTTCTTATGCTCTGGATAAGGTTCTTGTTAGTGGACTCGACCAATCCGTTTCCTGGGGGTAGTAATTTGCGGGAATGTTTTGAGAATAATTCCATTTTCGAACGCAAAATCATATAACTTAAGATGAGAAATAAGTCGCATTATCAAAAACTAAAAATTCGAACGCCAAACTGGTCATGATGAAATGCGTGAGGAGTCTATTACCTCTTGATCGTTGATTCGGCGTAATGGTATTGCCTCAACCCATTTTGGTGAAGTAATCGGTAGCCGTAAGGATATCTTAGATGTTGTTTAGAAGAGTGAGGTATGATTTCCCCCGATTATCAAACCCCATTGTTGGAAAGGTTCCTCCCTTTCTTGAGTAGTGGTGCAGTACAAACCGTGCTTCTCGGTTGGCGAACTTGGCAGATGCATTTCCGAACATATGCATGCGCGTCTGCGAGAAAAGTAAGGTAATATCTAGCGCGCATTATCTTATGGGCTGAGTGGTATCTCCCGAAAAATGACCTCCCGTCAGTCCGTCATGCAACTCAGTTAAGATTTTGCATTGCTTCATCGGTTCCAACGCGTAACGGGACCCCTTCGTGGTGTTTTTTGAATGGCTTACCTTGGATCGGTTGGTGAGATGCGGCTTTTAATCTTATTGCGCGCTACGTCGGAGACGTGGAAATGAAGTCCATCGTGCCCAGACTTGAAATATCTTGAAATGTCGAATACCAAGAAGGGCTATTTTCTTAGCTTACATGAGTCACTCGATACATGTCGATCTCTTGTTCCCAACATTCTTCTTAGTCTCACAGTACTTGCGACCTCTGCGTATTTGACATAAACCCTGTCCTTTAACGGTATGTCTTTGGTTTGAACTCTAAATCATATTCTTGTAAACATGCCATCCGGTTAGCCTTTCGCCTAGTTCTTGCGTGAAGAGTGGCGGAGCTGGCAGGGTCATGATTACAAATCATTGACGTGACTTTTCAAGATGTAGGGCCTAAAATATTTTACGGCCTTGTAAACCATGAGCCTTTTGTCGATTTCCGGATAGTTTAATTCAGCACCACGTAGACCGGTACTCATAAAGAAATGGGCGTTCATCATTGTTATTATCTTTGCAACGTGAATGACCGCAAGCGAGTCTGAAGCGAAAGTGTATAGGATGAAACCTTTATCAAAATCACGGACTTTGGAGGGAAGGGTTTCAGCTATAGCCCTTTTGATTTTGTCGAAAGCCTCTTTCTCACAGGAGATTCCATTGGAATGCGGCATCCTTTTAATCATTCCATTTTGTAGTGGCACGACTATTTGGCCCGAGAAATCTGAAATGAATTTACGGACGAAGTGATCTTCCCCGGGAAGGATTGCATTGCTTTCTTGTTGTTTGGGGGCGGAATCGAGCTATGGCTTTAGCACGTTGGATCAACCACAATGCCACATTTTAGTGATAATGTGGCCTAACAAATTTCCCTCTCTGCCACGGCTCAAAACACTCTTTTTAGGGTTAGCTGATATTCCATACCTTGCACCTCTCGAAGATTTGCTTGAGGTGGCGTAATGTCCGCCTATCGTTTGGAAAATACGGTAACATCGTCCAGATAAACCACCACGCTTCTGCCCTATTAGACCGCGGAAAGGCTATGTCCATAGCTCGTTGGAAGGTAATCTGCATTGATCAATCCAGGAGGGCATGCGCACGAGAAGCGAGAAGGTTCCCCATTTTGTCAGAATGTGGTTTTCACTAAATGCAGTTCGGCTACCGGTACTTGGTTGTAGCCGGAAGCTAGTCAATGAGGAGAACATCTCGGATCGGTTCTGACTTGTAATATACGCTCCTTGGGGGCCACTTAGGGTAGTTGTCTTTGTTTGAGGACGATTCGGATTGCGGAAATCTACACACAAGTGAATCTCACCGAGACTTCTTTCGCACGGGTACCAGATTTGACACCCGTGGAGTGAACTTGAAATGATGCGAGCATCTAAAGCTTCTTAAGTTCTTTTAGAATCATTGGTTTTAAGTTTGGATGTATTTTCGAGTTTGTTTGTTGGAAGGGTTTAACGCCTTCCCTCATGGGTATTACATGTTGAATGATGCGAGTATCATATGCATTAGGTCTTCATATGTCCGGGCAAATACATCATGATACTTCGAGTCTTGGAGTGAAAGCCAGGTGCCTCTTATCAACTACTTGATCTTTGCCAAGGTTAACAAACTTAGGGTTCTCATCGACCCCAAGATTTGCACTACAGCAGATGTGCCAATATGGAACTTTGCTGGTGTTCGGAGGAGCTGTAGGAATCGGGTTTTGCGAATCAAACATCTTTTCTAGTGATACCACTTGCTAGACAATGTTCTCTTTGCGTTCATCATTCTTTTTTTACTACGTAACGTATGTTCATGTTCTTCTCATCGATTGCCGCGTCATGAATACTTCGGTATTGCACATAAAAGTCAAAATACATTTGATCATCGTTAAAAACGCGTAAATTAGAAATATTGTCGGCCTGAAGGGCCTATACACAATTTCAATAGAAAGTCCTGAGGGTGAATCTAAACGGCGGCAGTAATGATATCTGGCTGGCTAGCGTTGTGTATCCTAAGAGACGTTGAATTCCAAATGCATCAAAACGAGAAATCAAACGCCATACCTCTTGTTGATACGCCTTTAAATGTGGAGATAAACGCAGTGAATAGTGTTGCGTACTGTGAGTGATGATCTCGGAATCTCCAATGACACGCAAACATTTTACCTTCAAAGTCAGTGCCTTTTTAAGATCAGTTAATGCCTCGTACTCGGCGAAGTTGTTGAGAAGTGCCTTTGGAACTCTAGCCGGCATGAGATCAAGTATTTATTCTTGTGCGGGTCGAGCAATGTCACAGCTTGACACCGGCTTCCGTCATTAGTCTTGGATCCATCATAATACAAGGTCCATAGGTCACTTTCGCTTCTTAAGGGAACTAGGTTGTGAAGGAGTCTCTATTTGGTGGTAAGACGGAGTTACTTGCTCTTCGTTGACAAGGCTACCTCGGCTTGAACCTCGGGGCCTATAGGAGATTGCGGGGGTCGGTAGCATCCAAACATTTCTTCAGAGAAAGCATACGCAGAGCTCTTCTTGCGCAAAGACGTGGGTTCATTAACGGCATCCCGAGGGTCCGTGTATTGTGCTTCATATGAGGTTCACTCTCTCTGCACCACACGATACGATTATTCAGCCCCTTGTAGGAAGCCTGAAATGGGACCAATCGGTGGCAGCCTTGTAACTTGCTGGACCAATCTCTGCGAGCAATAGGCCGTATGCTTGGGAATATCGACCACCACAATGTCGATGCCTTGATGGACCTAGAGTCGATGACAAGCGGATAATGACATTGTTCAATTCTCCTATGGCGGGTACTTGTGATCTGTAATTTGTTATGATTTTTGCATCGGTCTTCTCAGGGCGGATGTTGAGTTTCTTACAAACGGACAAAGGCATGACATTTATGCCAAGAGGCCCGGTCGACTAGACGGTTGTGGACACATTGAAGTTAAAAATCTCGAAGGACAACGGGAAGGGAGGCGTGGATCCTCTTGAGTTTGTATTGATGGCGTTTCTTACATGGATTGTACCTGCGAGTGGAAGCACAGCGCGGGCGTGTTGCTTACGATCTTCGTATTTGAAGTGTTACTGCGAAAGCCTTAAGGAATGAGCTCCTTTTGGTTAGTAATGCGGGCCAGCTCATAGAGAGAAATGTTTGCTCTTGTTTTCTTCATATCTTCAACAATGTGTTATGCTTGGAGCTCTGGTTGAGGGCTAGGCTCGACGAAGTTTTAGAGGATTGACGGAAGTTTGTACTTTTGACTCACTCGGGTGGTGTTATTTGGGTGTTTCTCAGGTAAGCGGGTGTTTTCCGTTACCTAGAGCGGGATTTTCCTTAGAAAGGCCCTTTTCTGTCTTCATAAAATTTGTTAAATTTGTAGTCCTTTAGCCGAGGAAATTTATAATTCCGTACTGGTGATCTTTGGGAACATACGCCATGTAGATATCAATGGGGGAGGCCAAGGCTCTCTCCACCTCGGATTATGTCAAAAACAAGGATAAAGATCTACAGTTCGTCGTTATGGGGCGGATCCCTCCTCATGGTCTGAAACATCATCCTCAGTGACATCTCCTGGAGTTTGGTCATCTAAAGTTGATTAATACTGTTGTCATCTTCCTTGATCACGGGCACGTTTTTGAGTGGGCGGGCTTGGTGAAATGAGCGAAGTTGTCTTTCCCAATCTCCTCCACATTGAAGGCTTGACATTGTATTTGACGGAGTGTTAGTGTTAGGATTACCTTTTCGAAGAAGGCTTGGGGGATCTAGTGCTAGTTGTAGCTTAAGGTGCCTTTTCTCCTTAGGTCGATAACTTCGTTTGTTAAATGTTTTAGCGTTTTGTATGCTCAAAATCAAAAATCTCTGTCCCTATCAGTAGTCTTAGAATTTGGAGAATTGACCCCTTTTTATTAGGCTTGTGGTCATCTCCCTTCATGATCGATGGCTCCTATCAGCATATCTCTCTACGACGAGAGCGGCCCTCATAATTTGCCGTAAGAGTAGCACGGGCTTCGCGTTTAACGAATACGGCAATGTCTCTAGGTAGGGCTTTTGGTATAGTAGTCAACGATTGATTGAGTCATCCAATGCTAGGTTCGGAGGAAATTTACGTAGTATAGTGGCGAAGCGTTGGTTGAGATCCTTCACTTTTCCTTTTTATGACACTTGATGGTACTCAATTCAGTGAAGCATGGAAGGAGTTTTATCTTCGAAAACTATGCGAACGCGCGGCGAATTGTTCCCATGAAGTGATAGAGGCAAGGAAGGAGCGGTACCATGCATTGCTTTGTTTTCGAGGTATGGGAAACGGTCGACATGCGACATCATCGGATTTGGACTCTCATGATTTGCGAGATAAATAGAAGGCGCTAATATGATCTTCGGCCCAAATTTACCCTTTTGAGTCGAACTTTAGTAGATGTTTCTCGGATGCCTAGGCAAATCTTGGAGTGGGCCACGAAGATTTGGGGGATTAGACCATCCAAACTAGGGGTTGCACTCGCCTAGCCCGTTGGTGTTGCCTAAACCCATGTTGGTCGTCTCCCCGGAGCACAAGGCAGATGCTTCGACTCATGACGAATTTCGTCTTGGTGTCTCCCCCACGGTGCAAAATCTCTAAGATATCCCAAGTTATTGTCTGGTCGGCACTTATCGGGTTTGGTTGACGGTGGAGCTTGATTTCCTTGAACGCGGCCTCTATCCCTCTGCCTCAGCCCCCAGACCTCTATTCCTATCTCCTTCGTTTCCTCACAGAGCCCTATTCCCCATGTCTACATTTCCCGGGCCTCTGCCACCCTCACCATTCCGGGTAGGGGTGTGCACGGTTGTTGTTTTTGTCGAATGCAGTTAGGGTGGGAGTCGGGGAAAGGCCGTGTCAGCAAACTCTTCACCCTCTTGGAGAGCAGGATCATTTTCCTCAAAACTGACATTTTTCGAGTCTTCCAACGCCAAGATTCTGAGCTCGGGTATAGTACTTTACTGTAAGCATAGTTACGGGTGATGTTCTCGGGGCGGGGTCTGAGTGTAGACGGAGTATTCCATGATAGAATTGAACGCGTAGCTGGTTGATAAGATCTCGGGCGGTTGGGCGTAAGGCTCTAGGCACATCCCTAGTGATTTCATAATATCGAAGCTCCCTTCCTGGGACATCTTGGAAGAGGAGGGTTAGCTTCGTTGTTTGTGACCTCCCTTGGGGAGTTTGTGATGGGATGTTTGTTGTGTCTTTGGGGAGGCTGCCATCTTCGGCCCTCCTTAGCGCCAATTACCACGTTGACGGGAAAATTTTTCCGGCCAACGTGGGGATCCTCCCCGGTAAAAGTCCCAATTAAACCTTAAACCGTTTGGAGTAGGGATCCCGTCGGAGTGTAGGTCGACTACCACTAAGATGCTTCTCCGGTCTCAAAGAACACCTTGAACACATGGACATACACTTATTCACATTATAGAATACGAGATTAATGTGTTAAACATGAATCAAACACTATGTGTAACAAGATTATAGATAAAGCACATACACCTCAAGAGATGTCA
The DNA here is from genome assembly GCA_034641835.2 of Pinus albicaulis. Taxonomy (NCBI): domain Eukaryota; kingdom Viridiplantae; phylum Streptophyta; class Pinopsida; order Pinales; family Pinaceae; genus Pinus; species Pinus albicaulis. The sequence goes on along the minus strand of CM076583.1, from coordinate 28,034,208 downwards.
TTAGCAACACATCTTTGTGGGGTATTCTTATACCGATGTCGATCACACAAGAAATAGTTCTTTATGATAAGATACCTCTCTTGCACTTCACAGAAAGATGGAAAACGAAATGCTAACAAAATAGTTTATTAACATTCATTAATATAGCAGGATAATACCATGAACATCATTGATACAACCTGGATATCCATAAAGTATAAACGATATCATGAAAGAAACTGACTTCATTAATAAATAGGATGTCTGGCAGAAGCTGTTGAAGGAAATACACAAAGTGTTCATACGGCAAAACACATCATAACCATAGGGTGTTTTAACAAGATTATATTCATATGCTTTTGAAGTGTCGGATCTTTAAATACAATCCTTGTAGCTCTGAGTTTTCCTAAGAAAAAGCGCCTTTCTCCAATGTCCGTGGGAGTATTTGTAATGCAACAAATTGCCGTTGGGTTTCCTTGTGTTCGCCTTCTCGACCTTTGGGCTACCTTGCGCTCACTCCTTGACGACTGGGCGAGGAGATGCGACTTTTGCGACCTAGGTAGGAGATGCGACTAACGACCTACTGTTGATGCGACACGAGTCTTAGGACTTTTTCTTTGCTGGGACGTGGGTATTAATCGGGGATGTCAGCCTGTTGCTCTCTAAGAATCTGCCATGCGTGTTAACAGCGCTATGGGGGACACCAAGGTATTTCCTCCTTCAACCTATGCACACATTCCGGAGCGTTCGGTACTAGGTCTCCCTTTTACGTCGATCTGATTTGAGAGCGGCCTTGACTTAGTATAAATCCATGCTGACCCATGATAGATGGCCCAGATACTCTTGAAATGCGGAGATACAGGTCAATTTGCCGGCCTACATGATGGGATTCTTGAATGAATGAATGTCACAGTTTACTTGTTCCAGGTTTTCTCATCTTCTAAGGCTCCCGAGCGATGGGATATGGTGGCGTATGCATTGAATCGATACCACTAATCGGGTGGTCGTACGGAGACATCACTTTGTCAGTCTTTAGATAACTTGTCTCCGGATTGCATCGCCATGCGGAGTGAACTTTTGCATCCTGGCGTCGGATCCGATCCCTCTTAGGCAAGTTTTCGGGTGCTGAAGTCTTATTGTCCACTCCCTCATCTTTGTCAATGCTGTGAAGCCTCTTTAAGCTGATCTTGTCGTTGCCTGGTTTCCACATCAGTGCTCTTGCCGGAAGGCCATTTGTTTGTTTGATGGCGAACATCTCACCCTTTTTGTCTCATAGTCATTTCTAACACCTCACATTCCTTGAAAATGGCAAGCGTGACTTCGTTTGTTGGTAGTGCTTGGTTTCGAAGTCGGCGGACTTACGCTTGTAACTCCGCTTTCTCTGCCTGCACGCTATCTTTATTTGTTCACGCCGCGTGCGGTCTGATTTTGTAGAGACACTATTTCTCTACTCATCCGGTTACGTTCTCCTCGTTCTTTGCAGCCCGGCGATTACTATTTGATGCTATCATTACCGGATTAGTTGCAGTATCCAAGACTATATCCTTACCTGTTGACAGGATGATGCGGGAGGACTTTGTGCCAACGACCTCCTCTTCTCTTGGCCAGTTTTGAGGCAGCCGATCAAATGTGAAGTGCAGTCGGGTCGAACACATCTTCTTCTGTCTCACAGGGCGATCCTTTATCGGAGAGTTTTGTACGACCCGAGAGGTATGTCAGAGGAGTTACCTCAAGATCATCCCCAGCATAATCATCCCACTCCTTTCCTCTGTATTCTTCTCTTCTTCATCCTTCCTCGAACGTTCAGCCACCAGCTGCTTTGCTTCCTATTTGACCCTCTTTTACGTTGTTGCGGCGGCGGCTCGGCTTTCTTTTGGCGTTCGGCCCTCTAGCTGTACTTCTATCTCGGCCCTTTTCTTCTCTTCGAATTTCATGACGGCCTGCTCGGCTTTCTTTGTACGTTCGGCCTACATACTTGTCGGCTCTGCCTTAAGTGCTCGTTCCTTCAGAAGCTTAGCCTCTTTATCCTTCTTTATCCTTCACGGCCTCTTTGCCCGGCATCTTCTTTGTGTTCTTGTTGCACTCTTTTAACCCCGCCTCCTCTATCTTCTTTTAGCTTTCTCTCTCCCTTTCTTGGGCTTTTTGCCTCGGCCCTCCTTTGTTTGATGGATGGAGTTGGCTGCGTTGATTCGGGATTTCTTAGTATGGATGAAGAGGAAGCTCCTAGCGGCGATCTTCTTTCTTCTGGTTGATCATCGATCTTCACACTTTCACGTCAATTCCCGGGCAAGTTGTCTTTCGGCATTATGCAGAGTTTCTTCTCTCATCTTCCGGCAGGCTCAGAGATCTTGTCAGTCCACTTGAGGTTGGCCCTCCGTGTGTTCGGGGACTAATCTATGCAGGTCATAATTTCGTGTTCAAGTGCCCCCGGTGATAACTTCTCATTGCCCCACGCCTCTTTAATTACTTCCTTGAAGTCTTTAACATAAAGGCACCAATAGTGAGGACGAGAGTGGGCCATGGCTTCTCGCACTTAGATAGGATGTTTGGAGAAACCGTGCGACATCACAGCCCACACCTCATACATTAACGGCACATGCATTCTGAGCGGGGGCATAGCATGTGGCGCTTTGTAAGTTAGAAGACTCGGATGATGGTGTACCCGGGGAAGAGGAGCAGGTGCGCCACTTTCACGAGTCTCTTTGGCCCTCCATGACATGCAAGGGCGTCTTGGCCGAACGGTGCGTACGGGGAGATGGAACAAATGCACAGTCGATCTATATCACGCTGTATTTGGCCTCCCAAAATACCTTGAGTTGTAGATGAGATTACGCGCGTTCTCGGAGTCAGTTGTGCTCCCATCCATCAAACTCTACTTTCAGTACATGCTTGCATCTAGTAGGTATGAAGCCATGTAAAATTCAGCGGGCATTCCTTCTTCGGGGCCGATGCCGAGTTCAGAGTTAGTGCATGGACGTCATCATTATGCGGCCCGAGTTAAAGCCAGTGCCTGTGTTGTACTATACTCCATGATAGTAGCCCTGAGAACACGTTGAAAGTGGAGCAATCTGGGCGCCGTAAAAATCTGCCCGAGCATGGCGGCAACCAATTTGTAAACCTTCCTTAGGCTCGCTACTTGGGTATTCACAGTTTTTTTTTTTACCTTGAACTTCTCGGGATCCTCCCACCATCGCTTAAGGGTATCCACTATTGGGACGGCGTGGTAAGCGGCCATTCTCGAACAAATGTTTGGTTTAGGCGGCGATGAATAATAAATGTGTGCATCGAGCCTACTGACCTCATTGAAAGCCCTACCTTCATAATCCACGATCACAAACTTCTCGGGGTGTCTTTTTGTATGATCCGATCTATGATCTCAGGACATGGAAATATGGCCGGATGCGCCCCCACGGATGTAGTTTGGACCTCTTAACCGCTAAGTATACTTCTCGTTACGGGAGGTCTTAAAGGAATTCTTCTAGTGGTTTACTGGCGAACTCGATAAATACGGTACCATCTCATCTTGTCATCTTTAGCAAGTACATAACGTATCTGAATATTGGGGGTGGGGACACCATCCTCATCTCGTCGATCTCTTCCACTATTTTCTTGTCCTTTCTTCTAGATAGCGGAGACGCCATGTCACTAGAGTCACAGCTCTTGATTATGCACTCTATGTCTTCACATTGAGTGGAAAGTCCCATGATAAGAACGACATGGTGATAAAATCTGAGTTGCAATTTAGTGATGAAATCTATACAGCGTTAATGCAAAAAAGCTAAGCGGGAACAGTGAGTCGGCGGGTCGCGGGTTACACAAACGGGGCCGAGTATGAATCTTGCGACCTTGCGACACAGCGACGTGGGGTCGGCTGGGTGTGGTCGCAGTCTCTGAAAACAATTGAAAGTGCGGCTGCTAGCGACAGCTGACCTAGATTACCATTTGGGTCACTGGTCGCAAATCCGAAAACTGGGAAAATGCGACTGCAACGACCTTGCGACTAGGTCCATTTGGGTCGCGAATTCTCGCCCAGCTTCTTAGGGGATTTAGTCTTGTAGCCGGCTTTGAACTTTTTGTCCCCTTTCTCTTGGGAATTTGCAGGTTTACGGGCCCGGGGAAATTTGGAACATGATTTTAAAGGTGAAGGGACTATGCTATGGGAGTAAAACGACAAACGGTGAGGTTTTGGGCGATTTATGCAATATGTAATTTACAGCCAAAACCTCGGAAAACTTTAAAACACGGTCAGCGGACAATTTAAAGGTTACGGGAGTGGGTTTAGTAGAAAAATCATCAAAACGGAAACGACGAGGGAAGAAATGGCAACTTACCGGAAAAACTCGTCGGTTAGTACATCGGAGGCGTTTTCCTTACAAATCGGTGAATGTAAAAAATCGACTGCGACCTCCTATTTATAAATCGCGCGTGCGGGCCATTAATGCGGGTGGTCGCAATTTCGTAAAACTTTGACTGCGACTGGCGACCTTAGACTGTGACTGGGGTCGGCTGGGTCTATGAAAGATCCTGCATCATGATGGCACTGAAAAGGGACATATTGCGACCTTGCGACTTGGCGACTTGGGTCGCTAAGTCGCTAGGTCGCATTTCTGTCGGTTTTAGAGTATGCGACTGTGACACGAGGTAAACTAAGGTGGAATGCATAATTTCCATGCATGTTTACTTTTGCGACTTATTTTGACTTAGCAATTTCTCTTTATCTCAGAGGCTCCAAAAGATTTTGAAATGACCGTCCCATACTTGGAGGTGTTGTAAAAACTTCTAGCCCGGGCCGACATCACATCAAATATATGGAAATTTTGCATCAAAGGCAATGAAGGTCATTCGGGCATGTGGGAGCTACTGCTGAGACACCCCTCATGAGGGTTGAGACATCTCACACACACCCGAGAATCACCAAGATCTGCTGCTGCATCACTGAACCATCAAGTATACAGATCTCAATCATGCTAAAAGGAGCTGGAGCTGAGAAACAATCAAGTCAAAGGGTAACGAGAAATCCCTTTGCCTGATCCGAGGCACCGAACAAGAGTGGAAGCTGGAACCAAGGTACACTGCCCTCTAGACCTGTCTTCTGGAATGAATGGCGCTGATGTCGACAGAAGGAGGTTCGCCATAGGTGAGGCAATAAGGGATCATCAACTAAGGCACGAGAGAAAATAGTAGAGCGACTGATAGACTAATACCAATGATGATGATGAAATGGAGGGGACTGAGTAGCGAATGGACGACTTCCCTTGTTAGAGCATAAAGGGCATGAATGACGTGGCAACGACTGACACAATATCATGGGGGATAGGGGATAGTGGGACTGAAGGCCATAATGTGCGACACAAGAGAGGGACCAAGTAATGAAGGATGGAGGACTATAGCGGGGTACAAAGGGACTCGGGGTAGACTCCATGAATGCGGTGATGACTCAACTTGGATGCTCTAAACAAGGGCGACTTGATGGTGCTACCACACAGTAAAGGTCCAATGGGGGACCATGAAAACATGAGTACAAGATGGTAACTCACGATGAACATCAACACGAGCATGGATAAGTATGGAGGCCAAATGGTGCCCCTAGTATGAGTGTTACAAGTGAATAAATTCGATTTTGAGGAGGCTTAGGGTTGAGGGGAATAGGTGCCCCCAAGCATGGTGTGGTCATGCCAAAATGTATTTAGAAAAAGGGGAATATTTGCACATTTTAATGATGTGGTGCACCATTTTTTTTCGTTATGGTTATGCAGTGTGAGAAAGGGAATGGAGGATTACCAATCCCTTTTGGTACTGCATAGAGGAATCAAATGGAATTTAAGTTTCCGGGTTGGCATACCTGGTGTCACTATCCCAAAGAGAGGATTTGGAGATAATGAATTGATGCTCTCGTAGAAAAGCTATAGGTTGTTCAACAACAATGTCTAAGAGATAGAGTTTCTGATGTAAGATGAAGGAACGATAAGGGGTATCATCCCTAGAGTGATCTGAAGTGAGATGGGACTCTAGAGGTTCTTCTAAATGTGGAAGAATAATGGTACTAAAGTCAGCACGACCAGATACACTAGGAGAGTTGTGGAGAATTGCTTCTCTTGGTCTCTCAAATGTGGGTGCCCCCTTACCCAAACATTGGGTTTCAATGTAATGGCCACAAGGTGTATGTGGTGTGAACACATGGGTTCGATGTAAGGGGGAATAGATAAAGTCAGGGCTGGGGAGTTTTTCCATAATGTCGTCACTGTGATAGAAGATGGGGTGACTGGTGGAAGAAAGACCACGTGACGCGGCGAAGCTACCTGAATCATCATCATGAGAAGAGGGGTTCACATGCACATCATCACAAGGGGTGACAAAATAGTAAGCAGATAAAGGATCTACCGATGTTGAGCCCAGGGTGATCGCTGAAGGAAGGTCAAGCGAAACAACAAGGGAGGGTTCAGCGAGAATGTTCCCCGAGGGTCTCATGGATGATGATAGGTAGAAAATGCTGGACGAAAGCTCCGTCATCTCGACATCAGGAGGGGGAATGTCAATGGGAGCAGTCATGCCTGGTAGTTCTGCCAAAGAAAAATGCGCAAATAGGGGAGAGGTGGACTCATTGCACTTGGCCTCGAATTGGCGGACCGCGGCTAGAGAGGTGCGGAAGTCCTCGAGGTGGGGACAAAGGTGGGTGTAATGGCCATGGAGATCACACAAAGCACAGGGGTGGTTGGTGTGAATAGTCTTGGGGTTCTTGGCCGCGGTCGCGGAAGGAACAGAGGCTTTCGGGACCGTGGAATCAGGGAACGCGACATTAACCATGGGCTTGAGATGAAGAAATTCAGGACAGGTATTGGAGGCGTGACTGACAACATCACATAAAGCACACTGGATGGTATGCTTTGGAGGCCGACAAGGGGTAGGGTTTGTTGGGGCAGCCTTGTCCTTTGATGCCCCCTTGCGAGCTTTTCCCTTCTTACCCGAAGTGGTCGCAACAGGAGGTGGTTCCTGTTGAGGTGACTGAGGCACTATTGCAGCGGGAGAATTCAGGGGGACCGGTTGAACCGGGGTCAAAGCAATATAAGGTTTGGGTAGAGAGAGGGTGGCCATGACAGGTATCGTGTACACTCCTAGTGGGGGAGCTAGGAATGATATCTGACCAGAGGGGTGATGGCCAGGTGGGACGGCTCCTAAATGGCTAAGGCTTGGAGGAACAGTTCTAGGAGGGTAAAGAGGCTCATGAAAACTAGCTGCAGGTGAAGGTCTAGAAGCAAGTTGCGGAGAGCGCGATTGCTGACTAGCCGAAGTAGGTTGCTTGAGAGCAGCCCGAGACGATTGCATCATGCAAACATTCGATGAGCTGGGGTCAGAGACAGGAGGAGGAGGAAGACCAGGGAAGGTTCCAATAAAATAGGAGTCTTTGTAGACGCCGAGAGAGACACTGGTCAAAGAATTGACAGTTTGTTGATTGGCTACAGAAGAGATGGTCGACTCAGGGGAGGCCTGAGATTTTGGCTCATGATACGTCAACTGGTCAATGGTGACTATCTATCCATTATGAGGAAAAAAAATCTTGCGGTGGACCGCAGATGGGACATCAGACATAGAAAAAGTGTAGCTATGCCCCAAAGGAATGTTATAATCAAGAGGGGCGTCGATGACTTCAATGTCAACGCAAACAGTCTTGCCCGCAAGAGTGATAGGAAAATTACGGAATAAGCCAATGGGCTGGGAGGCATGGCCATCCCACGCATGGAGGGTGATTGTGGAAGGGGCCAATTCGGGAGATCCGAGTTGTTTCCAAACCAAAGTAGAAATCACACAGGTGGATGCCCCCTCATCAATGATGCACCGAGAAACATTAGCGTTCCGGATTTTGACTCGGATTTGGAAGGCTACGGAAGTAGGAAGAGGAGGATGTTCTGATTGATGGGTGTCAAAAAAAATAAATTGGTCATCAGGAGGATCTACAGCACCCATGGCAGATATTAGAGCCTTCTTTTGCGAGGGGCACGATTGGAGGAGTTCCAGTGTTGAAATGACAGCAGGAGATTGTGCCAAATCATCTACGATGCTATATGAATGAGTAGCTCGACCAGAAACGACGTTTCGGTGGAATGGTCCCTTAGGAATCTTGGTATGAACCTCAAATTTGGGCAGAGGGATATGCAAGGGACCATTGGATGTCGAAAGAGGCTCTGTAGACCCGGAAGAAGGTGACTCGGGGACAGATCGAGCGGGAGGCTTGGGGTACTGATGGGACCGAGTTTGAAGGTTAAGGTCGACGGTTAGAGGTGGATCAGAGTTCATCATTGTAGAAATTTGAATAATAGCTTAATTATTCAACGAGATTATCCTGATTACACACTATTTAAGCTTCATGCATAATACATAACATCTTCTACAATTGATCATCAATATGCGGAAATTGGAAGCAGTCGCATGCGCACATTAAAACATAATCAAGCACACATATAACATAGTATGTAATGTGGAAAGCATACAGATGAAAACCCCCAACTATATATATATTATAATGATAGAGACCATGTAACAATACATAGCACAAATCTCTCACAGCTCTCAGCACTATCTCACATGCTACACACAAAACTAGCACAGAAGATGAACAAGTCACAAGTTCAAATCTCCTCCACAAGTCTGCCTGCCTCTACTGCGCAATCCAAGATGAATAATGATGAGATCCAAGTTCGAATCCACCTAGCTTGTACTGCGCAATACTCATTGACAATCTCAATCAATGTGTGTGAAAATCTCATGCACAACCATAGTCACAACTGATAGTAGACTCACCCTTTCACCCACCTCTAACATTGGTCTCCACTGAACTGTCCATGCATTGCAGTTAATTGATGTTTTCTTTAGTTGATTTATGAGTTAATAATTAGTGAATTAACTAATAATTAATTCACACCACTCATCACTAGTGTATTTATCATTTAGACTAAATACAACTAGTTCAACTAAGTTAAACCGAACACAACTCCACCAACTGTCTCATCAACTCCACCAAAATCTGCCACATGAGTTCTAACTGAAGTCAACCATGAAATAGCTCAATTAACCCTTAGGAAAAGTGTATTTCCTTCTGTTAGCTGCATGTTCCACATCCAAGCATCAAACTGAAGTGCTCCAAGAGGATAAGATAATGTTTATAGTCTAAATATTATTAAGGGTTAATAATATTTGACTGTTCTATTTGAAACTAGCGTATAAAAATAGATTTAGCTAATCTAAAATAGAAGTCCTCCTTTTCAGCACAAATAAATGTCCATAAAATGGCTCTCGCAACTCATAGACCCATGATCCATATGTCTAAATAGACTTGCTTCAAAATAGCTGCGGGCCACTTAGTGAAGGCGACTTCTTTTCACTAGCTCCATCATCTTGTTGCATTTTCAACACTCCCTCTCAACAAGATATAGGATTATACGTAGCCCCCTATCCTGCCCTCTGTCATATTCTAATTTACTCATGGTGAGTGCCTTGTGTCTCCGGCATCACGATCCTCAGTAGAATGTATGAAAATGTATGATTCTATTGCACACAATCTACGATATGATGGTACCATGATGATACACGATGTCAATGTGTTTAGGATCTATCTGCTAAATACTAGATTAGCCAGAGTTTAATGCAACTCTGGTTATCACAATAAATCACAGTAGGCTCCAAGTGTGACCTGAACAACCCGACCAGAATCTTCCTCATCCATATGGCCTCGCATGCAGCCAAGCTTGCTACCATATACTCAGCCTACCAGCAAAGCTGGTCTCATATGGATCTCTGCTTCCACATACCAAAGAAATGCGCATCTGACCACTATGCTGAAGATCCCTCCAGATGTGCTCTTTCTTTCCGTTGGGTTCCCTGCCCAATCTGTATCCGTGAAGCCACATAGCTTCACCTCATCCTCCTGTCTGTACCACAATACATATCCCGATGTGCCTCTAAGATAACACAATACATGCTTTCCTGCCTTCCAGAAGATCTTCAGAAGAGCTTGGTAGGCTTAACCATAGCTTGTGAAAGCTGGTTAACAGCATAGCATATATCAGGTCGTGTATTGACCAGATACACAAGCAACCCCACCAACTGTCGATAGACAGTGGCATCCACTACTTCCGCTGAAGTAGCATCCTCCTTCCTCCAACCTCTAGAGCCCAGTATCAGAGGCTTGCGGCAGCATGTTGAGAGTATCCGGTATCTCGGGCATGCCTGCAGTAAATAGTCCCATCCTTGCGACTAGCAAATCTCCAATCCCAGGAAATAATGAAGGAGGCCCCAGTCCTTCATCTCAAACTCTCTAGCAAGGTCCTCCTTGCATGAAAGTATCAACAGCTCATCACCCGTCAAAATCAGATCATCTACATACAGTACAATGATCAGCAGCTTCCCCTCCACCACAATCTGGTACAGGTTAGGATCAGCCTCACTCTTGGAAAATCCAAGCCCGGTGAAATAACTGTCAATCCGTGTGTACCAAGCACGAGGTGCTTGCTTCAACCCATACGGTGCTCTTGTCTTTACTACCACATGCGACTCACTATTTGAAAGATCTCAAAAACCAATTTACTCTATTACCTCCTCTGTTGAACTCCATTGAGGAATGCGATCTTCACATCCATCGATGCGTTGCCACCCCATGCAACGGCAGGGAAGCTGGATGTCCAGGTATGGAAGAATACCTTGCGGCAAGGGCAAAGGTCTCCTCATAATCAATCCTCTCAATCTGTGAAAAGCCTCAGGAAACAAATCTTGCCTTGTACTTCTCCACACTCCTGTCATCTACCTACTTCACTTTGTAGATCCATCTCGAACCCACCACTGATTTCCCTTCCGGTCTCAGGACAATCTCCCATGCACTGTTTCTGACAATCGAATCATACTCTTTACCATGGCATCACATGGGGTCTCCACGTGTTCCTTGAAGGGGGATGGATTTGTCACGGCCACATTTCTCCCTGAAGCTAGTGTATCCGGTGTATCGGTCCCGGAGTGGCGTCTCCCAATGCCTTGTGTTGTGTTGTAGGTGGTCCTACAACCTTCTCTGCATCTCGAGCCAGTCGCTCAGCTTCTGTAGTGCGCTTGCTCCCTCTGATGGTTGGCACTTCCTGGGTGGTTTCTTCCACCTCCTGAACTTCTTCTTGTGGCTGATCCACATCCTGAAGCTCATCCTTAGGAACTAATAGTGCCTCATCTGCATGCAAGTGTGGCTCCCTCTCAAGTGAACACTGCATGGCTTTCTCCTCCTGAAATTTGATATCACGTCGCACAACAGTCTTGCGACTGTCTGGAAAATACACATGATAGTTGTAGGGCGTATCAGTTTACCCCACAAGTATTCCAACATCTGCGGTCAGATCCAGCTTCTTCCTGGTATCCTTCATCACATGCATGTAGACAGGTGACCCAAAAATCCTCAAATGGGAAATATCAGGCCTCTTTCCAGAAAACGCCTCCTCCGGTGTACTCATGCCAAGTATCTTGTGAGGACAACGGTTCTGCACATATACTGTAGTATTGCATGCCTCTGCCCACAAGTGAAGGGGTAGGCCCTGATCATGCAACATCGCCCGTGCAGCACCCACGATCGTTCTGTTCTTCCACTCAGCAACCCCATTCTGCTGTGGGTTATGAGGTGCTATGAGCTCTCTCCGAATTCCTTCTGCGCTGCAAAAGTCCTTGAATTCAGCAGAGATGAATTCACCACCATTGTCGCTCCTAAGAGCCTTCACATGCTTCCCCGATTCCTTCTCAACCAGTGCCTTGAACTCACAGAACTTTGAGTATGTCTCGCTCTTCTTATGCATGAAGAAGATCCAGCACTTCCGAGAAAAATCATCAACAAAGATCACATAGTACCTGTGCTTTGCTGTCGAAGCTACTGAGAAAGGTCCACACACGTCTGTGTGAATTCTCTCAAGGATCGTCGTGGCGCGACTATCCTTCTCGTGAAAGGTGGCTTTCACAAATTTTCCCAAGGCACACCCCTTGCACTGATCTGACTGCGCAAGAGTGCCCTTAGGAAGCCCAGTAGAAATCTGCTGCAGTATCTTCAAAGCTCCATGGTGAAGGTGGCCCAATCTCCAGTGCCACAGCTCGCCATCATCCCGGCTCACCACTCCTTCTACCTTGCATGCCATTGCTGCGCAGCCATCTACTTGCAATTGATAAAGGTTCTTGACTCGAACCCCTATCTTTCGGGTTTCTCCAGTTGTCTTACTGCATAGGAAAGCCTTTCCCTCGCTGAAGACAACATCATATCCCTTGTCTTCTAACATCGCCACAGAGATAAGATTCTTCTTCAATCCTGGAACATGCATCACTTCCTTCAATACGAAGGGTTTACCAGACTCCCTCTCAAAGGAAATGGTACCGATACCGGTCACACTGTATCTACCATCATCGCCCATCTCGATGTGCACTCCAAGATATTTCTCATCCAGATTAGTAAACAAATCTCGATCTCCTGTCATGTGAAAAGACGCACCACTGTCAAGAAACCACACTGAACCCATCACACTTGAGACCAAGCATGCGATCAGCGAAAAATCCATCTCAAACTGCGAGGCTAAGGCCTCTCCAGCTGCAGATCCAGCAGCCTGCTTATTTTTCTTCTTCTGTGGACAATTAGTGGCGTAATGTCCGTGTTGGTGACAGTGAAAGCACTTCACCTTGGACATGTCCTGCTTCTTGCCTTTCGCACCGGAATGAGAAGCTTTCTTTCTCTTCCCCTTCTTTGCTTTGGCAGCCAAAGTGAAATTTTCTTCATCAGATGCCTTTGATGAAGATCCGTCCCTGGTACTCCGCCTTATCTCCTCTTGCACAAGATCCGACCAAAGTCGCTCCCATCCTGGCAATTTCTCCCGACCATTGAAAGAATCCTGATAGGCATGCCAACTCTTCGGAAGACCAAGGAGAGCCAAGCTCACCAATTCCTCATCATATACAGTCACCCCCACACTTCCCAGCTCATCCCTGCATTGGATGAACTTCGTGAGGTACTTGGGCATACTGTCACTTTTCTCCATCTTTATGTGTCTGAGTTTATCCTTGAGTGCCAACTTCCTCTGGTCGCTCTTGCTTTGGAATAAATCTGCCAACGCTTTCCACATCAAGTATGGAGAATATTTTCCATGCATGCTGGATACAATGTGATCCCTCATGCCCTCCAACAGAATCCTTTGACATTTTTCCATCTTCTTTTGCCAAGCCTCAACTTGAGCAGCATCAGTAGGCTTTGGGACCTCAACCTATATGAACTCCTTCAGCCCGTTATCATCTAATACCACCTCCATTCTGTCCTTCCATGAAACATAATTCAAGATGCCCTCAAGGGAATACTCCAGTCGCAATCCGTTGAAAGACATTTTTACTTCGACACCAAGAAAACTACTGCAAATTCGAATTCCACCAGCTCAAAACTCAACCACTTCCGATCTGTGAGAACAAAGTATTTCTAGCACAGAGATCGAATGTAGGGGAATTTAATGGATATATCACCTTTCAGAGAAAGGATGCATCTAGAGGCTACATGGCCCGCTTACAGACTTTGTCTACCAAAATAAATTGTAGTCACTCTAATAGATCCGATGATCAATTCTCACTCTGATACCATGTAGAAATTTGAATAATAGCTGAATTATTCATCGAGATTATCCTGATTACACACTATTTAAGCTTCATGCATAATACATAACCTCTTCTACAATTGATCATCAATATGCAGAAATTGGAAGCAGTCACATGCACACATTAAAACATAATCAAGCACACATATAACACAGTATGTAATGGGGAAAGCATACAGCTAAAAACCCCCAACTATCTATATATTATAATGATAGAGAACATGTAACACTACATAGCACAAATCGCTCATAGCTCTCAGCACTATCTTACATGCTACACACAAAACTAGCACGGAAGATGAACAAGTCACAGGTTCAAATCTCCTCCACATGTCTGCCTACCTCTACTACGCAATCCAAGATGAATAATGATGAGATCCAAGTTAGAATCCACCTGGCTTGTACTGCGTAATCCTCATTGGAAATCTCAATCAATGTGTGTGCAACTCTCATGCACAGCCATAGTCACAACTAATAGTAGACTCACCCTTTCACCCACCTCTAACACTGGTCTCCACTGAACTGTACATGTATTGCAGTTAAATGATGTGTTCTTTAGTTGATTTATGAGTTAATAATTAGTGAATTAATTAATAATTAATTCACACCACTCATCACTAGTGTATTTATCAGTTAGACTAAATACAACTAGTTCAACTAAGTTAAACCGAACACAACTCCACCAACTGTCTCATCAACTCCACCAAACTCTGCCACATGAGTTCTAACTAAAGTCAACCATGCAATAGCTCAACTAACCCTTAGGAAAAGCGTATTTCATTCTGTCAGCTGCATGTGCCACATCCAAGCATCAAACTGAAGTGCTCCAAAAGGATAAGATAATGTTTATAGTCTAAATATTATTAAGGGTTAATAATATTTGACTGTTCTATTTTTAGCTCGACAGTCTAAAAATAGAAACCGCCCAATGTCTAAAAATAGAGGTCCATCTATTTTTACCAACTCGACCAATCATCCATAAATAGCATCTTGCAACTCATAGACCATGATCCATATGTCTAAAAATAGACTTTGCGCCAAAAATAGCCTGCGGGCCCACTTAGTGAAGGCGACTTCTTTTCACTAAGATCCATCATCTTGATGCATTTTCACACTCCCTCTCAAAAAGATATGGATTATCTGCAACCCCTATCCTGCCTTTGTGGTATTCGAATTTTCTCTTGGTGAGCGCCTTCATCAAGATATCAGCATCCTGATCCTCCGTGGGAATGTATGAAAGTAACATGATTCTCTGCTGCACACAATCTCTGATATGATGGTACCTGATGTTGATGTGTTTGGATCTATCATGAAATACTGGATTAGTCGAGAGTTTAATGCAACTCTGGTTATCACAATAAATCACAGTAGGCTCCAAGTGTGACCTGAACAACCCGACCAGGATCTTCCTCATCCATATGGCCTCGCATGCAGCCAAGCTTGCTGCCATGTACTCAGCCTCTGCTGAACTGAGTGCCACGGATCTCTGCTTCCTGCTGTACCAAGAAAATTTTGTCGACTCGATACTAAAGATCCCTCCATATGTGCTCTTTCTGTTCGTTGGGCTCCCTGCCCAATCTGCATCCGTGAAGCCACATAGCTTCACCTCATCCTCCTATCTGTACCACAAGCAATATCCCGATGTGCCTCTAAGATAATGAAATACATGCTTGCCTGCCTTCCAGAAGAGCTTGGTAGGCTTAACCATAGCTTTTGAAAGCTGGTTAACAGCATAACATATATCGGGTCGTGTATTGACCAGATACATAAGCGACCCCACCAGCTGTCGATAAACAGTGGCATCCACTACCTCCGCTGAAGTAGCATACTCCTTCCTCCAACCTCCAGGAAGAGGAATATCAATAGGCTTGCAGCCATGCATGTTGAACTTCTCTAGTATCTCCCGGGCATACTTACCCTGAGAAACAAATAGTCCATCACTACGCTGCCAAATTTCCAATCCCAGGAAATAATGAAGGAGGCTCAAGTCCTTCATCTCAAACTCTCTAGCAAGATCCTCCTTGCATGAAAGTATCAACAGCTCATCACCTGTCAAAATTAGATCATCTACATAAATTACAATGATCAGCAACTTCCCCTCCACCACAATTTGGTACAGGTTAGGATCCGCCTCACTCTTGGAAAATCCAAGTCCAGTGAAATAACTGTCTATCCGTGTGTACCAAGCACGAGGTGCTTGTTTCAACCCATACAGTGCTCTCTTGTGTCTGCACACATGCGACTCACTGCTGAAGCTCTCAAAACCTTCGGGCTGCTCTATGTACACCTCCTCCTCAATGACTCCATTGAGGAACGCAGTCTTCACATCCATCTGATGGATGTGCCACCCCATCTGCACTGAGAGAGCTAGGATCGTCTGTATGGAAGAGTACCTTGCGACAGGTGCAAAGGTCTCATCATAATCGATCCCCTCTATCTGTGAGAAGCCTCGGCAACAAATATTTCCTTGTACTTCTCCACACTCCCATCAGCCGCCTGCTTCACTTTCTAGCTCCATCTTGAACCCACCACTGACTTCCCTTTCGGCCTTGGGAAAATCTCCCATGCACTGTTTCTGACAATCGAATCATACTCTTCCACCATGGCATCTACCCATGCGGGGTCCTCCACAGCTTACTCGAAAGAGGATGGCTCTTTCACGACACATTTACTCACAAGAGCCATGTATCCAGTGTACCGGTCTGGTGACTGCCTCTGTCTGCGCTGTTCTGTAGGTGGTCCTACAACCTTCTCTACATCTTGAGCCAGTCACTCAGCTTCTGTAGTGTGCATGCGCCCTCTAATGGTTGGCACTGCATGAGTGGTCTCTTCCACTACATGAACTTCTTCTTGTGGCTGATACATATCCTGAAGCTCATCCTTAGGAACTAATAGCTCCTCATCTGCATGCAAGTGTGGCTCCCTCTCAAGCGAACACTGCATGGCTTTCTCCTCCTGAAATTTGATATCCCGTCGCACAACAGTCTTGCAACTGTCTATAAAATACACACGATAGTTGTGGGGCATATCAGCGTACCCCACAAATATTCCAACTTCTGCGGTTGGATCCAGATTCTTCCTGGCATCCTTCGTCACATGCATGTAGACAGGCGAACCAAAAATCCTCAAATGGGAAATATCAGGCCTCTTTCCAGAAAACGCCTCCTCCGGTGTACTCATGCCAAGTATCTTGTGAGGACAACAGTTCTGCACATATACTGCAGTATTGCATGCCTCTGCCCATAAGTGAAGGGGTAGGCCCTGATCAAGCAACATCACCCGTGCAGCACCCATGATTGTTCTGTTCTTCCACTCAGCAACCCTGTTCCGCTGTGGGTTATGAGGTGCTATGAGCTCTCTCCGAATTCCTTCTGCGCTGCAAAAGTCCTTGAATTCAGCAGAGATGAATTCACCACCATTTTCGCTCCTAAGAGCCTTCACATGCTTCCCCGATTCCTTCTCAACCAACGCCTTGAACTCATAGAACTTTGAGTATGTCTAGCTCTTCTTCTGCATGTAGAAGATCCAGCACTTCCGAGAAAAATCATCAACAAAGATCACATAGTACTTGTGATTTGCTGTCGAAGCTACTGAGAAAGGTCCACACACGTCTGTGTGAATTCTCTCAAGGATCGTCGTGGCGTGACTATCCTTCTCGTGAAAGGTGGCTTTCACAAATTTTTCCAAGGTACACCCCTTGCACTGATCTGACTGCGTAAGAGTGCCCTTAGGAAGCCCAGTATAAATCTGCTGTAGTATCTTCAAAGCTCCATGGTGAAGGTGGCCCAATCTCCGATGCCATAGCTCGCCATCATCTCGGCTCACCACTCCTTATGCCTTGCATGCCATTGCTGCGCAGCCATATACTTGCAATTGATAAAGGTTCTTGACTCGAACCCCTATCTTTCAGGTTTCTCCAGTTGTCTTACTGTGCAGGAAAGCCTTTCCTTCGCTGAAGACAACATCGTACCCCTTGTCTTCTAACATCGCCACAGAGATCAAATTCTTCTTCTATCGTGGAACACGCATCACTTCCTTTAATACGAAGGGTTTACCAGACTCCCTCTCAAAGGAAATGGTACTGATACTGGTCACACTGTATCTACCATCATCGCCCATCTCGATGTGCACTCCAAGATCTTTCTCATCCAGATATGAAAACAGATCTCGATCTCCATTCATGTGAAAAGACGCATCACTGTCCAAGAACCATACTGATCCCATCACACTTGAGACCAAGCATGTGATCAGCAAAAAATCCAGCTCAAACTACGAGGCTAAGGCCTCTCCCGCTGTAGATCCAACAACATGCTTATTTTTCTTCTTCTACAGACAATTTGTGGCATAATGTCCGTGCTGGTGACAGTGAAAGCACTTCACCTTGGACATGTCCTGCTTCTTGCCTTTTGCACTAGAATGAGAAGCTTTCTTTCTCTTCCCCTTCTTTGCTTTGGCAGCCAAAGAGCAATTTTCTTCATCAAATGCCTTTGATGAAGATCCGTCCCTGGTACTCCGCCTTATCTCCTCTTGCACAAGATCCGACCAAAATCGCTCCCATCCTGGCAACTTCTCCCGACCATTGACAGAATCCTGATAGGCATGCCAACTCTTCAGAAGACCAAGGAGAGCCAAGCTCACCAATTCCTCATCATCTATAGTCACCCCCACACTTCCCAGCTCATCTCTGCATTGGATGAACTTCATGAGGTACTTGGGCATACTGTCGCTTTTCTCCATCTTTATGTGTCTGAGTTTATCCTTGAGCGCCAACTTCCTCTGGTCACTCTTGCTTTGGAATAAATATGTCAACGCTTTCCACATCAAGTATGGAGAAGCTTTTCCATGCATGCTGGATACAATGTGATCCCTCATGCCCTCCAACAGAATCCTTCGACATTTTTGCATCTTCTTTTGCCAAGCCTCAACTTGAGTAGCATCAGTAGGCTTTGGGACCTCAGCCTCTATGAACTCCTTCAGCCCGTTATCATCTAATATTGCCTCCATTCTATCCTTCCATGCAACATAATTCGAGCTGCCCTCAAGGGCATACTCCAGTCACAATCCGTTGAAAGACATTTTGACTTCGATACTAAGAAAACTGCTGCAAATTCAAATTCCAAATTCTGCTGCAAATTCGAATTCCACCAGCTCAAAAATCAACCGCTTACAATTTGTGAGAACAAAGTATTTCTAGCACAGAGATCAAATGTAGGGGAATTTACTGGATATATCACCTTTCAGAGAAAGGATGGATCTAGAGGCTACCTGGCCTGCTTACAAACTCTATCTACCGAAATAAATTGTAATCACTGTAATAGATCTAATGATCAATTCTCACTCTGATACCATGTAGAAATTTGAATAATAGCTGAATTATTCACTGAGATTATCCTGATTACACACTATTTAAGCTTCATGCATAATACATAACCTCTTCTACAGTTGATCATCAATATGCGGAAATTGGAAGCAGTCGCATGCACACATTAAAACATAATCAAGCACACATATAACACAGTATGTAATGGGGAAAGCATACAGCTGAAAACCCCCAAATATATGTATATTATAATGATATAGAACATGTAACAATGCATAGCACAAATCTCTCACAACTCTCAGCACTTTCTCACATGCTACACACAAAACTAGCACGGAAGATGAACAAGTCACAGGTTCAAATCTCCTCCACAAATCTGCCTGCCTCTACTGCACAATCCAAGATGAATAATGATGAGATCCAAGTTCAAATCCACCTGGCTTGTACTGTGCAATCCTCATTGGAAATATCAATCAATGTGTGTGCAAATCTCATGCACAACCATAGTCACAACTGATAGTAGACTCACCCTTTCACCCACCTCTAACACTGGTCTCCACTGAACTGTCCATGCATTGCAGTTAACTGATGTGTTCTTTAGTTGATTTATGAGTTAATAATTATTGAATTATTAATAATTAATTCACACCACTCATCACTAGTGTATTTATCAGTTAGACTAAATACAACTAGTTCAACTAAGTTAAACCGAACACAACTCCACCAACTGTCTCATCAACTCCACCAAACTCTGCCACATGAGTTCTAACTGAAGTCAACCATGCAATAGCTCAAATAAACCTTAGGAAAATCATATTTCATTCTATCAGCTACATGTGCCACATCCAAGCATCAAACTGAAGTGCTCCAATTTATAGTCTAAATATTATTAAGGGTTAATAATATTTGACTGTTCTATTTTTAGCCTGGCAGTCTAAAAATAGATTCCGCCCAATGTCTAAAAATAGAGGTCCATATATTTTTACCAACTCGACCAATCATCCATAAATAGCATCCTACAACTCATAGACCATGATCCATATGTCTAAAAATAGACTTTGCGCCAAAAATATCCTGCGGGCCCACTTAGTGAAGGTGACTTCTTTGCACTAAGCTCCATCATCTTGTTGCATTTTCAACAATCATGAGGATCTGGTAATTGGAAAAACCAGAAGGGGAAGGTTGTGTGGCCACCTGTCCGTCAGGTGGTTGGGTAGCCATGAATCCCTGCTGTGCATCCACCTGATCTTGAGGGGGCGGTGGCTGCTGTTGCAGGGGTTGAGAAGGCAAGGGAGGCGGAGGTGTTGATGCTGGAGGAGCTGGAGCACTAAACTGTGGATACGAATAATAAGGGGGTTGGGTAATAGTATGGTGGCCAGGAGGTTGGGCCAAAAGAGGAGGCATACTGTATCCTGGATACGTGCTACCGGGAGGGGAACAAGTGCGGGAGGTGCTGCCCCCTCCCCGAGGAAAACCATAACCCATGGGAGGTTGGGCATATAGATGAGAGAGAGCTCCAATGATACCGTCGGTGGCATGATGTTCCCTCGATGCATTGAAACTACCGGGTCTGGGGAGATCATGTAGAACGGTATAAACATAACATGTCTGAGTGTAGATCAAGTCATATTTTAACACCAGTTGGAGGGTGGCTTCTTCGGTTTGGGGAAAATGCGATGCGACATCTTTCCCGATAGGATGCAAGAGAGATATAAGGAACCAGTCCATGTAGACATGGTCTTCAAAGGTAGGGGATTGACATAGGCTCTTTCTTCTCCACCATTCCTGGACATGATCGGAGAGGCGGGTCGCAGATGATTGACAGAAAGAAGTCAAAAGTTCGATACCAGTGTCATAACGAAGGGGAAGCTGGAAGTAAGATAAAAAAGCCCAGGGAAGAGTCGCAAAGGTGGTATGAGAGGAAGGGGCCTGATCAACATACCACTTAGAAGCCATGCTTGTAAGCGTTCGTTGGAACAACCGAAGACAAACAGAGTCATCGGTAATGGAGGTAGATGAACACCACATGTGGAAAGATCGAACATGATTTGAAGGATCTTCTCCAGCAAGGCCTTCAAACTTTGGGATGTCAGAAGGGAGCTTTTTCAGCATAGCAGGCCAACTAGCGTCATGGTGTATAGGGTCATTTATCAACCGGTCCAAATTGAGGAGGCTGAGGCCTGCCATGAAGGGGAGCAAGGGCGCAGCCGAGGTATTTCTGGTGGCGGTTCTACTAGTAGCAGTCCCAGTATTAGGTCCGGGATTACTGCTAGCGTTAGGCCCTGGACCAGACATAGGGAAGGTGATAGGGGGAGACCCAGAAGTAAAAGGAGAACCCAATGAATCAGAATAGGAGTCGGAGTGTGGACTCGGAGGAGGACTAACTCGATGACGGCGAGAAGGAGTAGGTCGACCGACCGAAAACTGAGGGTGAAGGCCAAGAAGTCTCCAGGATGTGTGCCTTGGGGGCGCAATGATGATAACACAAACATGACACAAGGGGAAGAAGAATGACCAACAAGGGCAGGGAGGTGCAGAATCAAGTGATTAGAATGTTGAAACAAGGGCAGAAAAGGTGCAGTGTCAATTGATTTTAAGATGTTTTAAAGTCTTTGCCTGGCGGTGTTAACCAAGCTCTTCTTCGCTTAGGGTGAGTGTGTGGCGTGCATTAATTTTAATTTTTAAACCCAGAATTTTTGAGAGCGAAAGAAAAAGTGTGCTATGTAACTGAAAATAAAGCTGCAGAGAACAGTATATAATGTTGAAATAACAAAAAATTAACAGCTAACAATTCATCGATCTAACCCAAAAAGGCGGATCTCTCAAAACTAGTCTAAAAGAGGGAAAAAATCTAGTCAAAACACACTAAAAAGAGGCCAATAGATCTAAGGTCGGGAGGGACAGGGATCTAAAGGAGAAATCTGCTGGAAAGAGGTGCAAAACATAGCCAAGAGGCGGAGGCAAGGTGGCTGTAAAAAAGGAGGACATCAGCAAAATCAGAAGGGAAAAGGAGGAGGCCCTAAAGGTAGATCCAAAAAAAAATTCAGGAGGTGATTTGAAAGGGAGAAGAGCTGATTAAAAGGGATTTGAAAAGGAGGTATCAGATCTGAAAAAGGGAAGGCTGAAACTCTGAAAAATCAGACACCTGAAATAGCTAAAACTCTTCCACCAAAAGTGGAGGGTACTGAAGCCCTAGGGGGCTCTCTTCCCACTTAGATGAGCAAAAAAATCGAAGCAGTCTGAGCCAATTTGAGACGAAATTTTGAAAAACCACGACAAAAACTTCGAAAAACCAGAGAAAAAGTACAAAAATATAGCGAAAAGGCGAGTAGGTCGTAGGTTCGACCTGTTTTCGGCAGTGCGGAGTTCTGAATGCAAGTGAAAAGTGTGACTGGAGTCAGTCCTGGATTTCCTAAGTGAAAAGTGCGACACTGGCTTCAGGGATATCCCGGCAATGATTGAAAAATTTATCAGTGCGGTGATGTCATCTGTAATGGAATCAGCTCTGTGAGTTAAATTTTAATGTTTTAGGGTTTTATAGGTGAAAAACAACATAAAAATAGGAAAAAAAAAAGCTGAAAAGAAACCCTAGGGTCTGAAGTAGCTGGATATGCAGGAATATGAAAAACGACAGCGGTCGTAATTGAAAACCCGTGTGGAGTCGCCAGTTGTTAGTATGAATCTTTTGTCGAAGTGTACGAAAAAATACCACTTTAGCTACACATAACTTATCGCCCTAACATCAAATATGGCTGCAAATATCTTCAGATATGCAGTTAGTTGATCAAGACAAATGCTGCAAAAATCCAGATCTATGCATAAAGAGACATTAAGCAGTAAAAATAAGGTTTTGCTCCATACATCCAATAGACAAGACAAGAACAATATTTTTTGAAAGAATTTTTGTATTAAGGGCACCTGGGAGGAAAAAAAGAAGGTGTTTCCAATTCTCCTCAATGGGATGGGTTCTTGGAAGTCCTCAGCACTTCAGATCTAGCATTTCTCTCTCCTGTTGGTGTAGAAAACCCAGACAAAGATAGAACTCAAAGGGAGCTCACACAGCAAATAATGGAAAATATGACAATGATAATGGCTCAAAGTCGGACCAAGAGTATAGATCCAGAGTGATCTAATAGGCAACAAAAGGTGAAGAATGGTAGGAGAAACCCTCCTATTTATAACAAAATATTGGGTCATTCTAGATCTTGGTGCATGATTAAAATAACATTAACCAAATCTAGATCCACCTTTTATGGAATATTCTATTATATTCATTGGAGGGAAAAAGTATTTGACTTGGGTCAAATCCCTTTATTTGTAAATAATAAATAAATAAATGATTTATTTATCATTTTAAGGAAGTGGTTGAATGATAATTAAATAAATAATGATTTATTTAATTATTTATAAATTATTTAGTCATATTTAACAAGGAATATTATTTAAATAAGATTTAAATAATTATTCCTAGAAAATAATAAGATAAATAAAGATTTATCTAATTAATTTCCTTGTTTTTGGTTAAACATGACCAGGAATAATAATTAAATTATTGTTTAATTAATTATTCCATGAGGAAAATCAAACAAATATAGGTTCGTTTAATATTTCCTTTTGGGGTTTCTTGTTTAGACCATAAACAACCTAATAAATGTGTTTTATTAAGTTATTTTACATAGTGAAAGCAATTTTACTTAGGGTAAAATTGGTCTTACATGGTGTACTTGGGTCCATCTAATGATAATAGGTTAGATGACCAAAAAATGGTGTAAACAGAGTTAGGGTGTTTGTTTTCAAAGAAACAGTGTCAAAATGTCCAAAGAAGGAGGAAATGATAGTTGTGAGGGAAGCCAAGTGTCAAGGAGGCAGCAGCGCAAAGGTGGGAGGATTAATAGGTTTGAACCTCATGATACAATGGGGCTTAAAGCCTCTCCCATGATTTTCACATGTTTCCAAGATGTGGGATGTTTTCAGTTTTGTGAAAGAGTACAACAGGTACAAACCCATCCCGAGCTGACTAGGATTTTCATTCTTAACCTACATGAGAAACAAGTCAATCTTGTAGGGGTAAACTTTGAGATGTCTTCAGATACCATTTCCATTGCCACTAGGATACCTAGTGTTGGTGAAAAGTGGTTTAAACAAGTAAACTTATACATAAGCCATTATGAACCCTTCCTAAAACCCAAATACAAAGAATATTGCAAAACTATATTTCCTTTTTCACATCTACTTGAGAGGTATGCACCCTTGATGAGGGTCATTATGAAATACTTTACATGTGAAGGGAGGTACTCTAGGTTGTATTCCTATCATATCAGGTTGCTCATGCACTTTAATAGGGTTAAGAGGTTGCATTTACCCTACTACCTCTACAAGAGTATTGACAATATGTCTTATATTGTGCAAAAGAGAGATCCTTCACAACAAATGCAGAGCCTCTTTCACCATTCTCTCATCAAGATGGTTGAGCTACATCAGTTGGAGCAAAAGGGCATACCATGGGAGGTTTTCATTACCCATGAAGTCTTAACCTTTCCAAAACCCCATCCTCAACAAAATATGCCCTCATCATCTCATCCTCCTCCCCATACTCCTCTTTCACCCCCTATTTATCATGCTTCATCATCTACACATGTATCCTCACCTCACGAAAACCTTCCTTCCTCACACTCTCCCAATGCATCAGGAAATGAGGGAAGTGACCATGATGAGCAATCAAATAATAATGAAGGAGAGGGCACAAATGCTGAACAAGCAAGTGGCCATGAAGAAGAAGGTGATGATGAAATAAGCCAAAATGAAGTAGAAGACATGGAGGTAAGTGACAATGAAGAAGAGGAAAATAATTAAGAAAGCAGCCAAGACAATGATGATGATGTTGGAGATGAAGAGGAAAAAGGTAGCATGGACACAAATGAAGAAAGTAACAAAGAAATAGAGGATGATGCTAAGGACAACAGTGAGACTAAGAGAAATAATGATAGTCAAAACAGTGAGGTTCATAGTCATGAAAAAGGAAATGATGCGAGGACAAATGATGAATAAATTAGCCTGAATGTTGATGGAGATGAGGCAGAAAATGTTAATGAAGAGGAAGACACCGAAACCAATATCAGTGAGGCTGATAATGGTAGTGGCAGTCATGACAACAGTCATGAAAATCATGACAGTCATGAAAACAATGAAAACAGTGATGGAAGGACTAGTGATGGTACACCTAGCAGCCAAGGTATTGAAGAAGATGTAATCAATGAAAGTCATGACACCGCTAACAGTAAAGGCACAAATGAAGAAAGAGGTCAAGAAGACATGTAGGTAGATGTCAATGAAGATGATACTACACATAAAGGAACTAAAATGATCACAATCAAACCTTTTCCATTGACAGTTCAAAGAGGAGAACGATATGTGTTTGTTGCCTTTAAAAGGCAAGGGGCCATGCCTTACACTTCTACGAAGCAGCTAGATAAAGGCAAACAAAAGGTGAAGAAAGATAATAAAGGTAAGAATGGAACTAAACAATAATTTGACATCATTGACCTTGACAGTGACAAAGAAGATAAGGAGAGGGTCACTAGCATACTGCTCCAGAGCAAAGATGCAGAGATCAGGGATATAGAAAGAAGCCTTGGCATGGCAACATATAACATTGAGTATTATAAGAATAAAAACAAGTAGCTGAAGAAGACAGAAAGGGACCTTCACCTCCAAAAGAAGATGACCAAGCACTATGCATTGCAAAATCAAATTGCAAGGGCCAAGCTCAAAGAAGCCCTTGCCGAAATAAAATCACTAAAGGAGGCAAAAGACCAAGAAAACCTTGGAATTCTTGTTGAAGCTTCTCTACAAGCCTCCCAAATCCCATAAGGAATATATCTACCAATTTTGGCAAGTTTGTGACAAATTTTTTTTTTTTAATTGATTTTGAGGTCCAAAGGCGCAACACCTTTGGTGTTGCACTCTTTCTTGATGCATCCTTAGAGAAAATGGCTTACATTTTTGGATTCATCAGGTCAAGTAAATTATCCACAAAAAAATTCAAATCATTTGGAGCAGTTTTTCCCCCCCAAAAGTGCCAAACACACCCTAAATTTCACCTTTCTGCCCTATTTTCAGAACATGTGCTACACCGTTAGATTCCTTTGGAGTTTTTGTTTTTGGACAGGCATATGAAGTCCAATCAGAAAACCCAGGGAAGTTTTCAAAAGTAGACTTGATAGGCTTTCCAACGATCTATCACAAAGCTCATTCCAACATTAGGAGGGCCTTCAAGACCCAGCTACAAGGCGACCCATTTTTCTGGTGCATGTGTTGCACCCTTGGACCTCTGAAGCTACCTTCTTGCAAAAAATTCAAAAAAACACACTGAAGGATACTTTCGAGTTTTTTTTTGGAAAATCACCCCAGATTGGTTTGGGGAGTTATTTTTAATTTATCTTTCATTTATTGCAATAGTTATTATGTGCCTTGGGCCTTGCATGGTCTTAACGGACAAATTTGGCATTTATGATGTATTCATGTTTTCTAGAAACCTCTTAGGGTTTCCACCTCCTCATTTTCTAGTTAAATAGAGAATTGAGACATCATTGTAATGGCTGGCTGGTTTCTGAGCATAATATGATATAGACTCTGAGTTTATTTGTGAAATTGGGTTTGGTACCTTGTGATGGTGTTGGACTATGCTTCCTGGATCAAGCTCTCTCTTAGGATTCATTAAACTTGGTTATATGGTGATTTTTTCCATCTTTTTATTTGTTTTCTTCAGTTCTCAATATGTTTCTTTGATCATGGGATAGAAATCTTAGAGTAGGATATGCCTTTGGCACCCTGTTTTGTCTGCATCCTTTGATTTCTACATTTTCTTCCTCATAGTTTTGCTAAAGAATCCTTGAATGCTCTTTGGTATTACTAAGATGTTATGTTAAGGTTTTATTTGTTTACAAGCAAGTTTTAGAGAATCCTTCACTGCTCTCTTAGCGTATTTATCTGTTGTTTCTAAGATCTGCTTAGCCTAGTTGATATTGAAGAATACTCCATTGCTCTTCAATTTTTTTACGCTATCACCTTAGAAGCTTTTCCTTCTTTACTAGTTTGTTAAAGGATCCTTGATTTCCCATTAACTCACTATTTTCACAACTCCATGTTTATTTCACTCTCCCTAGACCTACTTAGATCCATTTGGCCTTGCCAACTTTCCCTATGAACTATCCTTGACTCATTTTTTCACTTTTCAAGGCCTTTGCAGGCTCCATAGCCCAATGGATTGATCCTCTCTTACTCTACCTATTTCCCTTGACAACCTACCCAACCAAAACAACAAACAAACCCTAATCCGTATAACTAGCCTAACATCAAAACCTAAAAGCTATCAAGTTAAAAACTTTTACAAGCAAAAATTAGAGAGAGCCCTCTCTGAGTCCAGGAAGGCTAGGTCCTATGACTCCAAATATTGGTTTGATGTTACCCCTGTTCATTTTTTCTTTCCAAACTGAAAATTACGGGGACCTAACACGAAACATAACACACAAATATGGGTGGTGAGAATGATATTAAAAGTAGTTGGTTTGGTGTGGTGGAATACATTAAGTATTGAAGTTAGACATAGTTTGGAGGCCTCATTACAATGTAATTAAGTGGGATAAAAGTTTGGATAGATTGGAGGCTTGATTAAATTATATTTGGTTCTGTTTTGAATTCATTTTGTAGTGTGGTTTACCTGAGATTCATTTTGATTATGGTTATCGAGGCTAATAACCCAACTGCATTGGTTGAGTTGAGTCTCATTTTGATTATGGATGGAAAGGTTTAGGGTGCATTACATTAGCTACGTTTCTTTTTACTTGAGTCTCATTATAATTATGTGCACCGAGGCTACGAGCCCAACTTCTTGGTTACATTTTTTTTTACTTCAGTTTCAGTGGAAAACTACATTGGTTACATTGCATTAAACTTTTTTATGATTGCTGTCAGTGAGGCCAAGATCCAAATAGATGTAGTTATGAGTCTCAGTGCTAATGTTTTTTGGAAAGGACAAGGCTAATGTTTGTTGGAAAGGCCAAGGGAAAAATAATATTGGTTATGTTTCACTTATCCCGAGCCTCGATTATGAACACTAGTTACATTAATTTTGATGTAATTCATGGTTTTTATTTTTATTTTTGTTTGGCATAATACATTCATTTAATTTTTTTCTATTATTTCCCTATCCAACACTCGTATGGACTGGTGGTTGGTAAAATTGACGAGTGGGGGTAATAATAAGGACAACAGGTGGTGGAACAAAATAATAGAGAAATATTAAAAATAAATTGTATGTAGTCTCTATTATTTCCACGATCCCCTTCCCCTATGAGGGTAGGTGGTTGGGGTGCAAGAAATAACCGTGAAAACATGTAGTGGGGAAAATAATAGAGACATTATATTTAATTTACCCCACCCCAACCCCTTGTACTTTTATATGGATTATTCTAGACAATAAGAGAATTTAGTTAACTAGGTTAATATGTTACATATTCAATTTTTTTTTCATATAACTTATACATACATACATATCCTGAATAGCAAGGAGTATGCTACTCTGCAACACTTGTTCTACCTCTTATTTAAACTGTGAAACATATAGGTCACATCATCTTATTTTATAAAATATATATTATCCTTAAATATCATTAGTTATGGATTTTAGATAAAAAAAAATATTCAAAGAAGTTATTACTATTTGGATATAGAAA
Organism: Pinus albicaulis; assembly: GCA_034641835.2. Taxonomy (NCBI): domain Eukaryota; kingdom Viridiplantae; phylum Streptophyta; class Pinopsida; order Pinales; family Pinaceae; genus Pinus; species Pinus albicaulis. The sequence goes on along the minus strand of CM076583.1, from coordinate 28,005,538 downwards.
ATGGTTGTTTAGAATGTGGTGCCTTTAGTGGTTCAATAACACTTAATTCTTAGACACAAGTAGCAAGGTTAATATGGTATCAATGTATCTTATAGAAATATTGTGGACACTTGTTATATTATACATCCTTTTTTTAATTGTGGGGAAGTGTAGTCTTTGCTACTTAAGAAGATTTTATTCTTTTAGAAAAATTTCAAATTAATATATGAAGTAGAAAATTGATTTCCTATTAACAGATATGGGCTTACATAATTTTTTGGTGGGTAGTAACCACCACTAAATTGGAACATTTAAAATTTTACTTCGACATGTTAAAACATAAAAGAATATATAAATAAAGATAGGGAGGATAGGTATATTTATGCCGTAAGGAATTCCCTCTGGGAATAACTCCCCTAGCTTCCAATCTGCACTCTTCTACACTGTCAAATCCAATTTTAGACGACTGAAAGTTGTTCCATTCTTAGATCTCACTCCTTTAACCCTCAACTGAATCTTGATTTGTGCAACCATTCAAATTTTTGATATTTATTATAACCTTGAACATATTACATGTACTTCACTAGTAAGATAAAGGAGACAAGCTCTAGGCAAAAAATAAGAAGACAAACAATGGCTCCACCAAAGAAGTGAAATACCAAAGAAGAGGATATGTTCCGCTGCTCTCAGATGCTAGTGCCATGGAAAAGAGGAAAATCGTCTTGAGCTTTTCCGTAGGTCCATCAACAAAATTGCAATGCAGTTAATGCTTCTCACTTTCGCCATGCTTCTGAAGTTTTCCATTTTCCATATTCATCACCCCGTAGCGACTCTATTGGGGTTTTCTTCAAATGATTTATTTTTTTTCACCTCAAATGATATGGGTGGTGAGAATGATATTCAAAGTAGTTGGTTTGGTGTGGTGGAATTCATTAAGTATTGCAGTTACACATAGGTTGGAGGCCTCATTACAATGTAATTAAGTGTGATCAAAGTTTTGGATAGACTAGAGGCTTGATTGCATTATATTTGGTTCTGTTTTGAATTCATTTTGGAGTGTGGTTTACTTGAGAGTCGTTTTGATTATGGTTAGCAAGGCCAATAACCCAATTTAATTGGTTGAGTTGAGTGTCATTTTGATTATAGATGGAAATGTTTAGGGCCCATTACATTATCTACGTTTATTTTTACTTGAGTCTCATTCTAATCATGGGAAGCGAGGCTAAGAGCCCAACTTCTTGGTTACATTTCTTTTGACTTCAGTATCAGTGGAAAACTACATTGGTTACATTGCATTAATTTTTTTTATGATTGTTGTCGGCGAGGCAAAGATCCAAATAGAAGTAGCTATAAGTCTCATTGCTAATTTTGGTAGGAAATGCCAAGGGAAAAATAATACTGGTTATGTTTCACTTATCCCGAGCCTCGATTAATAACACTAATTACATTAAATTTTGATGTAATTTGTCATTTTATTTTTATTTTTGTTTGGTGTAATACATTCATTTAAGTTTTTTCTATTATTTTCCTATCCAACACTCATATGGATTGGTGGTTGGTACAATTAGTGAGTAGGGGTAATAATAGGGACAGCAAGTGGTGGAGAAAAATAATAAAGAAATATTAAAAAAATTTGTATGTAGTCTCTATTATTTCCATGATCCCCTTCCCTTATGAGGGTAGGTGGTTGGGGTCACATTGGGGTGCGAGAAATAATAGTGAAAACATGTAGTGGGGAAAAAAATAGAGACATTATATTTTATCTACCCCACCCCCACCCCCTTGTACTTTTATATGGATTATTCCAGACAATAATTGAATTCAGTTACCTATGTAAATCTGTTACATATTCAATTTTTTATTCATCTAACTTATACATAAATACATATCCTGAATAACAAGGAGTACGCTACCCTGCAACACTTTTTCTACCTATTATTTAAACTGTGAAACATATAGGTCACATCCTCTTCTATTATGAAATATATATTATCCCTAATTATCATTGGTTATGGATTTTAGATAATAAAAAATATTCAAAAAGGTTATTACTATTTGGATAGAGAAAATGGTTATTTACAATGTGGTGCCTTTAGTGGTTCAATAACACTTAATTCTTAGAGGCACGTAGCAAGATTAATATGGTATCAATGTATCTTATAAAAATATTGTGGACATTTGTTATACTGTACATCCTTTTTTTAATTGTAGGGAAGTGTAGTCTCTACTACTTAAGAGGATGTTATGCTTTTAGAAAAATTGCAAATTAGTATATGAAGTGGAAAAGTTGATTTCCTATTAAGGGATATGGACTTGCATAATTTTTTTGTGGGTATTAACCTCTAATAATTTGGAACATTTAAAATTTTACTTCGACATGTTAAACTATCAAAGAAAATATAAATAAAGATAGGGAGGATAGATATATTTACGTCGTAAGGAATTCCCTCTAAGAATAACTTCCCTAGCTTCCACTCTGCACTCTTCTGCACTGTCAGATCCAATGTTAGACGATTGAAAGGTGTTCCACGCTTAGATCTCACTAATTTAAGCATCAAGTGAATATTGAATTGTGCAACCGTTCAAATTTTTGATATTTATTAAAACCCCCAACATTTTTCATGTACTTCACTAGTAAGATAAAGGAGACAAGCTCTAGACAAAAAATAAGAAGACAAACAATCGTTCCACCAAAGAAGTGAAATACCAAGGAAGAGTGTATGTTCCGCTACTCTCATATGCCGGCGCCATGGACAAGAGGAAAATTGTCGTGATCTTTTCCATAGGTCCGTCAGCAAAATTGCAATGCAGTTAGTGCTTCTCACTTTCGCCATGCTTCTCAAGTTTTCCATTTTCCACATTCTTCACCTCTTAGTGACTCTATTCACGTTTCCTTCTAATGATTTATTTTTTGGCCCGTCCTAGGTGCGTATATATTTACAAGAGCTCAGTGCTAGAAGATGTTCATTAATAGTAGTTGTACTCCTTTGTAGAGAAACACTCGTGTTGGAGCAGTTTCTCATACTGAATCTCGCTCCCTTCTTTTTCAAATTCTTCTAGGTCAATGGAAAAAATCCCTTCCACCTTAGGGGTTTCTTTAGAGTTTATCAGAATTTCAAAGTCATATTTATATAGGGAGTATTTTTCGAGATAATGCCTCATTTATGATGCATACTAAAGTTTAGGGATTGGTTTGGTTTGTTGGAGAATGTTGAGAGATTCTCTCAACCTCTCCCTCCAAGAGTGGATTAAGTTGGATCTCACTCCAACTATATATATTTGATGTATCTCAGTTTATTAAGTGTAATATAGAAATTAATTTATTGTTTTTTGTGTGTATCTCTGCTCTCATGATTTCTAATTTGGTATCAGAGCTTAGCTGGGCTTAATCCCTCATGGGAGTACCCAGGAAAATGTGAGAGATGTGTTGCTGATTTTCTGTAAATAAAGTATTGGTTGGAGTGTTTGTTGTGTGAAGATTTTTATTTCTGTGTTGAATTTACTGGATATTGGCTTCGAATCTGCTTTCTCATGGGATAGAGAACTTCATCCGTATTAAATTTTAACAATTTATCAGTTTCGAATCAAGTCGGAGAGGAAAAAAAATGATGCTCACAATCAACAGAGCTTATATAAAACATGGTCCCAGTCCTTAATCGAGAGGAGAGAGGGAGAACGCAGGACGCAAAATATTTGAGAAATCAGTACAGAGGATCTGAATTCTTTGTAGAGGGTTTTCTAAAATCATTGAAAGGTAGGACATAGAAGGAAGAACACATAAGGACGGACGCAGAAGGAAGAGACAAATTGACTTGCTCAAGAGTTCAGATCGATTTTCTCTGTTTCGAATCTGGCATGCTAAAGTTAAAATCGGCTTGCTGAGCTTCAGATAAGCTTGCTTGGGGCGTGTAGATGGAATCCTCTTGTCGATGGCATACTTCTATTTCCGCGTAGTAATATTTTACCATAAAACTCTTCGAGCTGGAAGTTTTTGGTGCCAAGAAACTGCTCGAACGCCTCCACAGGGGAAAATTTCAGAGCATGGGTAAGTGCGTTCGTGTCACAGAAGCTGGATATCTAGACAAAGTTATTAAAGACTTAAATTGATATTATAGTAGAAGATGGAAAGTTCGGATGGCAAATTTTGCGAATAATTATATTTTCAGTTTGTGGAAATTCCTCTCTCTTGTAGCTGCAGCGATACTTCTGATCATCATTTGTTTGCAAACGTACTGCTCTGTCTATGATTGCAAAACCTGGATGACGCAGTAGAGGTACCCAGCAGTATCTTGAAAGGGTGAAGCACTGAAATGCAGGACTGTCGTTTCCCATATTTCTCTTTGTCTCTTCTGTGGGGCTGTGCAATCGTTTGGGCGTTGCCAGAATCCTGCTCTATTTAGAGTTGAACAGATTATATAAAATCAGATATAATTGTATATTTGTTTGTAAAATTTTATAATAAAGAACCAATTATTGAATAGATTTACACAATTTAAAATAGTGATTCTCAATGTTCTTCGGTGCTGAGAGAATGTATCGCTAATTTGATTGTGAGAATCTATTATGTGTTGTAGACTCTTGTTGTACTTTGGTGCTCCAAGATCGACAATTATAGGTTATTTTTTATGAGTTTGTAAGTATGTAAAGGTCACTTTGTAGGATTGATCGCTGATCATATTCTGTACCTAGAATATTTTCCTATAGACTATTGAAATTTATTCTTCGGGGTTATTTCATAGATGGAAATATTTCCATAGGGTAGTTCAGTGTCGAGACTCCTCTTCAAGGGTGTCAAGAATCTTTAATCTTACAAATTCAGCATTGATGGTCAGAAGCAGGTGTACTTTAAATGGGTTGAAAGGTAAGCTCGAAGATGTGGAGAAAGAAAGAGTGGAATCCAGAAGACCATAGAGTGGGTAGAGTTGCTGATGAAGACCATTCACATGAGTAGTTAGGTCTCACTGACAAGACCCAGGTTCAAGAGTTGTGGCCAACAAAGGGGTCCGGTGTAGTCTAGGAACACGCCGGCATTTTCACCCTGCTCCGAAGAGTAGTGCGTCTCACCCGAGGCGTGCCGCAACCACATGCAGAAGGGGATGAGATCAAGGGCAAGGAACAAATTCTCAACTCATGAAGGACAGTGCATCGATTACATATACAGAGTTATATACGCAAGATCACTAAATAAGCATTCAGAAAATTGCAAATAAAATTTTAAACCAGCATAAACACATTACAGGCACATAAACATCTTATTGAGACAGCAACCTTCCATTGTATTAATCTCTTGGCCAAACACATGATTACATGGCATTCTCACCAATAGCTTACAAATCTGATACAGATGGATTTCGGAACAGAAAGGTAGAATAGAGAAGATGAGGAACCCTAGGAAGGTCATGCATGATTCTTCCGCAGTCGCTCTGTGCATCTTCCCCTGTCACGAGCCTCGCAACTTCTTCAGCCTCTCTTTCTTCCAGCCGGGTGACTGTTATTTATTCACCCGCTCTCGCGACTATCAGTTCCTCTGTGTCTGTTCTTCAGTTGCTCCCAGCTTCTCTCCTGTTATCTGCGTGTTCCACTTTCTGTCTTCTGTTGTGTGTTTTCTTCATCTGTACTTGTGCGTGTTCTATCTTCAGCTATCTCATGCTTCCGCGCCACCTTGATAGCTCCGCAACTCCTGGTAGTTGCGACGCGGTCGCGATTGCCATGTGTCTTCATGCCGCAACTCAAAAAGGTCAAAATTCAAAATGTTCCAACCAAGATTTCAAAAATAATCAAAAACAAGGGCCCCAATAGGCCGCGACCACAATTCCTTGACTCGTCCCCGATTCAATCACAAATAACAGTCTCCACTTCCATTGCCCCGCTGGCTCCCGTGCTCTATTCTGCTGTGCCTTCGCCCCACGCCCTTTCCTGTTGTGCTCCGCCGAGCGGTTGTTCAAACAAGGGCCCCAACTCCGGGACCCTGCGGAGCGCTGTATCTCTAAGCCCGGTGAAGTTCGTCACCGCTTGCTACCATTCCTGCATAAGCAAGTCTGCTTCTTCTGAGATCCTGGTGGCGGCGGCCTCCTCTAGAGTCGTCGGGACAGCCCCGAACATCGTGGCAAGCTGGGTCTCGGCCCTGGCATCCAGCTGTTGTATGGATTTGGCACTGGCTCGAATGGGTGGATGGATTTCCCGAATGACCTGTTTGGTCGCTGCCGAGTCGGCCTCAGTCTGTTGCATTTGAATTTCAAGCTCGTTCGCCTGGGCATAGAGCTGATCTAACCGTGCTGGGTCCGCGGTCTCTTGAATTTCACGAGAAATCTATTGCAGTTGGGCAGAAATAGGCTGCGTTTTGACAGTGAGTGCGAGTGAGCACTCCTACAGACTTCACAGAAGGGCATAAGCCTCGCCCGCAGTGGAATGAAGAGTCGCCCACATACTAACTGCCTGATTCTTCTTGGCAGTCACCTGTTCTGAGTAGACAATCTGTGGATCTGGGTGGGTAGGCTGTGCGGCTAACGCCGCTTGGAGTTCCTGATTCTCCCTGCATAGATCAGTGAAAGCAGTCCGAAGGTGGTAAGCCTGGACTGCTACACTGTCCTCTGCTATATTGTCAGGGAGTGGGGCGTGATGAGCCCTTGCAGCGGGCCATAGGTCGGATAACGCTTGAGCAGTAATGGTGACCTGCTCCTGGAGGTAGGTCTTCTCCCTGGTTAGCTAATCACGCTGTTCAGTAAGCGCTGTGATCTGTTGGTGCTGCACAGTGCACCGCTGCTGCAGCTCGGAATGAATCTGTTCGGCCTTGAGGGCCGCCCGCTGAATGAGTAGGTACAGCTGCCCTGTACCCCATGTTTCTGCATTGGCCATGCCGGAAACGCCCTGCTCCGGCAGCCGTTCCTGCGAAGGTTGGCCACTGGCCGCTGATCGGTTGGAGGTCTCAAGGGGAAGGACCGGTGTCTGCTGCTGCATTGAGGTGGCCATATCGGACTCCGGCCGGTCTTGCTGAATGGTATGGTCTGGGGGAGGGTCGGCCGAATCAGCCCCAACATTTGCCAGCCGGGTAGATATAGTAGAGGCAGGATCCTGGGGTGTGGCCACGGGGTCAACCGGCGGTACTACGGCTTCAGTACTGGAGGTGAATTCCACCCCGTGGTCACCTCCGAAAAGTTCCCAGATGAGAAGATCTGATACAGTGGCCGATGAGTTGGATGGATTGGAGGAGGTGGCAGGTGGACGGCCGGTGGAGGGAGCGGTGGACGGGTTGAAAGAGGTATGGGGGAGAGGAATGTTGAGGAACTCTGACGGATCGATCAGGGGTTCCTCTGGAATCAACGTCCCTAGGAGTGGAGTGGATGGTGGATCATCGTCGGTAAGATCCACCACTGAATCTGTGACAGCAGTGCGGGCCCTCTTGGATGGAGGGGGGTCTGATGTATCAGGTTCTGGGCCCGTTTCGCCCATCGGGGTGATGATAGGGCTGGTAGAGGTGAATAAGCTGGTGGGGATGGGAGAGGTGAGAGGGGCGATATGGGAGGCAACAAGAGACCGACCGAGCTGAAATTCAGAAAATGAGGGAAATAAAGGGGCACCACTTGAAACAACTTGGGTTACCACGTTAAGGCGTCGTACCTGGGCATTGAGGTGTTGTACGACGGGGACCAGTGATTCGGGCAGTTCCTGTGCGGTCTCAGCTGCATCCTGTGGAGGTCCCGCCGCAACCTGTGAGGACCCCGCTGCGCCTGTCTCGGCAGGCCGCTGCGCCGGCAGCATCCGCTCAAAGTTATAGCGGGGGATCCCGTCGCGGATGTGCTTGGTGACCCCCGGCCACGCAGAGACCTCGCGGTGAAAGGTATCATCATTCAACTGGAATCTGAGGGGCGCCATGTGGAAGGTGGCTTCCGGCACGCAAGTTGGGCGGAGGTAAGTGTGCCTGTGGCTTACCCCGAACCATACATGCTCACTATACTCATCCAACAGGTGCCGGGGCACCCGTTGCTGGTTGGCCACCATGTCTCTCATGAGCCCGTACCACGCCCGAAACGCTTCCGCGTTCACCTGTTTGGTGCTGGGGTCCGAGGACACCTGCCATGGAGTGAACTTCATCGCAAGAGGCTGGCTCGCGGTAGTCTCTGCCGGCATCCGAACCGGAGGAACGTGCCATTTCCACATGGCGAAAGCTAAAAGCAAGTAACCATAAATGAAACTGGTGGTGCGCTTGTAGTTCTCTTCGCAGGCCACGAAGAGTTCTTTTAGCACGAAAGAACACCAATTCAGCCTGACGCCCTAGATACAGTGCTCCGCAATGGAGATTGTATCCAAAGTGCACTCTCCCTTAGTATAGTTTCGCATCGTCTTGCTAGCAATGAGGTAGCAAGCGAACCGAATTTCTGGCTTATTGATCAAATCAATTTTGGCACCCTTCCCCCCCCGGCGGGTGCCATACTCGGTGTACAGGTCTGTGTCACCCGACTTTCGGGCGCGCTTGGATGATGTCTGGCTGGTAGCGGAGACATCGGCGCCATTCTGAGACAGCCCTGTAAGCCGATGAATGTCCTCGGCATGGATGGGGATTTCTTCGTTGAGCCATAGAAATCCGTTCTATACTCGACTGAGGAGGAACCGGGTGCATTGCAGGGCCGGTCCTGTAGTTCCGAAAATAGGGAGAGTCCTTAAATTCATCAAGGACGATTGCTGGAGGCCCTTGTATTCTTGTCGCATTCGGCTGCTGGAGCTATTGCCTGGTGTATAGTGGTGTTCCATGTACGTCTGCCAATGGAGGTGGGGGAATTCAGCTGGGTCGGACAGGTTGGCATCCATCATCGCTGCACTGTCATACTTGCCAACCAGCGACTCTGTTCGGTGGATTCGGCTGTCCAGCACTGGTTCAGGAACAGATAAGAGAGCCCTCGGCATCTTGGCTTGGCGCTGGTAAACTTGGAGAAATCTTCAGGAGCTTCCTTCTGGGTGTGGTGCGCTTTGAGGCTTCAATTGCTCTGGAGTCGCTGCAATTTCCAAATTGAACTGGTCTGTCATTCTCGAGCTATTGGTCTCCATGCAAGTTATGGCATTCCCTGGCACGAGCGGAGTTGATGAGACTCCATAACGACAATTAATTCTTGCTATCTTTCTTGCCTGCGATAATCGTGCGATCAATCGCATGCCTGTGTGTAATCTGACAGTTGCTGACGGAGTCATGGGGAGATGGGCGGACGCGACGGCTGAGGGAACTGCGGGTGATGGCAAATGATTATGGTACGATTACTGTCGACTTATGGTAATTTATGATGCAAATCTGAGCGATCCTACGGACTGACAAAAGGACTGACGGAAATGACCTGGACGGACACTGGCACGGGGATGGATCCTATAAGGACGACACACTGGACGGGCGCCGTGACACGTTGGACTGGTCCGCCCCGACCACAGTCGGTTGCGGTGAGGTAACCGCAACTGACCGGTTATTTGACAGACTGCCTATGAACGGAAAAGACTCCCTATGCTCATCCCGGTTGCGGGAGAGTTATTTGACTAAGCTACTCTACGGGTTCTCTCGGTTGCGAGAGTTATTGATGAGAGTGAAAGGGACCTACTCCTGGTAGGGTTTCAGGCATGCGCCATTCACCCACCCAGGGAGAACTGTACCGTCCAGTTGTGCCAACCGAACGGCTCCTGAGTCGCGGATCTCGATGACAAAGTAGGGTCCCAACTAGTGCATCTGGAGCTTGCCTGGAAACTTCTGGAACCGGCTATCATATAAGAGAACTTTGCCGCCAACTTGGAAGGCTTTGGTTTTGATGTGGCGGTCGTGCCACGCTTTTTGCCTGGCCTTCTGAACCTTCTGGTGGAATTCCGCCAGGAATCAGGTCTCGTCCAGCTTCTGTAGCTCCTGGAGGCGTTCCCGAAGGGACGCCTCTTCTGAGAACTGGAGAGACGTTGCGATCAAAAGACTGGGTACAGTGAACTCGGCGAGAATCACAGCTTCCCGGCCATACACCAATTGGAATGGTGTCTGGTTGGTCAAACGCTTCACCGTGGTCCGATAGGCCCACAATGCCGCTGGGAGACGCTCGTCCCAATCGTCGCGCTGAGCATTGCAAATTTTAGTCAAGCCCTTTTCAAGAATCTTGTTGAATGCTTCCACAGTACCATTGGCCTGCGGGTGGTATGGGCTGCTTTTATGATGCTGAATCATAAATGTGTCCAGTAGTGACTTGACCGTGGCATTAATGAAATGCGTACCCTGATCGCTGGTCAAGCTCCGTGGGCAGCCAAACCGGTTGATGACGTGTTCAAAAATGAACCGGGCAGCGGTCTCTGCCGAGCAGTCGCGTACCGATGCTGCCTCAGCCCACCGGGTGAGGTAATCCATGGCGGTAATGATGTACCGGGCCTTGGAGTGTCTAGCGACCGGGGCGATGGGACCTATGAAATCAACATCCCACTTTTCGAACGGCCGCAACACATGCACTAGGTGTAGCGGAAGCTCGTCCCGGTGCGAAGGCCTTCCCGTCCGCTGGCAAACATCGCAACGCTTCACATAGGCCTTACAATCAGCATGTACCGTCGGCCACCACAGGCCAGCTTGGAGCACCTTCCTTGCGGTGGGTTTCGCACCCACATGCCCTCCCGCAACACCACTGTGACATTCCCACATCACCGCTTCCCGTTCGTGATCAAGAACGCATCTGCGCAACACCTCATCGAGGCCCAGTTTGTATAGCTGCCCCGCGATCAATTGGTAGTCAGCCGCCCGGACAACCAAGTGGCGTTTCTGAAGTGGGGTATAATCCTGAGGGCATTGTCCCGTGGTCAGGTAAGTGGCAATGTTAGCCAGGTAATCTGGTACTGCTTCGACTCGGAAGAGGTCGGCATCCGGCAGCTGATCGTCCAACGAGCCCTCATTCTCTCCCGTCTCCAACCTGGATAAATGATCGGGACCGACATTCAACCTGCCGGGCTTGACAATCACCTCAAACTTGAATTCCTGGAAAAGTAGAAGCCAGCGACAGATCCGTCCTTCCAACACAGGCTTATTCACCAGATACTTCAATGCAGAATGGTCCATGAAGAATGTGAATTTGCCACCCAGAAGATAGTGGCGGAACTTCTGGAGGGAGTACACCATCGCCAACGCCTCCCGCTCGGTCGTGGTGTAATTCTTCTCCGCATTCGATAACCGACGGCTGGCGAAGTATACGGGGTGGTCAACTGTCGTCTCCCCGGGTTGCGCCAATACAGCCCCAAGTGCAATACCGGACGCATCAATATGCACATGGAACTGCTTATCCCAGTCGGGATGAACAAGTATGGGTGCCGTCGCCAACTTCTCCTTCAAGGTGTCAAGTGCCTTCCTACACTCCGCCATCCACTGGAACACCTCTGACTTCCGCAACAGTTTCTCCAAAGGGGCCGTAATCTTTGCGTAGTTGCGAATAAACCGCCTGTAATATCCTGTGTGCCCGAGAAGTGCCCGCAACTGCTTCACGGTCTCGGGGGCTTCCATGTGAACGATGACCGCGACCTTGGCGGGATCGACACAGACCCCTTGCTTGCACACCACGTGGCCTAAGAGTGTGCCGAATGGAACTGCAAAAATACATTTCTTCAATTTCAAGGAAATCTGCAGCTGACGACATCGGTCAAACATAATTCGCAACAGGGAAGCGTGTTTCTTCAACAGGCTGTAGACGGTCCAGTCGTCCATGTAGACCTCCAGGAACTTGTGAATGTACTCCCGGAAAGCAGCAATGACAATCCGGGAAAACACAACCGGTGCGTTCTTCAGACCAAATGGCATAACGTGGTATGCGAATGATCCCCACTCAGTGGTGAATGTCGTCTTTGCTTTGTCTTCCTCGGCGATGCCCACCTGATGGTAACCTGAAAACCCATCAGTGAAGGAATAAGCTTCGTTTCCCGCAACATGGTCTAGAACTTCATCGCTGAAAGGAGTGGGAAACGGATCGTGGATGCAGGCATTGTTCAGGCTCCGGTAGTCCACACAGACACGGATCTCCGCTTTGTCCTTCTTGTTCCGGATGACAATGGGACTCACCCATTCTGCTTCTTCTACTGGGAAGATAAGACCTGCAGCCAGCATCTTGTCGATCTCCATCTTGACCTTTTCTTTGATACACAGGTTCAGCCGGTAGGGTCGGTGCTTCACCGGCCTGGCCCCCGGTTTTAACGCGATGCGCATTTCACCCAGGTCCCCCTTGATCCCCTTCAGGTCCGCAACCGAGGACGGGAACAAATCTTCGTATTCCCTGAGGAGGCTGAAAATTTCTTTCGTCATTTCCTCGTCCCAAGACTTCCCAACTGTTATATTTAGTATCGTCATCCATCACCCACTTCTTTTCTTTAGTGGCCGAATGGACTCCTTCACGCCGTTTCCTTCACCGATTCTCCACGCTTTCCCTTTTCTGGCCAAAGTAGAGATGCCTAAGGTCCTCCAGGCTATCGTCGTTCGGATCGCCGTCAATCCAGTGGCAGACCAACTTGCGCCTGACCTCAGTTCGTGACACAACCGGGCCCTCGTCAGGCTCGGGATGGGTGAAAAACAAGACCTCCTTGATTTCCTGTAGGGCCTGAGACTCCTGCGCCGTCTCCCCTTCAAACAAGAAGCACCGAACGAACTTGTCCGCAACTGCTTGCCAAGAGCGGGTTCCCCGTTTCCGCTCTTCCTCCAGGTACCAGGCCTGGGGAATTGTGCCCAGGGAGTGGATAAACCTGTGGACCCACAGCTCCTCAGGGTACTGGGTGCTACGCCACTGTTCCTCGCAGGTCCGCAAATGGTGTCGCGGGTCGGAAGTTCCATGATACTTAAGCGTACTGCAAGGTCCTTCGTCCTCTTTAAAGCGTGCCCGCAGAGCATCCGCCACGCACTCCCATCGCAACAGAGTGTTGCGGTGATTTTTCCACCATCGGGCCGACGTGGATTGCAAGGCCACATCCAAAAGAGGCATCCGGCTTTCAGCTGGGACCAGGTCTTCCACCTTGGTAATAAAAGTATTGACTGCCCGCATGTTCGACAAGGTGGGATATCCGCGGATCTCAGTCCCTACCCATCGGACTTGGGCAATGGAGGCACATCTCCGCGTGGTGGTCTCATACCCCCCTTGCTGCCAGTCTTCCCAAGCGAGTTCGGATCCGAGCTCCGAGCTCTGCACACTCCGCCAACTGACAGAGCCAGTCGCGGTCGGGTTAATATAATCATCCCGCTTTCCTGCGGTCATCTGATAAAGGTGGTCCATCATCTGAGCATCCTCCCGATTGTCCACTGTTTCCGTATATCGCGGGCCCTGATACGGGTCGAGAGGATGGGTGAACCGTACCTCCCCATCCTCAAAGATCATCAGCTCCTTCTTAAGGTCGATGATGGCGTAATTCTCAAAAGCCCAATCAATGCCGAGTAACGCGGGATAGGGATCCTTGTCGCCCATGATATCAATAACCTCAAAATCGGTGTATGTCTTCACCCCCGCAACGTCGACCTCGACACCCTCGAGCCAGCCGATTGGCAGAATACAGTACTGGTTCGCCATCCTGAGTTGGATTGGTGAGTAGGCTAGCCGTGGCCTTCCAAGAGCCTCCCACGTCTTCCGCGGCAGAATGTTGACGTCGGACCCCAAGTCCAACATGGTGTCGCTGATTTGGAATCCCGCGACCTGCGTGTTAAGCCGGAATTCTTTGCCTGTTCGTTGCTTGTTCCAGGTCTCTAAGTCCTGTGCGCCCCTGCAGTGCTCCTTCCAAATCCTTCTTGAGCTGCTGCCACAACGCAGCGTTGTCAACAATCCTGAGGAATAGCCGGAGCCAATCCTCGACCACAGTACCTACGATGTTCTGCGCCCCAGATTCTGGCAGCATGGGCTCCTCCAAACCTCCCTCGTTCCGCAACTGGGCGAACGCCTCAACTGCCTCCTGGAAATACTTCTTTTGGACTTCGTGCCTGATCAACTTCTTCGGGGATGCCGGCCGAACCACTCGTGCTGGCTCCTTCCCATGGGCATCCTCTCCAGTCTTCTTTCCGCCCCTTGTCACGATCGCGACATTCTGCAAGTCTGGGGTTGCGGTCCCTCGCGGCTCTGAGTTTATCAGATTCACTCTCCTCTGCCTCGCTCGTTCTTCCCACTTCTTGATGTGCTCCGGACAGTCCTCTGTAGCGTGGGCATTGACCTGGCACTGGGAACACCAGGGTCGTCGCGGGAGGGGACATTCTCGAGCCACGTGACCCTCCTGGTCACAGTTGTAACATTTTACCGGACCGCGTCCGCCTGTGTGGCCTCCCCGCATGCCGCCGCCTCTTCCCCTTGGAGCCTCGTTCACCCTGCAGGAGGGATGATCCAATCGATCCGCAAGGGCGTCGAACGCCCTGCACTGCTCAGTGTTGTGAGTCGTGGAAATGCAAAATTCGCAGTACACATTATTAGGGACCGTGGAGTACTTCTGCAATATTGGGCACATCCGAGGAGAATGCCCCAGCGTCCAACAAATATCGCAGTACTCTGTGGTGGAGGAACTCGGTTGAGGTGGGAACCCCGCGTAAGTCTGTTGCGGCTAGTATAACCCCTGCGGATTCATTGCCGTGCCACCCCCGGTTGGTGTACCCCCCTGAATTGCTGTGACCGAGGGTCCTACTCCTGCGCCGCACAACCGAGGACACTCATTTGCGACGTGGCCCTCGACCAGGCAGTGAGTACACCAAACATTCGGTCGCGCTGGTCTCACCAGCTGAAGCTCCTTGAGCTTCTCAGTCAAGCTGGCAATCTGGTGTTGCAACCCTATCAAGGAAGGATCTTGTGGGGCCGACCCCCCCCGATATTCCTGGGGGTAGCCCGCCATGGCTTCAATATTCATGGCCTGCTCCAAAGCGTCCTGTAGATTATCAATATTCTGCTGAGTGAGAGGGGTTTGTGTCAAGGGAAGCAGAGCCTTGATGAACCAGTCCCGCTGGTGGTTTGGATCGATCGGGTAGCTGATTTTCCCGATCGCATCCTTGAATCGCCGCATCAACTCCCACGCGGTCTCACCTTACTTCTGCTTGATTTCCCACAGCTCTGACAGGCCTTGCTGGTCTGTCTGGGGAAGCTTGAATTCGCGGACAAAATCCCGCTTCACATCCGCAATTACGGGGTTAGGATGAGCCTCGGACCACTTAATAAACCATTGTAGAGCCCTCTCTCTGAGCGTGGTTTGGAATTCTATTAACTTCCCTGCATCTGGCGTCTGGTGAGCCCTCCAGATGGCTTCGCACAGGTACCAGTGTTGCTCTACATCATCATTGCCCCGGCCAGAGAACTCTGGATACCGGGTGAAAGATCCAGCCATGTGTGCTTGCGGAGAATTGACCAGGATAAATCCTCCAGGTCCTGGTTGCGTAACGGTCCCACTAGGAAAAATACCACTACTAGTAACGCTGTTGTTACCGGACGTTACTGACGTTGATGAACTATTGTATGACTGACTCAATGCTTGTAACTGAATAAAAATATTACTTAAAGGTTGATACAGTACCAGGGGAAGGTCGGGATCCTGGCCATGCAGAAGGTGGGAAGTAGGGCTGCCTGGAGGGGTGGGTGTCGTCTGATCTTGAAACATCCGTTGCATCACGCCGTGCCATTCGTCATCGGAACTCTCTTCGGGCTGCATCTTTCCATTATCTTCGCTAGTCATTATTTCTCTTTCTCGCGTCGCTGGGCTCCCATGCACCCACTGCACTTCCACCGCTGTCCCGTCTTCTTCCCGGGTATCCAAACCCATAGTTCCTATCCTCTGAGGTGCCTCCTTCTGATTTTTCCTCTCGATCTCCCTTCTCTTCAAATCTCGCATCACCCTTCTTCGCCACCTATAGGCGATCTGTGCCCACCGATGCGCACGTCGCTCCCGCAACTTGCATGCGGCCTCAACATCCATTCCCCGCTCCCCACTTTCACATTCTACACAGCATCGGTCCCCTCAACCCTTCCCCCAGCACGGGTGGTTTACGCTTCCATCCTCGTTTTGTGAAACTCAATCAACCCTTCGTCCACCATCAGAGCTTTGATCCACAGCGGAATCTCCTTCAGCAGCTTCCCTCTTAGCCCTGAGTGGAAAACAGCCTCGGCTTTCGAGAAGGATTGGTAGCACTCAGCAGCAAACTCCACAGTGTATCCTTCCAACGTGGTCCTTACCCAAAAATCCACCGCGCGGGTTAGTTCAGTGTCTACCCGATGCAGTGCCACCAGATCTTCGTGCGCCCACCTGCGGTTTATCTTCCGCGAGCCTTCTTGGGGCACCGTCGCTCGTAACCTCCGCAACCAATTGTAAAGGTCCGTAGGGAACCTTCCCCAGAAAATTTCGTACGTATCACTAGCTGAGTCAGAGAAAAGAACAAGCTCCTTGATCGCCGCCTCCTTTTTCTTGGTCAGCTCTGCTTGCTGAGCAATGAACTGGTCAAGATGATCATCCCACCATCGCCGTATCTCTCCCTCAAAAATCCTCGATACCATGATCTAGGTCCCCTCAAAACATGCAGGTCCCGACAACGGAACCATTTGTTGGCGAGTAGTCAGGTCTCACGGACAAGACCCAGGTTCAAGAGTTGTGGCCAACAAAGGGGTCCGGTGTAGTCTAGGAACACGCCGGCATTTTCACCCTGCTCCGGAGAGCAGTGCGTCTCACCCGAGGCGTGCCGCAACCACATGCAGAAGGGGATGAGATCAATGGCAAGGAACCAATTCGTAACTCATGAAGTACAGTGCATCGATTACTTATACAGAGTTACATGCGCAAGATCACTAAATAAGCATTCAGACAATTGCAAATAAAATTTTAAACCAGCATAAACACATTACAGGCACATAAACATCTTATTGAGACAGCAACCTTCCATTGTATTAATCTCTTGGCCAAACACATGATTACATGGCATTCTCACTGATAGCTTACAAATCTGATACAGATGGATTTTGGAACAGAAAGGTAGAATAGAGAAGATGAGGAACCCTAGGAAGGTCATGCATTTTTTAACCCCATGATAAGTTTGTGTGTCTTCCCACATCCACGTCCCTCACAACTCTTCGACTTCTCTTTCTTCAGCGGGTGTTATTATTTATTCACCCGCTCTCGCATTCTCCGGTTCTACGTAATGCGATTTCTTGATTGCTCAGCTTTTCTCACATTATCTGTGTGTTCCACTTTACGTCTTATCTTTATTGTGTTTTCTCTTCATCTGTGCTTGTGCGTGTTCTACCTTCGACGATCTCATGCTTGGCGCCACCTTGATAAGCTCCGCAACTCAGGTAGTTGCGCGCGGTCGCGATTGCCATGTGTCTTCATGCCGCAACTCAAAAAGGTCAAAATTTAAAATGTTCCAGCAAGATTTAAAAAATAATAAAAAGCAAAGCCCCAACACCAGCTCAAACAAAGATACGAAAGTTCAAAGTGTTGTAATTGTGATTTCAGTGTTGTAATTTTTCTGTAATGTAGGCATTAAGGGGGGGTGTTTGAGATAATGCCTCATTTGCGATACATACAAAGGATTAGGGATTGGTTGGGTTTGTTGGAGGATGTTGAGAGATTCTCTCAACCTCACTCTCCAAGAGTGGAATCAGTTGGATCTCACTCCAACTATATATATTTGATGTATCTCTTGTGTATGTATGTGCACAATTAATCTATTGTTTTTGTGTGCAATGTTTGCTCTTCTCATGATTTCTAATTTTTTTCATTATACTTATAGTTCTCTTCTTGAATGTACATTTATAGTTTATAATGACATATCTACTATGTATTTAGGAAATCTTTTCGTTAGTTAAAGAAACAATGGCCAATGAAATTTATGATTTTCTCTTTTTGAGGGAGACTTTAAGAAAATTGCTTCTTTCTTCACGTATATCCAACATTGGGTAGTAATAAACCCCTTGATGAGTGCTTTTGATGAATTTTTTTCGAGCTTCCTTCATGAACATATAACTCTCATTCTATCCTTATTTATATAACCCCTTGATGAGTGCCTTTGAAGAATTGTTTTCAAGCTTCCTTCATGAACATATAACTCTCATTATATTCTTATTTATATATCACCTATATCTAGATGTTATCTTCGAACGTAGATATACATCCATTTGTTTACTCGACATAGTGGCAGAGTTGTTCATCCTCAATATGCCTCTTACAATTACAAATTCCTCTATGGTTTGCTTCTAATAATTGTTTCTATCTCTATCATATCAGGATCAAGTCGGCCCAATGCATTGATAGACTTAAGAAATGATTAATAGAAGCAAACTTTCCCAAGTGCGGAGACTGTGATAAGAGATACCATGCCCAACGCTACCCAATTTGACCCTAAAATCCCTATTCCCGTTCTACGAATGCATTTCCATTACGGCTTCATGAGGGTATTTGCATTATATTTTGATATCTTATTTAACCAATTTAGAGTTATTTCTCACACCCGAATCCATGTTTTCAATCATGTTTGGGCATGGCTCACATTAGCATTTCCTCAAATGCCTGATTAATGTAGAGGTTACCATTAGACTAGAATAACATATAGAATTTCTATATTAATTTTATAATATATAATTTAAAGAGATTTTATAATTCTGGCCACTAAAGTGATCACATTAATTATAAAATTCTCAATGTTTTTAATTCGTTTGCGCCATCAATCAATAGAAGATTAATATGAATGAATTTATTTTTATTTATGTTCTTTTTTTTCTAATAAATGGCTACGGTTGGGTATTGAAATTTCCGGTGACATAAATGAGTGCAGGGGTACGATGAATCGATGTTGTTACCCTCCACTCGAAGCAATGAAGCAGAGAAGAACGCACTACCCAACGTCACACTTCACTCCTCGTACGTAGTAGACAATGCCTAGGCCAAGCTCGAGTCCATTTTCGTACAGACTGTTTCCTGCGTGTAAAGTGGAAGTCATACAGAATATTCCCTGCGGAAGAAGCTCCATGCGGCTACCAATCCAATGAAAAGAAAAGCAGTGGCGAACATAACATAAAACTCTACTCTCTCCGAAACTTTCTGGAGCTGAAATCCCAACTCCGTGGTCATTGTTTTGCTCAACCTGGAAGCCAAAATGCAATTAACCACACCACTACACGATACATAGGTAGCCACCTTACAATTAAGTACAACTAATAAAAATTGGACCATGTTTCTTAAAACTGGTCCAGCGTTAAGGAATGTGATAAATGTAAAATAAAATAAAATAAATATATAAATATGTAACAATATGCTTAACTACGTAGATATACTATCTCTTTAAAAAGTAGTAACTCAATACTTGTCAAATACATAAGTATGTTTATTTTCTAATATGGTTTTAAAATATTAATTTAATTATCAATAATTATTAGGTGTGTGGTACGGATTTAACATCCATAGAATATTGTGGAATATTTAGTGTAGTATTCACAATTGAAAGGTTGATATTTTTCTAAAAAATAGTTGATTTATCATTTAGTTTAGTGTATTATAGGTTAAGAATCTTCATAGTAAAGTTGAGGTGAATCTCCATGGTTAGGAATCATATTACATGTTTTTTCAAATGTATATATGTTTAATTCATATGTTATTTTTTTCTATAATTAATAATACTAATTGAAAATAAATTTATAATTACCCAAGGAAAGGAAACTAAGTTCCCCTTCCTCCCAATACGCAAGTTTTTCTATCCATCGTCATTTGTTAACTTATGAATAGTTATTTGTTAGCTTATAATTTTATTTTTGCGGAAGCTAACTAGAGGCATCAACACTGAGGCCTTGACTTATGATACCTACCCCTTCCATTACAACATACCATAACTCCCCATACTCATCTTCATCAATTTGATACATATATGTTTTTCTTTTGATATTATGATCATGATACAAGGATTTTATTTTGGAAAGAACTATAATGAAAATATGTACAAATCTTCCATGCCTTGTAGCTTGAGAAAAGGAGGAATAAAATGGAGAAGCTCTAACAAGACAATTTATGAAATAAGGACTCAGAAAAGAAGAATAACAAGACAAATTTTGAAATAAGGACTACAAAAAGAAGAAACTATTTCCAAACCAAATAAATACCAAAATAAACATGTTCTCTTTTTGTCAAATGTCTACAGGTATACCTTGCATATACACAACACCTTCTACAAGGCTTAGGAATATACACAACAATTATACATAAGATTGGATGTGAAAATGTAGCCTACAAGATAAATTCAATACTAATAAGTGAGGCTTTTAAGGTAGCATCTCAAGAAGATAAAACGATGATAATCGTAGGAGAAGACCAAACAATAGAAGTAGAGGGGCTTGACAGAGTGAGTTTGTTATTGTCTAGAAAACAAGAACGGCTGGTATTGCCAGTCCTCATGCTATTTAGGTAGAGGTGTGAAGAAATTTCTTATGTGTTTGGTTTCTTTGACAAAGATCCATATTTATAGAACATGATGTTTCAAATAGATAATATAAGTATATTCCTATAATTTTATAGATTAAATATATATTTTACATTTTTAATAAAAGTATAAAAATTATTATCTTATATAAAGAAATTATAAAATGTTGGATTTATCTTAATCTTAGTGAAGTATTGGATCCCCTCTCCAAATTGCCTCCTAAAAATTAACTATTTCTCCATGGTTGGAGGTCACATGCCAATTCACAACATTGCAATCCATCTAATTTTCAACATTATAGTTCATGAATAACCCAATTATAATTTTTCTCATGCCAATCTTGGTATCTCAAGGCACTCTCCAACTCTCTTTTTTCTCAAATGTCTACATGTATACGATGCAACTCCTCAACAAGGTTTAGGTAAATATAAAAGAACTATACATAAGCTTAGTTGTGGAAAAACCACAAAGCAATACATGTTCGCCAAGTCCAAATATTCTTTAGGTTGGCAAGAAGAGTACCTAAATAAATGATAACATAGAACAAAATATTCTCAAGAGAAAAAATATTCATGCATGAATGACACATAATATTTCAATTTAGTCTGGACTCTCATCACCTAGCAATGGAAACAATGAAATAAAAAGATATAAATCAATAAAATTATATGCTTCCTTTCCACGCAAGGATAATTTGATGATGAAGTGCATGTGATGTTGTGATGTATTATATATTAGGAAGGACAAAAAATTAATAACGGATGAAGATTTGAATAGTTTATCTAGCACATTGAGTTCGGCCTCTAAACAAGTAGTTATATGAAAAATGTCTTATAACTTTAAAATATGAGGATTGACAATAAACAAGAAAAAAAAAACAATAGAACCTGAAGATCTAAATGGTTTCAACTTTACATAGCTTGTTCAATTTTTTTTCTAAGAAGGTGAGTAGTTAAATGCATTTTTTTTTAGAACTGAGTACTTATAGCACACGAGTAAGTTGATATATCCATGAGGAGTTTTTTTGTACAAATTTAATTTTAACCTTTCCCTCCATCCAATAGATACTACAAAGCCTTATGAAGAGAGAGTCTGTTTTAGTCTATAACCTGATCCACAATCACAAAAAATGGCTTAGGATGCCACAAGCTAAAATAAATAGTATTTTTTATTGACAAAGTGATGTATTGACATTCTGAGTTGAAATGAATCCTGTCAATTGTATGGTAGCAATAGACACTAAAAAATTCAAAATGGATATCTATTATGGGATCCAAATTACCTATACACCATCCAACTTTCCCTTCTTATACAATAAAAGAAAGGTGACTCAACAATCAGGAGAGAAACACAGGTAATTTTCTCAAGAAGAGGTGTAATTGGTGGTATTATTGGGTTCAATTTCCAGATTGGGTTTTATTCAAGGGTAGATCTTAATTCACACAAAAATTAAAATCACGATCTATTTCTTTATTTACGGGGCATTCATGTTGGCATAATCAGACAAGGTATTTAACTTCAACATAGGCCTTATGATTTGTAATGCTCAAGGAAGCAATATTGCAGTAATATTTCATTGTAGCATGGTCGATGGATGTCATAAAATAATTTGGACTCACCAATGACTAAATTCTCATGGGACCATAAAGGTCAATATGTAAAATTTCCACATGCATGTTTTTTCTCCATCCAACATTTTTTGTCTAATTTATCCCTATGTTTCTTGTCTAAAATGCAAAATTCACAATAACTATTTCATGTGTTTACTAGTGAGATATACGAGTATGTTATATAAATTTTGTGGCCAATATTTTAAAACCACTTAGAGGTGTTTTTTATTTGATGTTAAAAACCAGTATTTTCATTGTGGTTCTTATGGAACACACTTGCCTGATTTTCGAGATAAAATGGTTCAAATTTTGTTAAATGATCTTTACATTATTCTCAACAGCGTGACATGGGTTATATTTAATTAAGAAAAATATGTTAAATTAAAACAAGAAAATGGAAGACACCAAGGAGATTATTAGTAAAGAAAAATGTGATCTTTTGAATAGTTTAAAGGATCATGAAGGAAAAAATACAGAGGTGAGTCAACATTGAAAAGAGAAACATATGAAATTTTATCAAGAAGAGGTGTAGTTGATGTTATTCTTGGGTTCAATTTCCAGATTGGAGATATGTCCATTTTTATTCAAGGGTATATCTTAATTCATAGAGAAATTCAAAATTTATTTAAAAAATTTTAGTCCTTTGTAGACACACGACATATGATTTCAAAGGTAGCAAATGTTGGGAACAATACTAAGAGTGGGCAAGGGGGGGGGTTGGGTGGGTGAATCAATATTTAAAACTCACAAAAAAATTTATTTTCTTTACTGATTTGTACAAGTGACTTTACTTAATCTAGCTAGAGTATGTACATAAATTTATTTAAGGAAACTTGCATATGGCCAGTGAACTTCTTATTCAAAAAAATATTAGTAACTTTGCTTAGACCATTGCATCTAAGCAATAAACATGTGTTGTAAGAATATAATAAATCATCACACATAAGAAACACACATAAAAACAAGGATTTAAGGTGGAAACCCAATGTGGTAAAAAACCACCGCTCCTATCATCTTTGTCTTCAATATTTATTATATAGAAAACTGCTTACAATGTTGTACTAGCACAGACTCATACCAGCATGCGGGCACCCACCTGCAGAAGTTGCAACCTTTCCTCATTCTCCAGCTGCTACTGGAAGGGAGCTCCAACCCCCTGATATCATTTACCAGCCACTACTAGAAGGGAGCTTGAACCCCATTCTATCATTTACCATCCATTACTGGAAGGGAGTTATAACCCCCTGAACTGATCACTAGCTCCTACAGTAGGAAGCTTCAACTTCCTCACTGAAGGTTCCAACCCTCAGCCCCACCGCAGACCATGTTTCATAAATTTTCACACTAGATCCACCAGCTTCAATACATCACACCTTGTAGGCCTATTTTCATCACATAATCCATGTTGAACCCTTTAACACTGGATAAGCCAAATATCAAAAGATAAACTAATTAATGTACCCAAAATATTCATCCAATTTCGGAAAGCAACCACTGAACCAACCATTGAAGAAAACAGTCACTTAATCGATCACTAACCTAATTCATACATAATAGTGATATCATTGTAACCAAAACATCAGAACTAAACCCAGACTACTACATCAACACACTGAATCAACTGCAACCCTAATCCTAAAAAAAAAATGTATACGCAACTTTATTTATGATAGCTCGCATGTATACTCACTTTTCTATGGAGGAACCTAGGTATAGATATTTATATACTAAGATTAGAGGTCTAGTTTGACTAAAATTGACAAATCATAGGTATTCAGACACATTTTGTCATATTACCAGAACCCTTATATAGTCAATAGCATCTGTCATATTCAATCAACCAATCACTGATATTTATACCCAATCAACTAGCAGCGTAATAAATATTCAAACAACCCATATATATATATATGAATACATCACTGAAAGATAGTAGAAATACAAAAAAACTGATTAGACATTTCCTTCAACATTCTTCATAAAAACCTAGCTTCCATACGTGCCTTTGCAAAGCCGAACCCTCATACAGTTAGCAACATCAAGTATCCTTTTCAACTCCTCAAATTCAACATCAGACATTGCTACTAAACCCAGATCAACATGAAGACATCATTGACAGATATTCGAAATACAACAACACTGATCTGATTGATCATATATTTATAAGTAGAGGCCCTTCCTTTATGTATGTGATTTTCATGAGGTTTTTCCACAAATATATGCACCTATCAAGAACTAAACTCATGTACATATCTAAACATACTTCAAAAAACATACACTACTTTGCATAGTCAAAACCGCGTGTATACGCGCCTTCCTTGAGTGAAACTTCTGTATAGATCTAAAACTTTTAACTTATAACAATGGTGCACATCACAACTTCAGACATAGCAAAATCACAACATTCAAGATAATAAATATACGTCAAGTCACAGATCTAATGAACCCATAAAAAAATCAAGCAATACATAGTCATTTCAGGTCTAGAGATATTGATCCATCATTGTACTCATGAGTACATTGTTATTTCAGATATATTAATCATGTATAGCCCATTCCATGCAAATATACTTCAGATTGAAGTATTCATTAAATTCACATCCTCATACACATACCCATCCTTTCACTATGATCTTCTCCTTGTAGGTCTATTTTCATCATATAATTGATGTTGAACCCTTTAACATGAGATAAGCCAAATATGAAAACATAAACTGATTACTGTACCCAAAATACTAATCCAATTCCTGAAAACAACCATTGAACCAAAAAATCACCAATCACTCGAATACTAAACCAACCATTGAAGAAAATAATCACTTAATCAATTACCAACTCAATTCATATATAATAGTGAGATCACTGTAACCAAAACATCAAAACAAAACCCAGACTACTACATCAACACACTAAATCAATTGAAACCATGATCCTCATAAAACAAATATATACGCAGCTTTATTTATGAAATCCCAACTGTATACACACTTTTATGTGGAGGAACCTACATATAGATCTTTATATAATGAGATTAGAAGTCTGACCAAAATTAGAATAGATCAGAGATATTTAGACACATTTTGTTAGATTTACGGAACCCTTATATAGTCAGTAGCATCCATCATATTCAATCAAACAATCACTAATATTTACACCCAATCAAATAAAAGCATAATCAATATTCAAGCAAACCATATATATATATATATATATATATATATATATATATATATATATATATATATATATATATATATATATATATATATATATATATATATATATATATATATATGAAGACATCATTGACAGAGAGCAGAAATACAACAAAAATGATCAGACATTTCCTTCAACATTCTTAAAAAAAAACCTAGCTTCCATATGCACCTTTGTAGAGTTGAACCCTCACATAGTTAGCATCATCAATTATCCTTTTCAACTACTCAATTTCAACTTTAGGCATTATTACTAAACCCAGATCAACATGAAGACATCATTGAAAGATAATAGATATACAACAACACTGATATGATTGATCATATATTTATAAGCATAAGCCCTTCCTTTATCTATGCAATTTTCATGATGTTTTTCCATGTATATACGTGCTTATCCAAAACAAAACCCACATATAGATCTAGACATACTTCAGAAAACATACACTACTATGCATAGTCAAACTCGCGTGTATACACGCCTTCCTTGAGTCAAACTTGCATACAGATTTGCAACTTTCAACTTATAACAATTTTGTGCATTCAACTTCAGATATACCCAGATCACGACATTCAAGATAATAAATAGACACCAAGTCACAGATCTAATGAACCCATAAAAAAATCATGCAATACATATTCATTTCAGGTCTAAAGATCTCGATCCATCATTATATTCATGAGTACATCATTATTTCCGATCTATCAATCATGTATAGCCCATTCCATGTAGATATACTTCAGATTGAAGTATTCATTCAATTCACATCCTCATACACATACCCATCCTTGTACTATGATCTTCTCCTCCTTATATAGTTTGAGCCTTAGCCAATACCATGAGCCAAAACCACACAAGTGCTGGTGGTATTATTGGACGGGATCAAATAGTTGATACTGTGCTTAATATTGTGGGCTAATACCATGGTAAAGGCCCTTGGTATTGTTAAAAGTAGTGTGCCAACTCATCCACAACTTTTCTTCTTTGTACCTGCATGTATACATGACTTTTCTTCACCAAAACTGCATATACACAAATTATGCATATATTGTGGATATATACATGACTTGGCTTCATCGAACCTGCATATATATAGTGTATACATGACTTCCCTTTATCAAACCTGTGTATATATATGAATTGAACCTGTGTATACATCTGCATATACATGGCTTCCCTTCATCAAACCTACATATATTTCTTGAAACTTTACCTTCATCATTCGTCTGTCATTGACTGGTATTCCTTTCTCTGTCAAATTTGAACCTCCCTATAGATACATCAAGTTTACATTTTCAACAAATAGGTTGCTATCAAAAGGAAACTCATCTATTTTACATCTTCAACAAATAGGTTGCTATCAAAAGACAACTCATCAATTTTACATCTTCAACAAATAGGTTTATGTCAAAAGACAACTCATCGAGTAGGTTGTCATCAAGGACAACACATTACATCATAATTTCAACAATCTCCCCCATTTGAACTTGATGGAAACCATGTTGGTGTTTGATCACCACAACTTGTAGATATGTGTTAGACACATCAATCATAAACATCATTCAAACGCCAAGTTACTCTCCCCATTTGACATCAAGGGAAAAGGGTGGACCAATGCCGAAACAATGATTCTCTTTCCTTGTAGATATAAGAGCTCTGACCATGATCCCCCTGAGCACATGTTGAATCTTCGGATAGATTTTCAATGAAGTATATTACTCTATAACTCAACTTAGTATGACCTTTCCTATCACCAAGGAATCAAACTTACATTAATCATCCAACCAAGTGGGATTAAAAATTTTACATAGGCACCCAACCAAGTGGGATAACCTCAAAGTCCATATATGACTGAATATGACAAGTATTACATCATACGTCTCAACATGACCTTTACATAAATTTAGAAATATTACTTCTATAACCAAGACCAAATGACCTCAAGAGTGAGAGATCAATTCCATGATCTGCAACCATCATATACCAAAAAGAATCTGCACCATAAGTATTTGTTAGCAACAACATGGGTAAATTTTAGTATCATCAACTGGTGACTAGGTCTACAATTTCAACATCATAATATCTTTCCGTAGAGATCAGCTTTCAACTCAATATATTGATTTCATCAAAGCCAACTTGCCCTTTTCCCTTTGTAGAGAAATATGTGGGAACCAAGTATATCATCATTAAAATAGGATAGAGCAGTGAATCATCATACATTTAACATGATTAAACACCATAGACATGCATCAATAACATATTTGAGAACGGATACCCCCAATTGGGGTGCCTAGTGTCAAACACTGTGAGGTAGGGGGAGGACGGCAGAGAAGCGGCAGCAGGTGATGACGCCATGGCCCAACTGGTCATCATTAGTTAAGCCTATAGAGAGAAGCATGGTACTCCACATACCAGTTAATAATGGTATAAATGGAATGCCAACCAACCATGTCAGAGCGACATTGGAAAAAGTGGCAGAGGAGGTTAAGGAAAGAAGTAAAGGGCTGAAGGAAAAATATTCTTCTTGGTAGGAGTAGCTGCAAAGGGTTGGAAGGAATTACTGCAGAACATGCTTCACCAACACGCTTTCGTGCTCAGGTTTAGTGCTATGTAATGGTTCTCGTCCCCATCCTTGTTAATTTTCCCACCAGTCTCTGTATAGGTCTGAGTAGCAGAATGGGTAGAAATCATAATTACTTTGCTCTCAAGTTTTTGCATCTAATCTCTGCCATTGATTTTTCCTATAGCATGATTAGAAACCTAAATTTTGTTATCCCTTTGAATGTTATTCAGCCCTGTTTTAGAACTCCTTGTAGATTTTCGCTTTTGTGGCAGCTCATTCTAAGTTTATTGGCTTATTTTCTTCATGGCTTGGGGACAAGTCAAGGTTGGGCATCTTAATTTTATGAAATTTCATGTATGTAACAACATGCTAATATGAAAGGCCTTTATCAAGTTTCTAAAACCCATTATCCTCGTAATTGGGTGAGTCAAAACCTTAGTTTTGTTTTAATTCAAGCCAACTCGGTAAATAATATCTATGGTAAGATAGATAGGAAGTTATATACTATTAATGATATATTGGGTCAGTTGTGTTTGTCAACCCGTTTCTGTCTCTATAAAGTGATATATATTCAAATCTCCTTCGTATACTCCACTGTGGCGAAAAGACAGCTTACATTTCCTGGGTTTGCAGTAACTGATTTACCACCTTCTACAGGCTCTGTGTCAATATATATATAGGTTTAGCTCAGCAGCAGTTTGAACTCAGTCGGAATATAGAAATGGTGAAAAGGAAATCTGCAAAGCGCCAGTCCAGAGATAAAGGAAAGCAGAAGCTTTCAAAAAACATGGTCGAGCCAAGCAAGTGAGGCAGGAAGATGAAGAAAGAGATAATGGATAATCTCTTGGAAGCTTACTCGGTTGGTAATCCTCCACTGATTTGAAATGTTATTTAGGGAGGGGAGAGAGAAAGAAACAGTAATGAAGAAGACATAGAGGTCCAAAAGGAAAACATGTATTTTGTATTTGATCCTGGAAATACTAGAGGATGTGTCTCTCTCTTTCATCAATCCATCCACACATATTGGAATTTGAAATGTGTGCTAGCCAAAGCACTGAAAAGCTTACAACCAACATATGGTAGTCCTGAAGTGATCTCAATAATTCAGGAAATAAAAAAGAAATCCAAGATATCAAGGTCTCACAATACCATGCAATAGCTCGAATAAACATAATCGAAAAGCTGCTTCAACAAATTCATCAAGTTGACATGCCCAGATCAACTGCAAAAGATTCGGCACTGATTGACTCTTCTAATGGCTAACATATCATGCTTTAAGTTTTTATGATTTTTTCGGATAGCTTTTATGTTTTATGTTGTCAAATAGACTTCATTTCGAACAGTAAAATGGACCTAGCGCCTAGTAGAAGAAAGAAACAATTTCATTTTTTTATGGAATTTAATGCTTTAAGGTGGCCAACAGATGTAGTTTCCTCCAGGCGGGTTCAGGTCACTGAATATGTATATGTTGCAACCTACCCACTTTTGATAAATACAAAATGGCAAGGAACTACTAAATTTACAAAAAAAAAAAACATATGTTAGAATCGATCAGTAGCCATGTCTCCAAGTATTATCCAATATTTGTAGCATAAGCATATCAGTAACCAAGTCTTACAGCAACATCATAATCTTGCCCCACTATGTAAGAAAAATTATCGTCCCAGAGCCACTTCATCAATAATCAATATGTCTCAACCAATCATCCCTGTAATCCCTTATCACCAAGGTCTTCATGTTTTAGATTTATATAATCACGATGTAATATGTGTAGGAATCAAGCATCATTCACAACAGTAGTCATCAGTAACATGATCTGCATGTTCTTTCCTCATATCTGAATCATTAGTCATGCATCAACTCCATTTGTGCAAATAAATATAATATTCTACAAAATATGATTAGGGATCATCCATATCTCATCATAAGCAATCCATGCATCATGAAAACATCATTCGAACTATCATATGAGCATCATAAGTATTAAAGAATAATAAAATAATGCCAACAATGCATCATTAGAAGTAAGGCTAATGTCCCCCCTGAACTTGTGCTACCTGTTCACTGTCAAGTCTGACCACATCAACTCATTCATTAAAGAATCTTCATAAATTAGACAATCATCAACGTAAGAATCCTAACTAAACACCACATCAACAGACTATACCCCTTATCAAGCCAAGAAAATCAAATCACAACTATCAGCAACATATCATAGTTTGTCCTTAATTCTACCCCACTATCTTTCTATCAGAGGAAAACATACGTGACTACATTCAAAGGAACGTGCATATATATGTATCTTTAGTTCATGTAATCCATGTACTGAAAGTGAAATATTGAAAATTTCACAACTTCAGGTCCCCCTGAGCTTGTACATTTTGTACCTCTCTTTATCAGATGCTCTGTCAGAAATACAAACAAATATTAACAAATCAATCTTCATATACTGCAGTTACTGATAACATTATTCATTTAAGAATGTTGGACTGCAATGGGAATTTTCTTCTATCAGTCTGACTCTGAATCCTCCTCATATCTACGAGAGATGAGATCTTTAAACACATATAATTTATCAACATTTCTATATCCCCTTGCTATGACCTCTACAGTTTCTTTGTCCATGACCTTACATTTGGTTGATGTGAGCACAATTACATTTCCATTATCTTCCATTTGGCCTACAGTTAATATGTTTTGTTTTAGGCCTTGAACTAATAAGGTATCAACTGCCCTTATATTTTTGTTAATTATGGCTCTACCTTTTCCCAAAACTTTTGCTAGAGCATCATTTGAAAGAAAAACCTTACCATATTGATTTTTCTTGAGAGACTCCATCTTACTCTTATCACCAGTCATGCGATGAGAACATCCACTCTCTATGTACAATTCATCCTCATTTTTAAATGCATAGAGAGCAAGACCAAATATTATCTCTTCTTCTTTATTCTTGTTAACATGAATGTTGGTGGATCCATATTTCTATAGTCTTATGATATCATCTATTTGTCTTCCATGTTTTCTTTGGTGATTCATTGATTTGTACCTACATTCCTTTTCTACATACCCAAACTTGTTACAAGCATAACATATTATGTGACTCGAAAAGGGAGCAGAGGAATCATAATAATTTTGCATCATGTTCACTTTATTGCAATCAATAGCTCTATGTCCAAATTTACTGCATGAAGAATAATAACCCTTAAAGAAACTTGAGTACCTCGGATTTGATGATCTTTCTGAGTAGTGTCTATTTTTCAGCGACCTAAACAATCTCCTTCTACAATTAGCTGCAACATGTCCATAATTATGTCATACAAAGAATTCAACATTATTGATCAAAGGATAGAATCGATTGATACTTATATAGTTAGGAGAAAATGTTTTCCTTTGAGAATTCATGATTTTCTATTGAACTTTTGTGTCTTTAAACACTTTGGGTTTTGCATTGATATCCTTTGAATCTTTAGCACTATCTTGTGCAATAGATACTCCTTTAACAGTTTCATGAAAACTAACACAAAATTTAATAGAAGGAGACCTTTGAATA
Source organism: Pinus albicaulis (assembly GCA_034641835.2). Classification (NCBI taxonomy): domain Eukaryota; kingdom Viridiplantae; phylum Streptophyta; class Pinopsida; order Pinales; family Pinaceae; genus Pinus; species Pinus albicaulis. The sequence goes on along the minus strand of CM076583.1, from coordinate 27,974,237 downwards.
CTAAGAATATTATCTAGGATCTTAGTACTACCTTGAAACCTCAAGTGATTATCCTTTTATTCTAATTTACCTTTCAAAAATTTTACCTCAACCTCCAATATTTAGCACTGATTATTCATACTTTCATCAACCCTTCTTCCTTCTTCTACTTTCTCATTCAATTTTAGAATCTCTTCTTGCAGACCATTTTCTCGTTCTTCAAATGTTTGTAGAAGTTCTTCAGTCTTCTTATTTTATTTTTCCAAATCTGCTTTGAGAGAGATGATTTCTTCTTCAAGTCCTTCACTGTGATTGGTTAATTCATCATGTAGCTTTTGACACTAGTCTATCAGTTCCTTGTTCAGATGCTCAATTGAGTTTATTTCTTGTAAATGATTATTCAATCTATTAATCACATCTTTGTAGATACACTCTCCTTCATTAAATATAATTCATTGATCTTCAACTTCATTTTTGAGTTTATAAATTTTTGATTCTAGATAAATAACATTACTTTCACTTTGCTAATCACTATCTTCAAAATTGCATCAACAAGGAAGTGGATCACAAGAACAACAATCAATACCTTTTTTATCTTCTTTATTTTCTGTTGCACACATTTTCTAAGATATATTCTTCCTTTGAGTAGCCTTATTCTTTTTCTTCCTTCCCATTCTGATGGATCTCCTTCAAGTGATCAAGATTCTATAGAAGGACCTACTCATATTGATGCAGGGGCATTAGACACTAGCCATCAATGTAGGATGTTTTGTCCACATGTTGTGGCTAGTGGGGTTCGAAAACATTTGAATTGTAACAGCTAGGTGTCAATACCTTAGCTGACTGCTTCATTTAGATTAGTTAGAATTTGTAGAAGTCGAATAGTCAGGTTCAGTCCATCTGTCATGCTCTAGTTAGTTGAATAATTGTAATTAGGCTTTTGATTTACTAAATGGTCCTCACAAAGGAACTGAAGAGACACATTGTAATGTATATAAATTGTATCCCTCAGATGTATTGAAGGGGATAGGGAGGATATATTTTTGCAATAAAATATGTGTGTTCACAACTGCTTCAACTAAATAAATTCGGTGTGCATTGGCCATCGAATTGTCTCGAATCCTTATTTGCGAAGAAATTGTTTAATTCTAAGGTGATTGAACTTTGTGCGTATACAATTACTGAGTTGAACTATTGTATAGATTCTACATCCATCTGTCTATCGTTTCTCTCTAAATTATCTGAACAAACCCTGTTGAATTAATCCCACCTGCGAGCGAGGCCTGTGTAGAGAAACCTTGGTCGTGAACCATGTTTAATTGATAGTAGAATTCCCGCGTAATAACGAGATAAGCTTGGTTTACTAACGGAATCCTGACCTCAGTTAGTGAATATTGGGGTTAGCGTAAACCAGATTAACTTTGATTAGTCACTATTCCAAAACTGGAAGCGGATTTACGAAACCCGCCTGCCCATATCGCACCGCTTTTGTGGAGCAAGTGGTATTCTCCAATTGCGAGCGATTCCATAAAGTATTCGACACATGGCATTGGGAGAAGTTCCAAAACCGCCTTTTTGCGTTGCCATCGCACGTTAAATTTTGACCAGGGAGGCCGCGCGATATCGTTGAACGTCGTCGATCTGGGGGGGGGAAGCCATCGGACGATGGTCGCTTTCGGAAGTAGCGCGAAAGATAACCAAGGTACGACGCGAACATTTGATTGGCCATTGATTATATATGTGGGCCCCGGAGCTGAAGGTCTATTACAAAGTCATTTGTTTAAAAAGTATTGGGCTATTAATATAAAGTTCTGATGGGTGACAACCTTATTATAAGCTGGCGAAGGAAAATAAAGGTCGAAGATATAATTTAAATTTCGAAAGTTGTCGATAATGTTTATTTATCTAATTCCTCGAATTTGATATATAAGATTCCAAGGAAGAGAAAGAAGACCACATGGAGGAGGAGAACGGGGTTTTACAGAGAAATTCTGACAGAGCCGCGACTACAGTAGATCAGCTCTCCTTAGGGGTGAATTTAGTTTTGTTGCCGTCATTTGTGGTATCAGAGCATTTTTGAGTTGTTTTTGCAGAGCGCTGACATGGCAATCCGAGTTGGTAGAGGTGCTGGCAGAAGGAGACTTGTTGCCAACGCAGAGGCGTTGGGGATGTTGCAGAGGGTCGAGGCCAGAATGGATGCCATGGAGCGAAGACAACCCAGAGATCTTGAAGACATCAGTGAACCTGAAACAGAAAAAGTGGAAGAAAGTGTTGAAATTCCTCCTGACTTGAGGCTCCTTAGCACTGTTCTGGGGTCTGCAGTTAAGCCCGAGATTGAAGTATCAAATTTTGCAAGAGGATTGAATCCAAAGGAGCTGGTGGACTGGATAAATGAAATGAACAAGTGCTTCAACTACTAATAAATAAGCGAAGATAAAAAGGTCAATCTTGCAGTGACAAAGCTGAAAGGACATGCTGCACTTTGGTCGGATGGAGTGCAGGCAGAAAGGAGGAGAGTTGGCAAGCAACCTATCAAGAGCTGGACCAGAATGATGGCTAAATTAAAAGGTAAATTCTTTCCTAGTGATTATCAGCTGACATTGTATAGGCAAATGCAGAACCTGAGACATAGGTTGCTGACAGTAAAGGAATACACAGAGGAGTTCTATAGAGTGAGCATAAGAACTGGGCAATTTCAGGACACACCAGAGAAGACTGCCAGATATGTAAATGGTCTCAAGCTGGAGATCCAAGATGAGATTGGTCTTCTGTCTCCCAAGACATTGGAAGAGGCCTACTAGATGGCCTTGAAATCAGAGGAGAAACTCCTGAGGAAACAGTCTGTCAAGAAGAGTGGTACTTTCCGTGGAAAGGGAAGTCAGGGTGGTAGAGGAAAGCCTACTACACCCAGGGATGGAGCTAACAGTAGCTCACCTCATAATGCATCTACAGAGGATGATGCAAGGGGCAGAAGGGGTTCTTACAGAGGAAAAGGAAGAGGAGGCAGAGACAGATGCAGAGGTAGAGAGTTGAGGTGATATAGATGTCAGCAAGTGGGACATAAGCACTATGAGTGTCCAGAGAATGTGGGTGCTAGTCCAAGAAATTTTGTTGTTACCCAGGCTGGAGAAGAGGTAGAAATTGAAGAATAAATTCTACCAGAGAGGGGAGAGTCCTTGGTGGTTAACAAGGTCTTGTTGAAGCAAACCAAAGAGGCCACTGAGCCTGCACAGAAGAAGACTTTGTTTAGGAGCATATGCAAAGTCTAAGGGAAATGCTGCCAGCTAGTCATTGATAGTGGCAACACAGACAATCTGGTTTCCACTGAGGTGATAGAGAAGTTGAATTTGAAGACAAGGGAGCATCCAACTCCCTACAGGGCGTCCTGGCTACATAAAGGGCACCAGCTGGTTGTAAAGGAATAGTGTGAGATAGAGCTACAAATGGGCATATACAAAGATAAGGTCCTGTGTGATGTGATGCCCATGGATGTGTGTCATATATTGCTGGGTAGGCCTTGGCAGTTTGATAGAGTAGCATTGCATGATGGCAAGAAGAACACTTACAAGTTCTTCAAGGATGGGGTACATCACACATTGATACCCATGGAAGAATGAGAGCCATCCAGCAGAGTGATTGATCCAAAGGCCTTGTTGCTGATCAGGAAGGAATATCTGCAACAGATAGAAGAAGAAGAGGTAAGCTTTGATTTAGTTTGCAAACCTAAGGTAGTTCTTACTTCTACAAAGATTTCTGATTTGCCAGTATAAATCCAAGAGATGTTAGACAATTATTGTGACATTATTGTGGATGATTTACCTGATGAGCTGCCACCTGTGAGAAATATCAGCCATCAGATAGATTTTATCCCTGGTTCAAATCTTCCAAATAAGGTAGCCTACAGAATGAGCCCCACAGAAAATGAGGAAATCAGGAGACAAGTACAGGAATTGGTGGACAAGGGACTGATCAGAGAAAGTTTGAGTCCATGTGCAGTACCAGCAGTATTGAGCCCAAAGAAAGATGGAGGATGGAGAATGTGTACTGATTCCAGAGAAATCAATAAGATCACAATCAGGTATAGATTCCCTTTTCCCAGAGTTGAGGATTTAATGGACTGTTTTAGTGGTGCTAAATATTTTTCAAAGATAGATCTAAAAAGTGGATATCATTAGATCAGAATAAGAGAGGGTGATGAGTGGAAAACTGCCTTTAAAACGAATGAAGGACTGTATGAATGGATGGTAATGCCTTTTGGGTTGTCAAATGAACCTAGTACTTTTATGAGACTTATGAATGAAGTATTGAAGGAATTCATTGGTAAATTTGTGATAGTGTATTTGGATGATATATTAGTTTTCAGCAGAACTAAAGAAGAACATTTAAGGCATCTTAATCATGTCTTGAAAAAACTGCACCAAGAGAAACTGCTGATAAACTTAAAGAAATGCTCATTCATGAAAGAAGAGTTGGTGTATTTGGGCTTTGTTATTTCTGCATAAGGATTGAAGATGGACCCAGAAAATGTTAAGGCAATCGTGGAATGGCCTTCACCCAGGGATGTTTTTGAGGTAAGAAGTTTCCATGGACTTGCTAGTTTTTACAAAAAATTTATAAGAAACTTCAATAAGATTAATGCACCCATCATTGAGACAATAAATAAGATAAAACAACCTTTTAAGTGGATTGCTGAAGCAGAAAGAAACTTTAAACTTTTGAAGCAAAAGATAACTGAGAAGCCTGTGTTGATTCTGCCTGATTTTACTAAACCATTTCAAGTAAAGTGTGATGCCAGTGGGGAGGCCATTGAAGCTGTGTTGAGTCAGGATGATAGGCCTGTAGCCTATTTAAGTGAAAAGCTGAATGACACCAGAAGAAATTATTCCTCTTATGAGAAGGAATTCTATGCAATTGTTCAGGCATTGAAAAAGTGGAGACATTATTTGATGTCCAGGGAATTTGTATTATATTCTGACAATCATGCTTTGCAGTATATTGTATAGCAACCCAAGTTGAAGCATAAACATGCCAAATGGGTTGAGTATCTCTAAGGTTTTAATTTTTTTTTGAAACACATAAATGGCCAAGCAAATAAAGTAGCTGATGCTTTGAGTAGGAGGCACATGCTTGTTCAAGAAACTAATTTTGAAGTTGTAGGATTTTATTTTCTCAAAGAATTGTACAAAACAGATTCAGATTTTAAGGAAGCATTTGAGGCATGTTGTAACCCTGTTCTAACAGATAGAAGCCAGTGGCCAGATTATTTCTTGCAGGAAGACTTGTTATTCAGGAGAAACCAACTGTGTGTACCAAAATGTTCCATGAGAGAAAATTTGGTCAAAGAAAAGCATAGTGGTGGACTTGCTGGACACTTTGGTACTAATAAAACTTATGAGCAGCTGAGTCACTTCTATTACTGGCCCAGGATGAAAACAAAAGTAGATAAGTTTGTGAAAGAATTGCAAAATCTGTCAATATGCCAAAGGAAGGAGCCAGAATGCAGGATTGCACACCCCCTTGCCTATTCCAGACAGGCCTTGGGACATGGTGAGTATGGATTTTTTTCTAGGGTTGCCCAAGACTCAGAGAGGGAATGATGCAATATTTTTTGTAGTGGACAGATTCTCCAAAATGGCACATTTTATTCCATGCTATAAAACTAGTGATGCCACCCATGTTGCTAACTTGTTTTTCAAAGCGGTTGTTAGATTGCATGGGTTGCCCAAGATTATTTTTTCAGACAGAGACACCAGATTTGTGGGTCATTTTTGGAGGACACTGTGGAAGAAACTTGGTACCAAAATGAGTTTCAGCTCAACTTATCATCCTCAAACTGATGGACAAAATGAGGTAGTGAATAGAAGTCTAGGAAATTTGTTGAGAAGTCTTGCAGGAGAGCATCCCAAGAAATGGGATCATATTTTACCTCAGGCAGAATATGCATATAATGACTCACCAAACAGAAGAACAGGGCTGATTCCATTCCATATTATTTATGGAATGCACCCTAGAGGAATATCAGAATTAAGAAACCTGGGAAAGGCAGAACTGAGAAGTGCTGATGGCGAGGAATTTTCTTCAGAGATTCAGGCCATACATGAACAAGTGAAACAACAACTACAAGGCAGCAGCATAAAATACAAAGGAAGAGCAGACTTGAGCAGATTTGTACAAGTATGAAGATGATGGTGAAGAAGAAATATCAGCAGACAAGGAACAGATTGAGTGGAAGGAGTAGCTACCTCCAGCACCACCACTGCAACCAGAGAAGATATTGGACGAAAGAGTGTTCAGGAAGACCAGAGGACAAGAGTAATTTCAGTACTTAATCAAATGGAAGGACAAGCCAGAGGAAGATGCCACTTGGATGACTGAAGGAATGTTGCAGAAGATAGGCAGATCAGTGGAAGAGCTCATGGACAGGAGCCCATGAAGAAAATTGCCCTCGGGAGTCTGATGCAGGGGCATTAGACACTAGCCAACAATGTAGGAGGTTTTTTCCACATGTTGTGGCTAGTGGGGTTCGAAAACATTTGAATTATAACGGCTAGGTGTCAATACCTCAGTTGACTGCTTCATTTAGATTAGTTAGAATTTGTAGAAGTCGAATAGTTAGGTTCAGTCCATCTGTCATGTTCCAGTTAGTTGAATAATTGTAATTAGGCTTTTGATTTCCTAAATGGTCCTCACAAAGGAACCGAAGAGACATATTGTAATGTATATAAATTGTATCCCTCGGATGTATTGAAGGGGAGAGGGAGGAGATATTTCTGCAATAAAATCTGTGTGTTCACAATTGCTTCAGCTAAATAAATTTGGTGTGCATTCGCCATCGAATTGTCTCGAATCCTTATTTGTGAATAAATTGTTTAATTCTAAGGTGATTGAACTCTGTGCGTATAAAATTACTGAGTTGAACTATTGTATAGATTCTGCTCCCTCTGTCTATCGTTTCTCTCTAAATTATCCGAACAAACCCTATTGAATTAATCCCACTCGCGGGCGAGGCCTGTGTAGAGAAACCTTGGTCGTGAACTCTGTTTAATTGATAGTATAATTCCCGCGTAATAATGAGATAAACTTGGTTTACTATCGGAATCCTGACCTGAGTTAGTGAATACTGGGGTTAGCGTAAACCGGATTAACTTTGATTAGTCACTATTCCAAAATCAGAAGCGAATATGCGAAACTCGCTTGCCCATATCGCACCGCTTTTGTGGAGCAAGCAGTATTCTCCAATTGCGAGTGATTCCAAAGAGTATTCGACATGTGGCATTGGGCGAAGTTCCAAAACCGCCTTTTTGCATTGCCATCACACGTTAACTTTCGACCAGGGAGGCCGCGCGATATCGTTGAATGTCGTCGATCTGGAGGGGGAAGCCATCGGATGGTGGTCGCTTTCGGAAGTAGCGCGAAAGATAACCAACGTACGACATGAACATTTGATTGGCCATTGATTATATATGTGGGCCCCAGAGCCGAAGGTCTATTACAAAGTCATTTGTTTAAAAAGTATTGGGCTATTAATATAAAGTTCTGACGGGTGACAACCTTATTATAATGTGGAGAAGGAAAATAAAGGTCGAAGATATAATTTAAATTTCAAAGGTTGTCGATAATGTTTATTTATCAAATTCCTCAAATTTGATAAATAATATTCTGAGGAAGAGAAAGAAGACCACGTGGAGGAGGAGAATGGGGTTTTACAGAGAAATGCTGACAGAGCCATGACTGCAGTAGATCAGCTCTCCTTAGGGGTGACTTTAGTTTTTTTGCCGTCACATATACCAATTGTTGGGAACAATACTGAGAGGTGGGGGGGGGGGGGGTGGGGTGAATCAATATTTAAAAATCAAAATAAATTTTATTTTCTTTACTGATTTCTAAACGCGACGTCACTTAATCCAAATAGCATATGTACGTGAATCTACTTAAGGAAACTTGCGTATGCCCATTGAACTTATTATTTAGATAAATATTTAGTAAATTTATTAGACCAGTGCATCATTCATTCATCATACATTTATTAAGAAGTAAACATGTGCAGTAAGAACAAAATAAATCATCACACATAAGAAACACACATGAACACCAGGATTTAAGGTGGAAACCCAACATGGGAGAAAACCACCACTGCTGTCGTCTATGTCTTCAAAATTTATTATATATAAAACTACTTATAATGTTGTACTGGCGCAAACTCATACCAACATGCAAGAACCCACTCGCAGAAGGCTACAACCTTTTCTCATTCTCCATCTGCTACTGGAAGGGAGATCCAACACCCTGATCTCTTTACCAGCCACTACTAGAAGGGATATTAAACCCCCTGCTCTCGTTTACCAGCCACTATTAGAAGGGAGTTACAACCCACTAAAATGATCACTAGCTCCTACTAGCATGAAGCTTCGACATCCTCGCTAAAGCCTCCAACCCTCAGCACCATCGCAGATCATTTTTCATAAACTTTCACATTGGATCCACCAGCTTCAATATATCACACCTTGTAGGCCTATTTTCATCACATAATCCATGTTGAACCCTTTAACATCGGATAAGAAAAAGATCAAAACATAAACTGATTAATGTACCAAAAATATTCATCCAGCTCTTGAAAGCAACCATTGAACCAAAAAATCACCAATCACTTGAATACTAAACCAACCATTTAAGAAAATAGTCACTTAATCGATCACCAACTCAACTCATATATAACAGTGAGATCATTGTAACCAAAACATTAGTTGAACCCAGACTATTGCATCAACACAATGAATCAACTGTAACCCTGATCCTCATAAAAAAAATGTATACGCAACTTTATTTATGATAACGCGCATGTATACACACTTTTCTTTGGAGGAACCTATGTATAGATCTTTTTATACTAAGATTAGAGGTATACTCTAACCAGACTCAGATAGATCAAAGATATTTAGACAGATTTTGTCATATTTACAGGACCCTTATATAGTTAGTAGCATCCATCATATTGAATTGACCAATCACTGATATATATACCCAATAAAGTAGCAACATAATTAATATTCAATCAACTAGTCACTGGTATTTATACCCAATCAACTAGCAACATAATAAATATTCAAAAAACCCACATATATATATATATATATATATATATATATATATATATAATCAATATCCAATCAGCCAGTCACGAGTATTTATACCTAATCAACTAGCAGCATAATCAATATTCAAACAACCCACACACACACACATATATACATCATTGACAGATAGCAGAAATACAACAAAACTGATCAGCCATTTCCTTCAACATTCTTCAAAAAAACCCTAGCTTCCATATGTGCCTTTGAAAATTCGAATCCTCCTATAGTTAGCAACATCAAGTATCCTTTTCAACCACTCAATTTCAACTTCAGACATTGTTACTAAAACCAGATCAACATGAAGACATCATTGACAAACAATAGAAATACAACAACATTGATATGATTGATCAGATATTTATAAGTAGAAGCCCTTCCTTTATGTGTGCAATTTTCATGAGTTTTTTCAACATATATACGTGCTTATCTAGAACTAAACTCACGTATATATCTAAACACACTTCATAAAACATACACTACTTTGCATAGTCAAAACCGCGTGTATACATGTCTTCCTTGAGTCAAATTTGGGTACAGATCTGTAACTTTAAACTTATAACAATGTTGCACATCACAACTTCATACATAGCCAGATCACAACATTCAAGATAATAAACACACGCCAAATCACAGATCTAATCAACCCATAAAAAAATCATGCAATACATAGTCATTTTAGGTCTAGAGATCCTGATCCATCATTGTATTCATGAGTAAATATTTATTTCAGATCTATCAATAAGCTATATCCCACTCCATGCAAATATACTTCATATTTAAGTATTCATTCAATTCACATCCTCATACACATACCCATCCTTGCACTATGATCTTCTCCTCCTTATATATTTTGAGCCTCAGCCAATACCATGAGCCAAAACCACACAAGTTTCGGTGGTATTCTTGGACGGGATCAAATAGACAATATTGTGCTTAATATTGTGGGCTAATACCATGTTAAATACCCTTGGTATTGTTGAAATAGTACACCAAATCATACGCAACTCTGCTTCTTTGTACCCGCGTGTATACGTGACTTTTCTTCACCACAACTGTGTATACAAAAATTATGTGTATATTCTAGATATATACATGACTTGGCTTCATTGAACCTGCATATATAGTGTATATGTGGTTTCCCTTTATCAAACCTGCGTATATACTTGAATTCAACTTGTGTATACATTTTCATATACATGGCTTCCCTTAATCAAACCTGCGTATATTTCATGAAACTTTAGCTTCATCATTCCTTTGTCACTGACTGGTATTCCTTTCTCTGTCACATCTGAACTGACATATAGATACATCAAGCTTACATATTCAACAAATAGGTTTCTATCAAAAGTTAACTCATCAAGTTTATATCTTCAACAAATAGGTTGCTATCAAAAGGAAACTCATCGAGTAGGTTGCCATCAAGGACAAGACATTACATCATAGTGCCAACAACAAATCACAATCTATTTATTTATTTATGATCCATTCATGTTGTCATAATTAGACAAGGTATTTAGCTTCAACATAGGCTTCATGATTTGTAAGGCTCGAGGAAGCAATATTGTAGCATGGTGCTTGCGTTTTCTTGATGTTTATTTTTTTATTTCAACAATTGTGAAAGAAGCATTAAATAGCATTATATGCTATTTCCTTATTGTGTTTCCTTTGCAACATCTCGTGAAATTCATAGTTATTTCCATCATGTTTCTATTGATTTTTTATGCAAATACTTGCTTAAATTATGGTGGGTTGTAACTGTTTGTAAATAGTTTATTTACATTATCTATTTTCAAGGATTTTAATTAGGAAGTTTTAAAATGAAAAATCCTTGCAAATTTTTTTAAAAATTATGACATAAATATTGCAATTACATCCAGAAATAATGAAAAAACAATCTAAGGTAGTTAACCACATGGCACAATGGCTGCAATAAGACCTTCAAAGTTATGGTCGAATCAAATGTTTGAAAAATATTATTGAAAAAAATATTGAATTTTTTCTTTTTTTTTTAGGTTAAACATTATAACCTGAATTGGTCAGTTTTAAACTAATAGTGGTCAAGGAAAATATATTGTTGTAGTCTTTTCATGGCAGGGACTAAAACTATATATATTGACCCTTCCTCCTAAACATAACAAAAGAATTAATCAAATTATATGGGTGGTGAGAATGATATTAGTTGATTTGAAACGTTAACCAAATTTAGATGACGATTTAATCCAAAAGACTCTCTTAAGTGAAATGTTATTATTTTTAGTATTCGTGATGATAAAGGGTTAAAATATATATTAAAAGTAATTATAACCTTTTTCCTTTATATGTAATTAGAAAAGGTTATAAAATTAAATTAAATTAAAATATTTATAAATATATTTTGATTATGAAATAAGTTATGGTTTTTTGGGAATGTGGTATTCATAATCCATGGTATTGGCCCATGATATTGTAACAAAGCCTATATACATGTTAAGAATATCCATGGTAAAGTGAGGGTGAATATCCATGGTAAAGAATCGTGTCATATTGTTATAAAATATTTTTATTGTGAAATAAGTTATGATTTTTGGGCGAAGGAAACGTAGTAAGGCATAAACTTAAGATGAATCATGGCATATAAGAATTGTGACATATAAACATTCATTGAATGTAAAAATAATAATAAAAAGCTCCATTCAAAGCTAGAAGGTAAAGAGAAATCACTTACATTATGCCAAATTGACATATGCTATAACCTTTCCAAGAGAGATTGTCTCTCTATCATAAAATATGGTTTTTCAAGTTCCAATAGCAAATATTTGATAGGTTTTGAAAAAAATACAGGTAGTAGATGACATCAAATAAGCTAAATACAAAAATATTAATTAATGACTAATGTGATGGTTATCCTTCCAAATCTAAATTTGCATCACATCCTCACAAATTTCATGTTTTAGATGAAAATGAGTGATACATCAACTCCCAATTGTTCATAACTTCTAGTGTAAAATATACAACTATGATGGGAAACTCTAGCACAATGCAATTGATGATGCTCAATATCTCCAACGTTTATTCTGAGAACTTAATCTCTAAGATCGTAAAGAAACATTTTGAATTGAAAAATAACAAAAAAAAATTATTTTAATTTATGGTTTGTTTTATTTATTTTATTGATAACCTTTCATTGATTTTGAATTTATGACAACATTGCCATTTTTTACAACAAATTTGTTTCCTTCTCACAAATAGTTCTCCCTTTTCTGAAAATTTTGTAAATTATTTTATGTTGACGAGGAGTAATATAATCTATGTAACATTCACAACCCTTTCTTTTTAAACATGAATTTTATTTTATTGCATGAAAAACATTACTAATGTGATCAAAATTATGTGTTTTTGTTGATTTCCGTGTTTAGTTTATTCCTATGCAATCTTCATAATTATTTTGGAATATAAGAGAGATGATTTTATAAGATAAAATTTCCAAACATAGCATGGGGTAAAACAACCTTTTCACTTATCACATTTGCAGATACATATAAATGATTAAGGAAATTTGTCAAATAAAAAACAAAATTTTAGCAACTCAGTATCACAATCTTGGATGCAAACAAAAAAATGATGCTCAGGAATGTCGAGAGGAACTTGAACTCTAAGAAATGATGTCGAAGATGACCTTTATGGAAAAAATAGAAGAGAAGAATAAGACAACTAATAAAAATAAAAACTTGGAAGTAGTCTAACAAGTATGGAAATGCATGTACATCAAATTTCAACAATAATTGGAAATCAGGATTGTCTGTCAATGATCGAAAATCAACTCCGACTAGTGCTTCTTATTTCTTGAGTTTGCTATGTTTGGTTCTTTACATGAGGTTTTGTACGAATTTTGGTTCCATTGGGGTAAGTTTTGTGTGACTATGGTTCCATATGTACAACCTCGTAGGGTGTATCTCATTCGGGTAAGAATTTGAAGCCAAGGGTCCATCTCTATTATTTTGTGTTTAAAATGAAAAGCTAGCAAGAAAAAAGAAAGAGAGAACCAGGCATGCATGAATGTGTAGTTAACATCCCTAGTTATTCAGAGTAAGTAAGTGAGAGAGATTGAGAAATTTCGAAAAAAAATTCCAACATAGATTTCCTCTTAACCTTCAAAAATGTTCTTTCAAGTTCCAATAGAAATATTTGAAATATTTTGAAAAATTACAGGCAATAGGTGACATAAGATAAGCTAAAAAAAATAATATTAATTCATGAAAAATATGATGGTTGACTTTTCAAATCTAAATTTTCATTTTAACCTCACAAATTTCAAACATCATCACATATTAGACGAAAATGAGCCATACATCAACTCCCAATTATTCATAACTTTTGGTGTAAAATATGCAATGTTCATGGGAAACTCTAGTGAAATGCAATTCATGATGTTCAATATATCTAATGTTTCATCTGAGAGCATCAAGTTTGAAATTGTAAAGAAACATTTTGAATTTCCACAAACATAGGGTGGGGCAGAACAAACTTTTTAGTTATCACCTTTGAAGATACATATAGATGATTAAGGAAAGTTTTCTAATAAAACATAAATTAAGTGCAACTGTTGGGAAAAATACTGAGAGGGGGGGTGAATCAATATTTAGAGCTCATTGTAAACTTTTACTTTTTCTTTACAAAATTCTATATGTGACTTTAATTAGCCCAACTCGCGTATACACGCAGATATCTTTAAGAAAACTTGCATATTTCCAGAGATCTTATTATGCAGATAATTATTTACTTAGATCATTGCATCATTCATTCATCAGATGTTTAGTAAGCAGTAAATAGGTTCAGTAAGAATAGAATAAATCATCACACATAAGCAACACACATGAACACCAAGATTTAAGGTGGAAACCAAATTCGGGAGAAAACCACCGCTGTTGTTGTCTCTATCTTCAATATTTATTATAAAGAAAACTGCTTACAATCATGTACTGGCGCAGACTCATACCAGCACGCAAGCACCCACCTGCAGAAGGCTGCAACCTTCTCTCGTTCTCCAGCTACTACTAGAAGGGAGCTTCAACCCCTTGATCTCGTTTACCATCCACTCTTGGAAGGGAGATACTACCCCCTGATCTCGTTTACTAGCTAACACTGGAAGGGAGCTACTACCCCCTGATCTCATTTACTAGCTGCCACTGGAAGGGAGCTATAACCCCCTCACTAAAGGCTTCGACCCTCAGCACCACCATGGACCACGTTTCATCAATTTTCATACTGGATCCAATAGCTTCCACACAACACACCTTGTAGGCCTCTTTTCATCAGATTTTCAGACTGGACCCACTCCACACATTTAGGTTCAAAGAACATACATAAAACTGAAACTTATATTTCATTCATTGAATCATCAACCAATCAACCGACCAATCACTTATCTTTAATCATAATCAACTAGCAGCATAATCATTATTCAAACAACTCAGATCTGTATGAAGACATCATTGACAGACAACAATAATACAACAAAACAGATCAAAGATTTCCTTCAACATAATTTAGAAAAACCCTAGATTCCATACACGCTTTTGCCTCACTAAACCCACGTATATATGTGCTTTCACAAAGACAAACCTGCGTATATATCTGTAAACATTTCAGGACTGACCTTAGATTCCATACGCGCTTTTGTTGAAACCAACCTGCGTATATACGTGTTTTCTCTACCACGAACCTGCGTATAGATCTGCAAACATTGCAGGGATACACAACTCTTCCGAACAGATAAATAGCTCAGATCTTACCCTTCACTCCAGAAAATATTTCGCCTCATCTCAGATCTAAACATTCCATAAACAGATTTAGAAGATACATAGTCATTTCAGGTCAAGAGGTCTTCATCCATCATTGTATTCATAGGTGCATTATTTATTCAGATCTATTAATGAACTGTAACCCATTCCATGCAGATATACTTTAGAGTGAAGTATTAATTCAATACCCAGACACATGCACACCCTTTCACTATGATATTCTTATCCTTATATAGTTTTAGCATTTATCAATACCATGAGCCAAAACCACACAACTTTCAATGGTATTCTTGGATGTAATCAAATAGACAATACAACACTCAATATTGTGGGCTAATACCATGGTAAAGTCCCCTGGTATTATAAATTTGGAGCACAAACAAGAATACGTGACTTGGGACATACTTATTCGCATGCATACACGACTTGGCCTTTACAAACCCGTGTATACATTGTGACATATTATATTTATCATTTCTTTGGCACTTACTAGAATTATTTTCTCTGTCACATCTGAACTGATCTGTATATACATCATTCTTCCATATTTAATAAATAGGTTTCTATCAAAAGGAAACTCATCAAGTAGGTTTCCATCAAGAACAACTTCATCAGGTAGGTTTCCATCAAGGAAGAATGTTGCCATAAAGGACAACACATTACATCATATTGCCAACAATCTCCTCCTTTGGACTTGATGGCAACCATGATGGTGTTTGATCACCACAACAGATAGATACATTAATCATAACCATTATTCAAACACCATGATACTCTCGCCCTTTGACATCAATGGCAAAGGGCCGATCAAAACAAAAACAAGGTTTCTCTTCCCTTGTAGAAAGATGAGATGTGTAGATCTAAAGTGTAATGAATTTACCATGCTCCCCCTGAGTTCATGATAAATCTTTAGACAGATTTTTCAATGAATTACATGACTCTATAACTCAACCAAGTATGACCATTCCTATCACTAAGAACTCATACTTACATCAATGATCCAACCAATTGGAATTACATATTTTGACTCAACTACCCAACCAAGTGGGTTTACAAATTTGATAAAATCCTTACATGACTGAATATAAAATTTTTACATCATAGGTCTCAACATGACCTTTTCATCAAATTACAGATATGACTTTTTATAACTAAGACCAAAATACCTCAAGAGAGAGATCATATTTCAGAACCATCATAATGCCAACAATGCATTACTCTCAGCAAGGCTAATGGTCCCCCTGAAACTGAGCATCCTGAACATCTTCATTAATCAATCCATCAAAGCCTCTTTATCAGGTATATAATAAAAACTTAAAACCATATCAGCAGATATCAACATCAAATCAAGAAATTTACTATTGTCAGTAGCATATCAGAAACTGTTTTTGAGTCTTCCTCACTATTTTTTCTTATCAGAGAAAAACATACACAATTGTCACCATTGGAAATCGCGTGTATACGTAGCTTTAGTTCATGAAACCCACGTATAGAAAGTGAAGTATAGAAAAATTCACAACTCCATCTCCCCCTGAACTTATACCACCTGTACCTATCTTCTTCACATAAAATGCACTGTTAGAAATAAACATAACCAGAATTACCAAACCAACCATGGGAATCACCATATATTGTTCCCCCTGTGATGATACATTATTGATTCCTCTAATGTATCTCACATCACTCCTGCAGTCATTATGAGAAGTAAAATTTAGAAGTGGATGACTGCAATAGGGTCAATATTCCCTACGTTTTTTACTGGGGCTTCTTCTTTTTCCAGCTTTGCTGGAAATTCTCCAATTTCTCAGATTTGTTCATTAATCTGCATTCTTTTTCTACATGCCTGTACTTGTTACAAGCATAACACCTTATGTGACCAGAAAAGGGAGCATAGGGATCATAATATGTTTTTCTAATCTTTCTTCTATTGCACTCAACTGCTTTATGACCAAAATTGATGCATGAAAAACAATATCCCTTAAATAAACCTGAGTACCTGGGAGCTGACTATCTTTCTATGTAGTGTCTATCTGTCTTTGACCGAAACAATTTGCTTCTACACTTGGCTGCAACAGTTCCATAATTATGACATATAAAGAATTCAACATTATTGATTCTTCTATATTTAGGAGCGAACGATTTCCTTTGAGAATTCATGATTATTGGTTTCCTTTTTGTCTCTTTAAACACTTCAAGTTTTGCATTGATATCCTTTGAATCTTTGGCTTTGTCTTGTGAAATAGATTCTCCTTTCATAGTTTCATGAAAACCAAGACCAAATTTAATTGAGGGAGACTTTTGAATACTAAGAATATTATCCAGAATATTAGTACTATCTTGAAACCTCAAGATTTTATCCTTTTCTTCTAATTTACCTTTTAAAATGTTTACCTCAACCTCTAATTTTTGGCATTGATTCTTCATACTTTCTTCGACCTTGCTTCATTCTTCTACTTGTTCATTCAATTTTAGAATCTCTTCTTTCAACCCATTTTCTTGTTCTTCAAATGATTGTATAAGTTCTTCATTCTTCTTATTTGAAGCTTCTAGATCTACTTTGAGCGAGATGATTTCTGCTTCAAGTCCTTCTTCTTTAAATGATTGTAGAAGTTCTTCATTCTTCTTATTTGATGTTTCGAGATCTGCTTTGAGAGAGATGATTTTCTTTCAGTCCTTCACTTTGATTGGTTACTTCATCGTACAACCTTTGTTACTTGTTTATCTGTCCATTAATTCTAGAAATCATATCTTTGTAGATAGATTCCATCTCATTAAATAATCTTTGTTGAGCTTCAACTTTAATCTTGAGATTTGCAATTACTGCTTCTAGATCCATAACATTACTTTCACTTTGGTTTTCACTATCTTCACCATTGCATGCACAAGAAAGTGAATCACAAGAACAACAATCAATACCTGTTTCATCTTCTTCATGTTCTACTGTAAATGTTTTGTGAGATATATTCTTTCTTTCAGTAACCTTCTTCTTTTGCTTCCTTCCCATTGTGATGGATATCCTTCAAGCGATCAATCTTCTTCTAAAGAACCTGATCTGATACCAATTTTTGGGAAAAATACTGAGAGGGGGGGTGAATCGGTATTTAGAGCTCATTGTAAACTTTTACTTTTTCTTTACATAATTCTATACGCGACTTTAATTAACCCAACTTACATATACACGTAGATATCTTTAAGAAAACTTGTGTATGTCCAGAGATCCTATTATGCAGATAATTATTTACTTAGATCATTGCATCATTCATTCATCAGATGTTTAGTAAGTAGTAAACAGGTGTAGTATGAACAGAATAAATCATCACACATAAGCAACACACATGAACACCAAGACTTAAGGTGGAAACCCAATTCGGGATAAAACCACTGTTGTTGTTGTCTCTATCTTCAATATTTATTATAAAGAAAACTACTTACAATCATGTACTGAAACAGAATCATACTAGCATGCAGGCACCCCCCTGCAGAAGGCTGCAACCTTCTCTCGTTCTCCAACTACTACTGGAAGGGAGCTTCAACCCCCTGATCTCGTTTACCAGCCACTCCTGGAAGGGAGCTACTACCCCCTGATCTCATTTACCAGCTACCAATGGAAGGGAGCTACTAACCCCTGATCTCGTTTACCATCTACCGCTGGAAGGGAGCTACAACCCCCTCACTGAAGGCTTCGACCCTCAGCACCACCATGGACTACGTTTCATCAATTTTCATACTGGATCCAATAGCTTCCACACAACACACCTTGTAGGAATCTTTTCATTAGATTTTCAAAATCGACCCACTCCACACATTTAAGCTCAAATAACATACATAAAACTGAAACTTATAATTCATTCATTGAATCATCAACCAATCAACCAACCAATCACTGATATTTAATCATAATCAACTAGCAGCATAATCAGTATTCAAACAACTCAGATCTATATGAAGACATCATTGACAGACAACAGTAATACAACAAAACAGATCAGAGATTTCCTTCGACATACTTCAAAAAAACCTTAGATTCCATACGTGCTTTTACTTCACTGAATCCATGTATATATGCGCTTTCACAGAGACAAACTTGCGTATATATCTGCAAACATTTCAGGACTGACCTTAGATTCCATACACGCTTTTGCTGATACCAACCCATGTGTATACGCGTTTTCTCTAGCACGAACCTGCGTATAGATCTACAAACATTGCAGGGATGAGAAACTCTTTAGAACAGATAAATAGCTCAGATATTACCCTTCACTCCAGAAAATATTTCACCTCATTTTAGATCTAAACATTCCATAAATAGATCTGGAAGATACATAGTCATTTCAAGTCAAGAGATCTTCATCCATCATTGTATTCATAGGTGCATTATTTATTCAGATCTATTAATGAACTGTAACCCATTCCATGCATATATACTTCAAAGTGAAGTATGCATTCAATACCCAGACACATGCACACCCTTTCACTATTATCTTCTTCTCCTTATATAGTTTTAGCATTTATCAATACCATGAGCCAAAACCACACAACTTCCGATGGTATTCTTGGACGGAATCAAATAGACAATACAACGCTCAATATTGTGGGCTAATACCATGTTAAAGCCCCCTGGTGTTATAAATTTGTAGCACAAATAGGCATACGTGATTTGGGATGTACTTATCCGCATGCATATGCAACTTGGCCTTTACAAACCCGTGTATACCTTGTGACATATTATATTTATCATTTCTCTGGCACTTACTGGAATTCTTTTCTCTGTCACATCTGAACTGATCTGTAGACACATCATTCTTCCATCTTTAACAAATAGGTTTCTATCAAAAGGCAACTCATCAAGTAGGTTTCCATCAAGGAAGTAGGTTTCCATCAAGGACAACACATTACATCATATTGCCAACAGCAACTCCATATCACAGACCTGGATGAAAATAAAAAACATGATGCTCATAAATGTCCAGAGGAACCTGAAATATCCAAAATGATGTGAAATATGATCTTTATCGACAAAGTAGAAGAGAACAAAAAAATGACTGAGTTGCTCTCCCTCTCACTTACCTTACATCACATTACACATCTCTACCATAGTTTAATTTTATTTTGACTGAGTCAAAATTTTTACATTACATTACACATCTCTACCATATTAGGTTAGGGACTTCCTCTCGACCCTAATTATCTAGAAACCATATTCCAAAATAGGCACTTTAATCGCCATAATTGTCCATTTATGAGAGAATTATTTATTTCATTTTCCAATTCTAATGATTTTAAATATACCAACCTAGATCCAGATTAACCCCATATCTATCAAGTGTCGAGAGTGATCAAATCTCTCCATGTGCAAACCTCTTTTTTGAGTGCAAAACTTGACTAATGGTTTGCATCTTGAAATATTTGTTCCCTCTTGGTGCTTTATAGATCTAGGGTTAACATGGATCTAGGCTGGTTATATAATACTATATAATACCTATATTTCTATCTATGTCTATCTTTATTATTGCCTCTCTCTATCTCACCCGCCAAATATACACCCTCTCTCTCCATATCTATCTATCTCTCTCTCCCTCCCTCTTCTTGTCCCTCTCTCCCTCCCTCTACATGTCCCTCTCTCTCACTCTGTTCCCCTTCTCTCTCTCTTCCCCTTATCTCCCTCTCTCTTTCCTCCCACTCTCCTTTCTCCCTCACTCTCTCTCTCTTCCTATTCTTTTTCCTCCTTCCCTCCCCCTCCAACTCAATCTCTATCCATCTATTTCCCTCTACTTCTATATCTTGAGTCCTCTCTCTCTCCTATTCTCTCCCACTTCCCTCTGTCTCTACCCCCCAGCGTTACTCTCTCCCTCTCACTCCCCTCAAAATTTGTCACTATATCTCTCCCTCTCTCCTTTTATATCTCCCCTCCATATATGTGTCTCCATATTTCTCTCTCTATTCCCCTTCTATCCTAGTCTCTGGACTCTCCTCTTATCCCTCTTCCCTCCTCTCCTCTCCCCCGCAATCTCTCTCTATCTCCACCTTGTGACTCCCTTTCTCTCTCCACCTCTATATCTCTATGACTTTTTTCTTTCCTCCCACTATCTCCCCCTCCAACTCTGTATGTATTTCTCCCTCTCTCCTTCTCTCTCTCCCCATGTATCTCTCTTCCTTTCTCTGTCTCCCTGTCTCTCTCACCTCTCTCTCTCCTTCTATCTCCCATCCTCTCTTCATATCTTTCCCTCTCTCTCTCAACTCCCTCTCTCCTCTCTCTCCCCTCCTCTCTCTCTTTGTGCCTCTCTTGCCCCCCCCCCCTCTCTCTCTCTCTATCTCTCTCCAACTCTATCACTCTCTACTCCCCTCACCCCCCCCCTCTCTCTTAAATTTGATACCAATGTATTGTATTTAAGAAAGTATCTAAATTAAAAAAAAACTCAATCAGTTGTAAGATATCGAACCTATATTTTGGATCAATCATGTAAAAGAAAATACAATAATTAAAAAATTAAAAATATCATGCACTATATCTAGTCTATTATTTTTACTCACTTTGCTTGCTCCAGTTTCTTGGATCCTTAGTTTACATTGATCTATTTTGGTTCTTAAAAATGTTTTTTTTTTTTTTTGATATAAGACTTTTATGATCCATATTTCAATTGAGATATTCTCTCAAATTAATCACATCATCATAATTTGGTCGATGTTTCAAACGAATAATGGTGTTCATCCTTGGTTCACCTTCATCGTGAGGATGAACCACATTAATTGGTTCACCTTCGTCCTGGTGATGAACAACATTAGTTGGTTCAGGTTCGTCTTAAGGATGAACCGCATTAGTCGGTTCTAAACCCTGACCAAATTAGGATGATGTGATTAATATGAAAGACTCTCTCAACTGAAATATTATTTATATTCTATAAATTTCACATATTTATATATTAAATCATTCTCATTTTTAATTTTATTAAAACTTTGATTTAATTTCTATGGGAATATTTTTAGTATTCTTGACAATAAAGGGTTAAAATATGTCTTAAAAGTAATTATAAACTTTTTCCTTTAAGATTTAAATAAAAAATGTTATAAAGGAATAAATTCTTCCAAATTTTTAATAACCCAATGTTTCAAACTTCTTAAGTGAGTCCATCTTCAGGGGTAAATGTCAAATATTATTTGAAAAGCCAAATATTCAGATAAGTTGCACCACATGTCGTCATCCCATTGGTTCGTTCAAAAACCAACCAAAATTTTCCATGTAGCCCAGAAATTCAAGCCAACCACAAGTTAACAAGTGTGAGAACTCCACTGGTTGGAGAAGAACTCCTTTTGACCAAAAATTGACCCCTTTAACCCTGGTTGACTTTTTGTTTTTTAAATTTTCCTATTTGGCAGAGAAGATAACAGGCTCTAACTTTCTCATACAGAGTCAGTTTTTTATGAAACGAAGTGCACCGAATTTAGGGAGACAAGCCCTTCGCGGTCGTTCTAGCTTTGAAATATTATGGGCACTTTCATTCTTTAGTAAATTTTTTCCCCCAATTCAATTTTTGATCACTCCTTCCCACTAAAAGTCATTTGGAACAACAAGATCTGGTTATCTGATGAATGTTTGATCCTCTTCACCTTTCCAAGTTCTATCGACTTGATTCTACTTGGAAAAATATTTATGAAAACCACTTTGGTTCCTTGACATGCCTACTCTTGCAAATGGCTTGGTACTTCAACCAATGTCGTCCTTTCGCTGCTGACCCTTGGTGGCTACATTGCATATCACTATAACAAAGAGATCTCTCTCTTCTTGGAGGGCTTGATTGATGGCCTTCCCACTGAGAATCATGTTCTTCATTTGCATAAAAATTCATTTAATGCAAGCTTCTCCTTGGAAAATATTTTCCAATTTAAGCCCATATGAGTGAACTACAACAAGGAATTCAAATATCAGTAATCACTAGAAATGGAATGACCATTATCTTACCTCCATGGTACCAAATTCCACATCTGGAATAATGTCTTCACCATCTCTTTCACTTCTTGGTGCCATGCATCATATGGTCTACATAAGGGCTATTGTTTATGCTACAATATTTTATCATATTGTCCCTCTTTCTGCTTATTTATTCCATCATCCACCAGTATTGACATGCTGCTCATGCAATGATTTCAGAATGAAGGCTAATCATGAGCCTCTCACTCAAGAGTGGACCTTCCAAAATCTCGAGACATATTTTCACAAGAAAAAACATTAACTTGGAAAACACATCATGCAAGAAACACAACTTTATGACCTCTTCCTTTTTCTCCTTCAAAGCAACAAATGTCACATCCTATGAACATCACCATGCATTCTTACATCTTGGTGTACAAACCCATCGACCAAACACAAGTTGACAAAACATCTATCTTCAAACCATTGAATTTTAAGTCACAAAAAAGCATGTACAACACTTGACGATTCTTTTCCAAAAACAGCAATAATTTCACTTCTCATGAAACAATTCGTTAACATCTCCCTTTCATCCTTGCAGACTAAATCAACTCTTCCAAGTTGATAAGACATACATGTAATAATCAATCAACCAACATAAGTCGATCACTCATGCATGTGAAAATGATCAACACTCTCAAGTTGACAACATACATGTTAACAAAGTAATCAACCAATAAAAGTTAGTCACTCATTCATGTTCAAGCACAATTACACTATAAAAAATTCCACTGTTCACACACACAAACTCTCATGCATGTGTACAATGCTCAACTCTCTCATGAGTACAATCACAAGTAAAATAATCCCATTGATATGTATGAGTACTTAAAGAGCTGAAATGACCAAATTTGCTACAACAAGGTGAGTCAACATACTCCAGTTTCAAACACCTTCCCGGCATGAACATGCAACATGCCTTTAGAGAAAAATTAATGCATTCACAAGAAAATTTCAACAAAAAATTTCCATCTTTGTTGCATCTAAGTGAGTTAACATACTCCACTTTTCCAAAATCTTTCTTCGTGCAATATGCAGCATACCTTCAATAAAAAAGAAATGAATTCAAATAACAAGGAAATGCATCAATAAGGCAATATTTGCATCAATTATCAAAAGAAATGCAAGGCCTTAATTGGTTAAGAAATATAACCGTATCTTTCAAAACCACTTCAATGGCGCTTCCTTCAGCCACACTTTATCATGTGTATCATCCTGACCCACATCAATTATGGAATCCTCTTTTCCATTATTGTCAAAATATCTCTCCACCTTCTTCAAATTTTGTCGATGACTTGTTGGATACAAATTCCAAACGTTGTCTACAAGATGACCGTGCTTATGGAAATGGGTGAAAAATAATTTCATCTTCTTTTCAACATGGTTTTTATTATCCATTGGACTTTTGGATTTCTATCTCCTTTGTTTTGAAAGTTTCCTATGTATTAATATCTTCTTCCAACACCTCGAAACAGTATGGTTATTCAAACCACAAAATAAACATGTAAATTTTCTCCATATCTTATGTGAGGATTTTCCATGTTAATTATAATTAAAATTAATATGATTAAAGGCATATATATACCTTTCACATTCACCTTTATTGCCTTCTTGAGGAGGTGAATTTGATGAGGTAGTGTCTCTCTTCGGAATACCAACAATGGCTTCAATGGCTTTAGATATTTTAAGATCCTCTTGTTTTCCATTTCCATTAGTTGCATGCTTATGAGCATCTTCTTGAAAAGTGGGTGTAAAAATTTTTCATTCCTCATGAACATAAACTTCACAAGCTTGAGGTAATGAACATGTAATGAAAGTATTTCTTGGGACACCTTCATGTTCCTCTTTGGCTTTGGAGCATTCTCCATCTTCTTTTTGTCCATAACCACTACTTCCATGGCTAAAATAAATCTCTTCAACAGTGGGTGTAAACCTATTGTATTCTCAATGAAGAAAATATTGAGGTAGTTAATATGCAATGGAGGAATTTCTTGAAACAATTCCAAAATTCTCTGTAGTTTTTGAGTTCTCTACATCAACTTGTTCACCAAAACCTAGACCCATGTACCTAGGCCTTCCCTCCACAACAATAGGGTTTATAACTCCTTGTGCATGTTTTCCTAACCCTTTACCTTCATAGCCAATTTTTTTAACAATTTTGACCCTATTCCTCTAGTGTGTATTTCAAAAACACCAAAAAATTCATCTTGAGAGGAAATTGAAGATAAAATTAATTTATATACCTCATTTTCATGCACATACTTTTCTAGGGTTTCCTTGGCATCATGGAGTTGAATCTCCATCTCATGCATCTTTGCTATGGTTTCATTTGCAATATGGAGTTGAATCTCCATCTCATGCATTTTTTCAAGAAGCTCTCACTTCTCCTCCTTCATGGGCATCAAGTGCTCATGAAGCCTACTGCTCTCCTTCCTATCTTCAACCATCTATTACACCATATCTCTCATGATGAAGAGCTTTTGCAACATCTCTTCATTAGAGAGTCTTGCTAAGGAAGATTTATTAGAAACAGTGTTGGATGAAGCTGCCATCTTCACACTTGTAATGAATTAAAAAAATCATCTTTGTTGTGATTTGAGGGATGATTCCTCAGTCTTGACCTTTGCCTGCCTTCCACTTACACACAATCAAATTCTCCTTACAAAAAAACAAAACCAATAGCTAATTTTCTAACTAACCTTGGAAAACCCTGAGATAAACTTGGACTAAAATGAGCTAAACCTGGCTCTGATATGAACTTGATATGAATAGGAAAAACTATTTTTGTTGTGCTACATGCTTCTTCATCAGTATAAAAGAAATTTTCTTAAAGATTTCATGAAAAATAACCTTCATGTGCCTCCTTGGATTTGGATCATTATCCATCATGTTATCCATAACCAAGAACCAAATACTTAGGGATTTCCTTAACAACAGTTGGATCAACTATGCCTTGTGCATGTTTTCCTAGCCCTTTACCTTCATAGCCCATTTTCATCAATAGTTTGGACCCTATTCCTCTAGTGTGTGTCTTTCAAAAGAACCTACACATTCATATTGAGAAGAAATAGAAGATAAAATTGAATTGCATACCTATTTTTCATGCACATACTTGGCTAAGGTTTCTTTGGCATCATGGAGCTAAGTCTCCATCTCATGCATCCTTTCAAGGGTTTCGTTTGAAATATGGATTTGTGTCTCCATCTCATGCATATTTTCAAGAAGTTCTTACTTCTCCTCCTTCATGGAAATCAACTTCTCTTGATGTATAATGGTCTCCCTCTTATCTTCATACATGTCTTGCACCATATCAATCATGATGTAGAGATTCTGCAACATCTCTTTATCAAAGAGTTTTTCTAAGGAAGATTGACTAGAAAAAGCGCTTAATGAAGCTACCATCACACCTGAAATGCATACAAATCTTCTTTGTTGTGATTTGAGAAATGAGCTCTCAATCTTGACCTTCTCCTTCACACATAAACTTGCAAACAGTTAAAATCTCCTTGCACAAATTTATAACCAACAACTAATTCTTCTAATTAACCTTGGCTTAAATGAGTTAAAATCTGCTCTGATACCAACTTGATCTGAATATGGCAAAAATAGTTTTGTTGTGCTAACTCCCTCATGATTTAAATAAAAAATGTGTTTAGGATCATCTCAAGTTAGCCATTCATGTGAGGGTTTATGTGTTTTTTATTAGAAATTTATGAGTCAATTAGCTTTTAAAAACTCATGTACAACTAATAAAATTCATAGAAATAACACACATCATACACATTACACAATAGATGATAATGGAGTTCACCCCTCCTGGGCTACATCTCCATGGACTTGCTTCAACTAGCTAGGCCCTCTTGGGATTAATGGTCAAATTTATGATTACATGCACTTAAAATGCTCCAATTTATTTGAAACTTGCTCCATTGGATTCATAAGACCCAAAAACATCAAAAGAGACTATTCAATCCATGAAAATGGTTTCCAACTGATCTAGGCATGACCTCCTCTCCTAGTGACCCTAGGCTTCCTTAATCTTCAAAGTGGAAACAACAATTTCAGAAGTGCCCAAACACCTCTAGAACCTACACCATCATGTTCAAAGCATAAAAATGATCTAAGAATGACTCTTCTTGAGCCAAAATTGGTCAAAATATGCCAAAGTTATGGCTTTCTCAATATTTACTAGGAAAACTCCTCAAAATCTCAAGAAACTCCAGTTAACGCAACTAAATATGGGAGCAGTTCTAAATTTGGAGGCTCCGTCGAATATACTGCCAAATTAAACTCCATTTAATTAATGCTAAACTGGATTAACTTACAAATAATCTGCAATTAAATGCACTAAGCACATTTATCACAAATCTAGATTACCTCTACCGCCCTAACCTAATCAGGCGACTTCGGTACAAATTATTCACAGTTTTATTAGTCAGTTCTCCATCGCTTTGGCTGTGTCACAATGCATATTTTACATTTTAAAGATAGAGAGTCATTTTCCTTCCGATCTCAGGGGTTGTGAGAGTCTAAAAAGAAATAAATTCTGCAATATCAGAGAGTTTGAGTTAAGTTGCCACATCTAGGTATATCCAAGTGCATCTGCACCTCTGATCCGGCTATACTACAACTCTGGGGATATGTGGAACATATCTATATATATATATATATATATATATATATATATATAAACTTTCATCTCTATGGCTCTTTCGAATTATTTCGGCTCCGCTGCTCTAGATTCTTTCGACTCTGCAGCTCTATGAATGTTTCGACTATATTGCGGCTAGAGAGATATCCAGGTTTGTTGATTGGATGGTGACTCCTTGTTTATATAGTTGGAAGGCGATCTGAAACAGTTATATTAGGTGCACACATTTCTTATCTTTTTTTCTAATACATATCTACTGCTCATATATTTTTTCACAAGTATGAATAATTCACTGCATCTACCAAATCTTGTCAAAGGTAGACCTAGAAAAGTTAATCTATAGATCCTTTATGAGTATGTAGAGTCTTTAGAGAAACCTAGAGAATAAAGAGAAGTCAAGCTACAAACAGAGTTAGAAGCCATGCTGGAAAATAAATTTACATCTCTTGAAGACAGGATCCAAAAGAAAATAGAAAATAAAATAAAACTATTGGAGAATAAAATGGATACAATGGAGATTAGATTACAGGTAATAGAAAAAAATCCAAGATACGAACCAAACATCCAAACAAGGAGATGATGATACTTTAGAAAGTATTAAAATGAAGGACGTGATTAAAGAACTAGAAGAAAAAGTTAATAACAATATCACCCTAAATAGTGTGGTAGGTAAATTAGATATCAAACCCGTTAAAGAAGAAATGAAAAAATTGATAGAATTAGACCATGAGCGTAACAAAAGGGCCTTGAACCTTATAATCTTCAGTTTGAAAGAGGAGGTAGACGAGGATACTTTAGCCATAGCCGAAACAGAATTACAAAATATATTACAAATTGAAACAATGTGTCTCACAGAAGCAACAAGGTTGGGGAAATTAACTGAGAATAAAGAAAGGTTGATCCGGATAAAGGTGAGATCTACTAACAATAAGTATGACATACTTAGTAAAACCTCAAGTCTAAAAGGAAAAAGAATATTTATAATGAAGATCTCATTCCATAAGATCAAGTAGAATTAAGAAAGGAGGTTAAAAGGTAAAAGAAGCTAGGAAGGAAGGAAAATGGGTAATAATAAAAAATAGAAAAGTCATTGTTCAAGATAGAAACGAAAAATATAGTAATAAATAGCAATTCAACATGCTCCATATTCTTTCTTAGAACTGTTGGGGCTTTCCATGGAACAAAGGTCCCAAGATAAGTTGGATCTCGAATGAAGTTGATGTCATATTGCTAGTTGAAACTTTGGAGCACAAAGAATCTAATGTTTCTAACATATATGGCTTTGTACTATGGCCAATCTAGAACAAGCGTCTTATCGTAGAGGAATTGGGGGTATAGATTTTTACATTAGGAAGAACATCTCCCCCCATGCTAGACTTTATAAAAAATACCCTTGCAACCAATATATTTGGATAGATATTACTCACATTCAAGATAGAAAAACATACATAGCAATCTATTATTTTTCCCTTATCAATTCTAACTTCTATAAGAAAAACAATTTAGATAAAAATGGTCCTTACAATGGTTTATAGAATGATATATCTAGCCTAAGGAATGAAGGAAATATCCTCTTAATGGGTGACTTTAATGCTCAAACTTCAAGAAACCAAGCTATTCTTCTAAGAAATTATTTGAACCCTAATCCTCTTTTATTAGACGAAGACCTTTAGCTAGCTAATAAAAAATAAGCTCTGAAGGTCTAAGGGAAAATTTGTTTTGGTTTGAGCTAGTCAAGCTCTGTAGTGCTCAAGATCTCATAATTTGAAAAGATCTAAAGAAGTGGCCCAATTCTAGCCAGATGACCCATATCCATCGGCTTGGTAGTTGCATGGTAGACTATGTTATTTCCTATATCCCTTTATACAATGAAATAATAAACTTTGACATATTAAATGACCATGAGCCTAACTCGGATCATAGACCTTTAATTGTAACTCTCAATTTTGTCATGCATAGAGATCCCATAGAAGATAATCCTTCTATCCAAAATAGATTAATCTTTGATAAAAATAAAAATGATCCTTTTCTAAATGAATTAAAAATTAATTTTCTTCCTTTATCTAGTATAGACAACATAGAAGACCTCTATCATAATTTTACAACAACCCTCTCATATTCTATTAACAAGTTGTCAATAGAAGTTTCAAGTAGTAAAATAAATATCAAAACCAACCCTTGGTATGATAAATATTGTAAAAGTGTGAGGAGAGAAATTAAGGAATTTGTTGATGAGTCTCTTAAAATTGGCAAGATAAAAATATACAAAGCCATAACTAAAAGGAAAAAAATGTTGTATATTCATTAAAAATAAGAAAATATATTACACCTCTCTATGGTGGCTCCTAAGAAATTCTGGAGGTGGATTCTAACTAGAAAACTAAAGATAATAATATAATTGATTTACACGACTGGAATTCCTATCTTAAAAAGATTTATGAATCTCCAAATGCCATAGATAACCTTGAAACCCTACTCACAGTAAAAGAATTTTTCTCATTAGAAGACATAAATTTTCGGGTCAAGTGCCTGGAAAATGGAAAAGCTAAGGACATTGAAGGTTACCAACTAGAAACTTAAAAATTGGAGGTCTTGCTCTCATCCCTCACATCCACAAGCTTTTCATCAAGCAGTCAACCAAGAGTTCCCAAAACCATGGACTCAAAGCCTAATTCTTCCTATTTTTAAAAGTGGAGACACAAATAACCCCTCTAATTATCAAAAAATTATGATTATAACTCTCTTAAGAAAGTTATATGGTCTTATTTTGGAAAAGAAGATGAGCATATGGATTGAAAGTGAAGGTAAGTGGGATAAAGGCCAAGCGGGTTTTAGAAGGCAACACTCAACAACGGACCACCTTGTTACGCTTAGGATCATTGTGGAGGAATGTTGTAATGCTAAATCCAATATCTTATGTTGCTTTGTGGAATTTAGTAAGGCTTTCGATACGATACCTATAAATAACCTATGGAATATATTAGAAGAGCTAAAGGTTCCTTTCGAGATATTAAGTGCAATATTGGGGTTAAAGAAGGTTTCCCTCTCTCCCCTACCCTATTTGGCATTTACGTTGACAAGATAGAAGGATGTTTAGAGGAAGAAGGATGTGTTGGAATGATCTTAGCTGAAATAGTAATCATCCTTCTTCTCTGTGCTGACGATATTGTTATTCTCGCAAGGTGCCCTTCTGATATTGATAAGAAACTAAGCCTTCTTAAGAATTTACGCTCTACCATGGGTGTGATTGTTAACATTGAAAAAACAAAATTTGTGATTATAAAATCCAAGAAGGACAATTACGCTAATTTTGTGTATGACAATAGAAACTTAGAGGAAGTGTCTTCTTACAAGTACCTATGAATTGATATTCTTCACAAGCTCAACTGGAACTATAGCATTGAGAAAAGGATTAATGGAGGGTGGAAAGTTTATTTTGGTCTTGAAAATAATTTTAAAGCGAAAAAATTTGTGATGTGGGATGAAAAGAAGCTCCTATTTGAAACTTTACTCACTCCTATTATATTCTATGGATGTGAGGTTTGGGGTTGCAGCATCTCTAGAGAATCCTGGAGAAATATTGAGAAAGTCCAGAGTCGTTTTATAATGTATAACCTCAATATTAAAAGAAATACACCCTATCATATTCTCCTTATAGAAGTGGGTCTTGCCCCTATCGAGAGCCTAGCTATGACTAGGCTCCTATTGTACAAGCACGAAATTAATAACATGGGAGACCATAGAATTCCTAAGCTAGCTTTAAGTTCCAGCCAAGACCACCTAAGGCTCAAACGAGGTTGGTATAAAGATACTAGGGCCTGGTTAAACCATTGGGAGATCGACAAAAATGTTGCATTGAAAAATATTAATAACATTAAAAATATTGTTATTTCTAATTTTAAAGAGAAAATGTGGTGTGAGAAAGATTTGAAGGCTAAAATAAAATTAAGATATTATAAGGAGGTCATCAACCCTACTCTAGAAGATGAAAGGTATCTCTCTGTTTTACCTAGCTCAAAGAAAAAGATTAATATAGCCAAGATAAGAACGAACTCTCATGAGCTCCATTGTGAAATATGTCGTTGGGGAGTTCCTAAGACACCATGGGTGGAAAGGATCTGCCATCTCTGTGAGAATATGAATATTGAGGATGAAAATCACTTCCTCTTAGAGCGCCCTGTGTACACCCACATTAGATCTTAGTTTCATAATATTTGTTGCAATACCAATCTTCCAAGCCTTTTAACATGTCAAAATTATAGTGAGCTCAGGACGCTTCTCTCCAAGCTCTTTGAGCATAGAAGTATAATTTTAAAACAAACTAAATAATTCATTTCTTTAGGTCTGATAGACCAAAGTTTTGTCTTAGTTGATGTTAACCATCATCATCATGATCTTCATCAATGACCACAAATTACCGTCATTATGGGTTATTTGACCTGCATTTAAACTTTAATACACCATTAGCATTAGAGCCTCTACTCCTAGTTCTAGGGTCATGGTTCCGTGGAAAGGGTCAGAGTAATGATGTGGTATGATGGTAAGACATTTTGATTATGTGAGGGAGGTCACGGGTTTGACCCCAACGTCTGCCCAAAAAAATTTCGACCTAAACAAATTCAAATTTCTCGCTAAAATTTCAAATTCGGCCTTGGAGGGGGGCACGTGCCAGCCTCCAGCCTTGCCACGTATCCTCTTCCCATTAGCTTAAAATTTAAACCAATCACAAATTTCCCATTTGCCCAGAATTCAAGCCAATGAGAATCAAACACTTTTCATCATGTGATTAGGCGTTTGGAAACCCAAATTTGTACCTTTGACCATATTTGACCATTTTTTTTAAAATTTGCATGTTTGACACTACGATCAACGGGCTATAATTTTCACATACGAAATATTCTTTAAGTGAAACAAATTGTGCCAGATTTCAGACGATGGGCCTGATCCAATCGTTATAGTTTGGTGAGATTTTGAGAACTCTGATTTTTTGGCAAATTTTTTCCCCTAATCCAAATTCCGATCCTGATCTATTTCTTTATTTACGAGGCATTCATGTTGGCATAATGAAACAAGGAATTTGGGACCTCATGATTTGGAAGGCTCAAGGAAGAAATATTGTAGTAAGATTTCATTGTAGCATGGGTGATGGATGTCATAAAATAATTTGGGCTTTTCAATGGCTAAATTCTCATGGGACCATAAAGGTCAATATGTACAATTTCCACATGCATGTTTTTTCTTCATCCAATTATTTTTTTTCAAATTTATCCCTATGTTTCTTGTCTAAACTGCAAATTTCACAACAACTATTTCATGTGTTTACCAGTGAGATATGTCTTAGTTCACATATAAATTCAAAATTTATTTAATAATTTCTATTTATTTCCATTTTGTTTCTATTCATTTTTTTATGCAAATACTTGCTTAAATTATGGTGGGTTGTAACTGGTTGTAAAAATGTTATTTACGCTATAATGAGCTATTTTCAAGGATTTTAATTACATCCAAAAATTATGACAAGAAAAATTGAGGTAATTAGCCATATGGCACAATGGTTGCAGTAATACCATCAAATTTATAGTCCAACGAAATGTTTGAAAAGAAATTCAATAATATTGAAAAATAAATATTTGTTTTTTGAAGTTAAACATTATAACTTGAATTGGTTAGACATAGATTTTTGGATAATATTAATATATGATTTTAACATTGTTGTTGAGATTAATTGCAGCCTTAGGTATTTTCATTATAGAAGCATTTTCATGAAAAAAATATTAATGAAAGTGAGTTGACAATAAGGAATGGAAAGCACAATGAGCCAAGAGACACCACAGAAAATATAATGTTTACATATTAACTTCATGAGAAGTGGAAGCACTTCATAAGCCTTTCAAAATTTAGAGTCATACAATAATGGCTACCACTTGGAACTTGCTAAATGAAAAATATATTCACAAAAGACATAATAAATATGAGAAAAGCTACCACATAAAAACTAGAATATATAACATAACTACTTTTAAATGAAGGTAACATAACTTTTCAACCATATAAAATATCAAACATAATAATATATCTCTTTTCAAATTCATTTTATTAAGCATAAATTGAAAGAAAAAGATAACAAATTAACATTCCAATAAGATAATAATAAATCAATTAAAACAATACCAAAAAAAATTAACATTCAAACAAAATATTAAAAAAACCATTAAAACAATAACACAAGCCATTAAACAAAAACAAAGACATATTAATAAATCAATTAAAACAATACACAAGGAATTAACAATTTCAAATAAGATAATAAGAAATCAATTAAACCAATAACACAAGCTATTAAAACAATAACACTGTCCATTAACGTTTTGACATGAGAAACCTACCTATTAAGTTCACAGGTGAAATATTTCGGAAAGAGGAAATTATTTTATATCCAAATCCAAATTCCAAACCATTGTGACCACAAAGGAATCAATGCTATGGTGTCTATTCTACGAAATTCTGAACAAATCGTATTTGAAATTAACTATTTTACTTGACTTGTATATGTGGGCTAGGTTCAAGGGATAAGTCACGTCTTTAGGTATGACTAAATCAATTAACATTCAAATAAATCATTCAATTAACATTCCTTTCGCATGCATGCACTAATCACAGTTAAATATACAGTTATTAAAGTTTAATAAACTTATAATAAGGTAGAATTTCAATATTTCAATATATTATTATCATATATGTTGTGATGAACTCTCTAGTGGAATATCTACGGTAGTTTACAGATCATCTACTCTCCCCTACATACCTTTGAGAGCTCTCTCCTTTCTCAATTATTATTTTCTCTTGAGGGATAGTTCTTGATGCCTTTCCAAAGAGAGAGTAGTCTACATGTTGCCTACTACTTTTGCAAGAAAGGGCTACACGTTGTCTACTACTTTTGCAAGCAAGGGGGCTCTTTCCTTTCTGAAATTTTATTTTCTCTCAAGGGATAGTTCATGATGCTTGCCAAAAATTCAATAGTCTACATGGTGCCTACTAATTTTGCAAGCAAGGGGACTCTTACACCTAATAGTGGACATACATAAATATTTTCACACCACTACCCTACCAACATCCAACAAGCAATATAAAAATAAATTTCATAGGGAACTGAGACATAGACAAAGAAAGATATTTCTTAGATAGTATGGAAGTGTTGAGATACATAACTTCCTGGCTAAATATTGTGGTTCATATTAGAGATTACTATTCCTATCTACTAGGGACAACTCATTCTTGTAGGAGGAAGAAATTATTCTAATTTTATATGAATTTTTCAATATATATGTCCGGAACTGATCAACATATAAAAGGTTGCACAACAATTGAAAAAGGATGCACAATAAGAGAATAAGCAGTGTCAACATAAACCTATCCATCAAATATGAAACTATTACACGAAAAGAATGTTAATAATAAATCAATAAACATTCGAATAAGATAATAAGAAATCAATTAAACCAATAACACAAGCTATTAAAGAAATAACACTCTCCATTAATGTTTCGACATGCGAAACCTACCTATTAAATTCACACATGAAATATTCTGGAAAGAGGAAATTTTTATCTATCCAAATCTAGATTCCAAACCATTGTGACCGCAAAGAAACCAATGCTATGTTGTCTATTCTATGAAATTCTGAACCAATATTTGTTTGAGATAAAATGTTTTACTTGACTTGTATATGCGGTTAGGTTCAAGGGCTAAAGGTTTGCTTAATTTACTATAAGTCACATCTTCTTTTCCGTTGCAGAAATAACTTTTTGGATAGCGGGGAAGCCAATCCCAAGTGTAATCAATTGAATTGTAGACCACTACCTTTATCACTGGTGACAATATGACCAAATCGGGTACAAAACACAGGTTCTCTCCCACTCCTATGTAGCAATTCCATAGAGTATTGTCCCAATCATGAATTAAATTGTATTAAAAAAACTGATAAATTGTTGCATCATCCATTCCCTACATAAGAAATAAGGCATATGTGCAATCTCCACCCATTCCCATTCATTCAATTCCCACACAATAATCACAACCTCCATCTCGAGCTTGCCCTATCCTTCCCCATGGAGAGGCATCACTTTAGCTGCAAAATTTTTTAAAATCAGTGATATAGTCATTGATTTCAACCTTCTAGAGCTTCACTGTTGGAGTCATGATAGATTCATAGAACAGGCTGATGATATCCACCTTTGGGATTCAAACCTACCCAGGTACATCTTCCCACATACCTTTCAGTTTCCAGAAATCATCAAACTTCGCCAGATCAATTATTTGCCCAATGAAAGAGCTCTAGTAACCAAAGCTAAGAGATTTAATTCACCATCACTGCACAATCAATAAATCAGATGTTATAGATCCAACCCAAGCCTACTGAAGCCCCATTATCTATTGAAATCCTCATTGAACTATATCTAAAGTTGGACTTTCCCAAGAGGTTCCAAATATTCCAAACTTTCCTTCCTCCATTAGTAGAAACCCCAAAAAGTAATTCTCCATACTCAGCTTCCATATTTTCAGAGAGAACCAGACAGATTGTCATAATTCTGTCATGAATTTTAGGGTATTTTACTAATGAATATGTAGATCCATCTATCCTAGGTTTTTTGTCCATATTTTTCCCAGGAAATCCTCCAGCTTAACCATTTAAATTTTCCCAATACCTATCATATGCAATCCATGAATAATTAGTCAAATTACCAGAGGAAGTATTATTTAAATACTCTTCAATTTTATTCTATTTGTTCTTGTATTTCTAGTCTGAAAGGTTTGCAGTTAACTTCCAAAAACTGAACATAGAGGGTAACCCCCAATTTGCAGTCATCTGGACATCCTTGATCAGAAAGGATTCCACAGAATTCAGCTACAAAGACTTGATTGATTCATTTTTTTATCCAATTGTTAATATCCTAGGAAGTAGCATTCAACTTAGATTCAGTGAAGAGATAATGAAGGTGTTGCAATTGTCAGATCAAAGTACAACAGGAGACTGGTATTTATACCATAATCATACTAAAGTTAGGGTGTATGGAAGACAACTTACCCCATACAAATTTTGCAAATACCTCCCAATGAGGTTATTTGCATTGGAATACATCAGAAAAATCCTAAATTTAGTTGAAGTCAACTTCCTTTCAGAAACAAAGAAAACTCAATTTAAGATTAAGAACCAGATTGGTCCTTTTATTTGCAATAGTAGGAATGTTGGTTAACAAGTATACAAGTTTTTACAAGATTTCCACTTCAGTAATAGTTTCAAATGGCAATATGATCCCTTGGGAGTTATAAGTAAACTAAGATTCAAATTCAAATTGAACCCTTTTGTTCATGAGTCAAAACCAGAGGTTGAAAGGTATTCCAACCAGTCAGAGTGGTTGGAAAATACTTTAGAGGATATGGAGAAACAGGTTGATACTAGTTCCATCCTACATACTCCAACCCCACTAGACAGGAACTCAAAGAGGGCAAGAGAGGAAGGCTCTTATTCTGTAGAGACTACTACTGACACCAAATTCAAGCTAATGTACATGAAAAAGGAAAAACTGAATCCAGTGATAGAGAAAGAAGAGATAGTTGACACAGTTGAAGTCATTGATACATATATAATTGTTAGGGATAATGCACCTCCAATAGTTTCAGAGGAAACACACCCATCATCAACCTCCAGTGCACAAATCATTCAGAAACAACATAGTGTAGAGGTTTCATCATTAAAAAAACCAGTGGATAAAGAGAAAGATATAATGGAGAAGTACCAAGAAATCAAATTGAAGAATGAGGCATTAAAAGCTGTGACTTACGCCGAGTATTAGAAACAAAATCCTAGTGACCAGAACCAGTTACTTTCAGCCTTTGATTGCAAAACTGGGAATATAAAAATAACGTTTTTACAGCCAACAGTAAAGGCTGCAAAATCATCAGTAGACTACAAGAAAACATCCTTTGAATTTCTTGCTAATGATGTACTTCCAATATATCAAATTGAGTTTCATAAAAAAGTAGGAGAAATGATATACTCCACTATGACAAACAAGGATTTGAGTGTCCAAAAACTACATAATTCTCTAGAAAATATCAGAGAATAGTTAAAACTAGAGAAATTTTCTTCACAAACAAAGGAGAATAGAACAAAATCACTTGAAGAATTAGTCATGGAGGTTGGATATGATACAAAGAATATCAAAGCAGAAGAAGAGCTTATGAAGAAGAAGAATGCAGACATAGCTGCATTGAAAAAACAGTTGAAATTACCTACAACAGAACATCCACAAACTGACGAAGTTTTGGAGAATGAAAATCAGAACGATGAAATGATGAATCTCATCACTGAGTTGACAGCTCAAGTGAAAGAGATGGAAACTGAAATGGACAAATTGGTGCAGGAAAAGCAGGCCAACATGGAAGCAGTTCCTATTACTGCCATTCCTATAGCCTCAACATCAGTTTCAGTGGCCACACCAGCGCCATTATCTACAACATCTCCATTATCTACAGTAGTTCCAGCTACTACAACAATTCCAGTGCCAACATAAGTTCCAGTAATAGCACCAGCAACAACAAAAACCCATCCCAATGATGAGGCAAGTAAATTGATTAAAGCCATGTAGGATATGTCAATCCAAAATATTGAGATCAATAGACTTAAAGAACAAGTAAAAATTATATAAGATGAAAATAAATTGGTAAAAATGATGCATATGGCTGAAACACAGAAGTCAAACAGAATGAATGACAAGATACAAAAGTTAGAAAAGGAATTAACATTGGCAGATCCTTTGGCCCAACAAAAGCAACAACTATGGGCCAATATCATTAACTCTGTTAATGATATTTGGCCTTCTATCCAAGTTATATTTGAACATAAAGATCTGATAAAGGAAGAAAGTGAAGCTATTCACAGAGTCAAAGAAAAACTTGGAAAGAAACCAGAGGAAACAACTGAGATAATCAAGTTTCTCAATTCTAAAAACAAGCATGAATTAAAAGAAATTAGGATAAGTGACAACAGAAAAAATCTTAGAATTAAAAAAGGTGATCTCCAGGAGAAATATGATGACACAAATTAAGGATAAGTGTCAAATTATGGAGCTTGCAGTAAACAGATTCATGAACAAATTTGATGTTTTGAGATAAAAAGGTTTTCCTAATCCATTAGTGATCAATGATAGACTAATGAGGCATGAATATCATGAAAAAAATATTAGAGAAGTGGCTAAAGAACATTCTAACAATTTCTCCTTGAAAGGAATTCCTACAGATAAAGTACTCTTTCAAATCTTTGAAAATCTCTTTTACCTTGAGCATGAGGTAAATAATCTTTTTGTAAATAAACCTACATTTACCAAGTACACTGAATCAGATGATATTTACAAGAGGATGGTAAATATCAAACTTCAAGATGAAGAAGCCTGGGAAAAACTGTGTGATTTATTGTGCCGAGTAAAAGTAAAAAAAGGGTAAACAGAGTAGGTAGGTAAAATAAAGACAGATTAAAGATATAGGCCGAAAAGATGAATAAATATAGATGAGACAAAAATAGATAAAAGAAAGAGTTAAAAGACAAATCAGATGATAAGGTAGCATGAAAGACAAGCAGTGTGAAAGCCAGCCAGCGTTAAGGACAACAAATATCAGAGAAACAAAAAACAAATCCAATGAATAGGGACAATTTTCATTTAGGTACATAGGTGTCTCTATCTTCTTGAATAAATCCTCATTAGTTAATAGGATATTTTGTATTAATTTTTTTATTAATACTTCATTAGTTCCAAGTATTGAGGGTGGATTCATGAACATTTCTATAGTTGTAATTGAGCTATTACCTGAGAGTTTATTGTACCATTTTCAAGTCAACAGACATGACAAGTAATAAAGGCATTCTATTACATGATTCATGTGTTGAGCTACTTCAGTGAAGTATATTTCAATTTTTCATTGTTATTTTCTTAAGTATTCCATAAATTTGCATGTTTTTCCAAGTTTAAATGTTATAACACGAATATTATTGCAGAATTTGTTTAAATACACTTTTTTCCAAATTGTTATTCATTTTAATTTTTTCATCTGAATCCATCTAAATCAGTAATTCCACCAAACAAATCAAAATTAAACCAAATCAATATTTCATAACTAACATAAAATCAATTAAAACAACAAAGTTAAATCATTAAGAGAGAGCCCTCTCTGAGCATTAAGAAGGCTAGATCCTAATCTCCAAAAGTGGTTGATAGTTACCTCTGTTATTTCTTTAAACACACATATCAACCCTAGTGAAATTTTGGAGAGATAACACATTACTCATGTGATAAAATTGTGTGTTTTTGTTTATCTCTGTGTTTTGTTGATTCCTATGCAATCTTGATAATTATTTTGGCATATAACAGAGATTATTTGATAATATAAAATTTCCAAACATAGCACGAGGTAAAAAAAAACCTTTTTACTTATCAAATTTGTAGATATACAATTCAGTATCACAAGCTTGGGTGGAAAGAAAAAAAATCAATTAGCAATCCAAAGCTCAACCAAATAGGGGACCCACTACACCATGGCTATCCAGGAAATGACAAAGGAAACTATGTACATCATTGTTAATATAGTAAAATCACATGCTAATGAAGACACCATGAGTAGTAAACCAATGCATAAACCATGCATTCACACACTCTTAAGATAATTACACATGCAACCTGTTACTTGCAAAATCCTCCTACTTCAAGTTGCTCTTTATTTGCTTGATTTTTTCCTTTGATTATTATTTTCCAATACTTTTCTTTCACTAACTTATTTTTACTTTCTTTCTTTCTTATGTCCTATATGTTTCATAGTTCTCTCTCCTCTTGTTGTACTGTTCTCTCTCCTTATTTTTCCTCTCCTTGTCTAAGTGAGAATGCTTGAATGTCCAAGTGTGTGTTAGAATTTTCTCTTCTTTTTCTCTCACTATTTCAAGTGTGTGTCCAAGGGTACAAGCTTGATAGGATAAATTTTCCTCTCACTATTTCATGTGTCAAACATCTAAACATTATCCATGTTGTCTTCAACATTCATTGATGAAACTTCTATGTTTACTTCATAAAGACATGGTGTTTCAAGCCATGCTTCAAGAAACTTTAATTACTCTTCAAATTTGTTTCTTCTTCCTTCTTGTTGTTGCTAACATATGCGCATTAAGAAACATTCATGAAATCATCATAATTTGAATTCTTTCCATATTTTTCTTCTTATGCCAAGTCTTTGCAATTAGCTTCATGTGGCTCATCTAATTGATCTTCAACAATATGTTCATGTTTACTTCCTAAAGAATGACTAGTGAGTCTTCTATCTCACGTTGTAACAGAGCATATTTTATCTCTTGATAATGGTGGTCATTAATAAAACCACCAAGCCGCATGATAAAAATATCATTAGGGTAAAAGTGCAGCCATATTGGAAAAATCCAGCTTATCTAGCTTCTGGATTTCTTTGACTCCACTCGGTCCTATAAGAGCTCCAACAACGCCACTACCACGCAGGTGGAAACTTCTCCATTTGGAAGCTCTTCAATTGAAGAATCTTGTGGTGCAGACTATGACTTCTATGCCACACAGCCAAATCTGAAGCAAAGCCACCAAAGAAACCTCACTCTAGTCCACCCTTAAGTAATAGCAGTGAATCCTTTCGTTTCTCGACAAACTCACAACCGTATTTCGAGGCAATGAGAATTTTTTTTGGTTACCACAATAATTTGGTCTTGGCAAATGTCCCTCGCGTGTTAGACCTACCAAATTGTTGAAAATATTAAAGTCACATGCTGTGCCTTTGTACAGGAAGAAAAAGAGTACAGCAGCAGAAGAAGAGTTTTTTGAGTGCACAACACTCTGTATTGAAGAATGATGGAGAATCCGTAAGGATGATTTTAATTCTTGATAGGCCGCAGCCACAGATTGCAGATGAGAAGTTAATATGGATATGGGCAAAGTCGATTTTTTTTGCAGAGGAATGAAGATTTCCCGTAGCTCTAATCTACGGAGGAGCAGCGCTTATTAAGACAGTCATTTTGGGCTTTAAAGCCCTCAACAACCAATTATTTTTTTTTGAAGCAGTGTCTTGTTGATGAAAAGTTCTGAGATGCGATCGCAATCGCAAATTTCAACAAATAAATGAGACAAGGACCGAGTGTCTTGTTGATGTGGCATAGTTCCGCAGAGGAACGATTGTACATAATACAACCGAAACATATATTAAAATCGCCCCCCACAGCAGCGGAGGCCCGTGGGTCCACTTGACCACGTGGCGGAAACTCAATGGAATCGTAAGTTTGAATCGCAAGGATCGATCAGCGGTCTTTTGTTATGAGGCCCGATTGAAGGCCAGACCCGATCTGGTTATATACCTTAGTTGAATTGCTAATCGCATCTGGGTCCTCAATCGCAATCGGAAGCTCTTATGTGTTAGGCCCGATTACACTTTTGAAAATGGCGGACTCGATGGAGTTATGTAATGGAGTTAAAAAGTCCATCATGTACGAGATCTGAATTGCAATCGGAACTTTCTGTGTGATCACACATCCTTGTTTTGTATCCTGATTGAAGTTTCGGATCCGATCGATTTATATGCCATGTTTTATATCAGGCCATCGCGTCCCTTGTGTAATCACAATCGAAACTT
Organism: Pinus albicaulis; assembly: GCA_034641835.2. Classification (NCBI taxonomy): domain Eukaryota; kingdom Viridiplantae; phylum Streptophyta; class Pinopsida; order Pinales; family Pinaceae; genus Pinus; species Pinus albicaulis. Next base: position 27,932,039 of record CM076583.1, on the reverse strand, counting down.
TCCGGTTGATCGCACACTTTTGTAATGTGTTGCGATTGGAGTGGCAGACCCAATCCATACTATAGGCTGGAGTTTATATGACTCATCGCATTCGATAGTCAATCGCAATCGGAGTTTTTTGTTTGTGCGATTGTTTGTTTAAATCGCAGACCCAATTGTTTTATGCATTGAATTTAAATGTTTTGACCATGTGTTCAAAGCAGGGCCCACATATATTTTATTTTAAATAGACTTTGTTTAAAGTATTATATGGTTTTGTTGTAATGTTTAGAAAAAAAAATGCGCGGCATATAAAAAGACAAAAAGGCCCGCGAGCCTGTAGGGTGTGTTATTGTAATGTTTTTTTTGTTTTCGCACAGCAGGGCGGACGAAAGAAGAAAACACAAGAGTGTTGTTTTAAGAGACAAAGATTTTCTTTTTTGCACTGCGTCTGAAGCAGTCACCATTGTTGTTTATCCCTCTGTTTAGAGGAAGACTTGTATCAGTTGTTTTTGAAATAGAAGTTGTTTTAAAAGTCTGAAAACTCTGTCTCCAGCAGAAATTTGTTTTAACTTCTCTGTGTTTAGGAGGAGAGGAGTTTACTCTCTCTATTGTTTGGAATCATCAATATTTCAACACGGTATCAGAGCCAGTTTAGGCTCTTTGAAGTTCTCAAAGAAGCTGAAGAAGAAGAAGACTTGTTGCAGTGTTTTCTCCAGCAGTGTGAAAGCCCAACAGAAGTCAACAAATCAGGTATTTCTCAAAGATAACAAAGTTGTTGTTTGTTGTTTAAAAGATTTTGTTCTTTCAAGAGAAGGAAAGACAGTTTGTTTAAGTGTAGAGTTCAGTTTAATTGCAATGGCTGGACCAAGCATAGGAATGAACATTGGAAATGTTCAGCTTCCACAATTTAATGGAAAGAACTATGATTATTGGGCCATTACCATGAGAGCCTTGTTTATTTCACAAGACTTATGGGAGTTTGTAGAAGATGGTTTTACTGAACCAGTTGATGAGCAGGCTTTTAATGCCTTAACTCAAGCAGAGAAGGACTTATTGAAGAGCAATAGGAAGAAATATGCTAAAGCTCTCTTCTTATTGTATCAAGCTGTTAATGAGAGTCTGTTTCCAAGGATAGCAGCAGCCAAGAAATCCAAGGAAGCATGGGAAACTCTGAAAGTAGCCTATCAAGGTATGGAGAAAGTTAAGACAGCAAAACTTCAGTTGCTAAGAAGATATTTTGAAACTCTTTTCATGAAAGAGTCAGATAGTGTAGACACATTTTTTACACATGTGATTGGGATTGTAAATCAGATAAGATCCCATGGAGAAACTCTTGAAGAGAGAAGGATAGTGGAAAAACTTTTGAGATGCTTACCCTCAAAGTTTGATGTTATTGTAACTACCATAGAAGAGACCAAAGATCTCTCACAGTTCACAGTGGATGAAATTCATGCCTCGCTGATAACTCATGAACAGAGATTGAGCAGAGATGAACACTCATCTCTTGAGCATGCCTTCAAGACTCAGATGCCTTCAGGAAGAGGAAGAGGTCAAAGAAAAGGAAGAGGTAGAGGCAGAAGCCAGAATAGAGGTGGAAGGAACAACCCTTCACATTCACATGGAAGGGGAAACAGTCAAAGTCAGAGCCACGGCCAAAGTAACACCAACAAGGTGGACATCAGCAAGGTGGACATGAACACCAACATGCTCATGGACAAAGGTATGACAAATCCAATGTCCAATGTCATTACTGTAAAAAATATGGGCACTATGCCATTAAATGTAGAAAGAAGCAAAATGACATGAAAAATAGGCAGAATGCTAATGTAGCAAAAGAAGAAAAGAACCCAAGTAATGTGATGTTAGCTTGTAATGTAGCACAAGATAGAGAAGATGATGTTTGGTTCTTAGATTCAGGATGTAGTAATCATATGACTGGAAACAGAGCAATGTTTTCCAATATAGATGAAGATGTTAAATATGAAGTGACCACAGGGACTGATACTAAGATCTCTGTCAAAGGAAAAGGCAGAGTTAGTATTCGAGCCAGAAATGGTGAGTAGAAATTTGTTCCTGATGTGTATTATGTTCCAGGTTTGAAGTGTAATCTTTTGAGCGTTGGGCAGCTCATAAACAAAGGTTACAATGTAGTATTCAAAGATGATGTGTGCACAATTAAAGATATACCTCCAAGCCAGAAAATTATTGCTGAAATTCAAATGACCAGCAATAGAATGTTTCCGCTCAAGCTCAACACTGACTTGAAGGGAAAAGGAAACAGTATAATAGCAGTTGTAACACAAGAAGCCTTTCAGAAGGAAGCAAAGGATGAAAATTGGTTATGGCACCTGAGATTTGGACATCTCAATTTCAGAGGATTAAATTTGCTGCACAGAAAAGGAATGGTAAGAGGTTTGCCATTGATTGAGAAGCCTGACAGCCTATGTGAAGGCTGCATCTTGGGAAAGAAACATAGAGAAAATTTTCCTTCAGGGAAAAACATAAGGGCGAAAGCACCTTTGGAGATAATCCACTCAGATTTGTGTGAGCCGATGCAGACAGCATCAGTTTCAAGCAACATTTACATGCTGACCTTCATAGATGATTTCAAAAGAAAAGTGTGGGTGTATTTTCTGAAATATAAGAGTGAAGTTTTTCAAAAATTTCGTCATTTTAAATCTCTCGTAGAAAAACAGAGCGGACTGCACATTAAAGTCCTTAGAACCAACATAGGAGGAGAATATATATTAAAGTATTTTTTGCATTTTTGCAAAGAGAATGGCATACACAAGAAATTTACCACCAGGTACACGCCACAACAGAATGGAGTCGCTGAATGGAATAATCGAACCATAATGGAGATGGTGAGAAGTATGTTCAAGGCAAATCATTTGTCAAATGAGTATTGGGCAGAAGCAGCAAATGGTGATGTGTATATTTTGAATAGATGCCCCACAAAAGCTGTAATGAACAAGGTTCCAAAAGAAGCGTGGAGTGGCAGAAAACAGGGAGTCACCCACATGAGAGTTTTTGGGTGTGTTGCATATGCACACATTCCAGAAAAAATGAGAAAGAAGTTGGAAAGTAAGGGGGAGAAGTGCATTTTCCTTGGATATTGTGAAGATTCCAAAGGATACAGATTGTATAACCCATCCACAAAGAAGTTTGTGATAAGCAGAGATGTGCAATTTATCGAAGAAGAAGCGTGGGATGGAAGCATTGAGAAAACAGTCAATGTTAAAAACGGTTTATCTCATGATGAAGATGAGGGAGATGTGGTTGACATTAACAACCCATCCATTGCACAACCTCCAGTAGCGCAAGGCCAGCAAGGGACGCCTCAAGCGGCAGCGAGAACACCCTTGAGAAGAAGCGGCAGTGGTTCACCGAGCACACCACACGGAGCATAATTGAGTGCTTCATCAAGCACTGCTACACCAAGTGAAAGAGGAACAAAGTTCAGAAGTCTTAGAGAAATCTATGAGCAAGGAGAAGCAAATGAAGGTATGAATTCTTTATTTTCTTTGTATTGTCAAGTTGATGATCCTATTCATTTTGAAGATGCAATTAAAGATAGAAAATAGATAGAAGCTATGGATGATGAAATTAATGCCATAGAGAAGAACAAAACATGGGAGTTAGTTGATCTCCCAGAAGGCAAATCAATCATTGGAGTTAAATGGGTCTATAAGACCAAAAGCAATGCTGAAGGAAAAATAGAAAGACACAAGGCCAGACTTGTTGTCAAGGGATATAAGCAAAAGCAAGGGATTGATTATAAAGAAACTTTTGCACCAGTTGCAAGAATGGAAACAGTGAGAGAAGTGTTGTCCATAACAGCACAAAACAAATGGAAAGTATATTAGATGGATGTAAAATTTGCATTTTTAAATGGAGTTTTAATGGAAGAGGTATATGTGGAACAACCTCTCGGATATGAGAAGAAAGGCCAAGAGCATAAGGTCTGCAAATTGAAGAAAGCTCTTTATGGGCTGAAACAAGCACCAAGAGCGTGGTACAGTAGGATAGACTCCTATATACTGGAGAATGGATTTGAAAAGTGTGAGGAAGAACCCACCCTCTACATCAAAGAAAAATATGGTAAGCTGTTGATTATTGTTTTATATGTTGATGATTTAATTTTTACAGGTAATGATGATTATCTTGTTGAAAACTTTAAAACAGTCATGAAAGATGAGTTTGAAATGACTGATATGGGTTTGTTAAGATACTTCTTGGGAATAGAAGTAGAGCAAGGTGAGAAAGGGATTTCTATATCTCAAGAAAAGTATGTGAATCAAGTTCTAGAAAGATTTAATATGCAGGAGTGCAAAGCTGCAATTACTCCCACAATAATGGGATTGAAGCTGAGTAAAGATGACAGCAGTAAGGATTTTGATCCAAGTTTGTATAAAAGCATAGTTGGCAGCCTCATGTATTTGACTGCAACTAGGCCAGATATTATGCATGTTGTTAGTTTAATTTCCAGATTTATGGAGAAGCCAAAAGAAGCACATTAGCAAGCAGCAAAGAGAATTATGAGGTATGTGAAAGGAACAAAAGGATTTGGTATTTTATATACTACTTTAGAAAATTCAGAATTAGTTGGATACACTGACAGTGATTGGGCTGGAATTGTAGATGATCGGAAGAGCACTTTCGGTTATGTTTTTCATATGGGTTCAGGAGCCATTTCATGGGCTTCTAAGAAACAGCCTATTGTAGCATTATCTACAGTAGAGACAGAATATGTGGCAGCTACAGCAGCAGCGTGTCAAGCAGTTTGGATGAGAAGGATGTTGAGAAGTTTGTGCCAAGAACAGGTAAAAAGCACTGTGATTTATTGTGACAATAGCTCAGCTATTGCATTATCAAAGAATTCTGTGTTTCATAAGAGAATGAAACACATAGATACAAAGTTTCATTATATCAGAGAATTGGTAAACAATGGTGAAGTTGTTTTACAGCATTGTAAAACAGAGGAGCAATATGCAGATATTTTAACTAAACCATTGGGACAGAAGACATTTGAATTTTTAAGGAAATGCTTGGGTATGATGGATAACCCAGCAGCTTACTTTAAGGGGGAGTGTTGAAAATATTAAAGTCACCTGTTGTGCCTTTGTACAGGAAGAAAAAGAGTACAACAACAGAAGCAGAGTTTTTTGAGTGCACAACACTCTGTATTGAAGAATGACGGAGAATCCGTAAGGATGATTTTAATTCTTGATGGGCCGCAGCCACAGATTGCAGATGAGAAGTTAATATGGATATGGGCGAAGTCGATTTTTTTTACAGAGGAATGAAGATTTCCCGTAGCTCTAATCTATGAAGGAACAGCTCTTATTAAGACAGTCATTTCGGGCTTTAAAGCCCTCAACAACCAATTTTTTTTTTTTGAAGCAGTGTCTTGTTGATGAAGAGTTCTGAGATGCGATCGCAATTGCAAATCGCAACAAATAAATGAGACAAGGACCGAGTGTCTTGTTGATGTGGCAGAGTTCCGCAAAGGAACGGTTGTACACAATACAACCAAAACATATATTAAAATCGCCCCCCACAGCAGCGGAGGCCCGTGGGTCCACTTGACCACGTGGCGGAAACTCAATGGAATCGCAAGTTTCAATCGCAAGGATCAATCGATGGTCTTTTGTTATGAGCCCCGATTGAAGGCCGGACCCGATATGGTTATATACCTCAGTTGAATTTCTAATCGCATCCGGGTCCTCAATCGCAATTAGAAGCTCTTATGTGTTAGGCCCGATTGCACTTTTGAAATTGGCGGACCTGATGGAGTTATGTAATGGAGTTAAAAATTCCATCGCGTCCGGGATCTGAATCGCAATTGGAACTTTCTGTGTGATTGCACATCCTTGTTTTGTATCCCGATTGAAGTTTCGTATCCGATCGATTTATATGCCATGTTTTATATCGAGCCATCGCGTCCGTTGTGTAATCGCAATCAGAACTTTCCGATTGATCGCACACTTTTGTAATGTGTTGCGATTGGAGTGGCAGACCCGATCCATACTATAGGCCGGAGTTTATATGACTCATCGCATCCGATAGTCAATCGCAATCGGAGTTTTTTGTTTGTGCGATTGTTTGTTTAAATCGCGGACCTGATTATTTTATGCATTGAATTTAAATGTTTTGACCATGCGTTCAAAGCAGGGCCCACATATATTTTATTTTAAATAGACTTTGTTTAAAGTCTTATATGGTTTTGTTGTAATGTTTAAAAAATAAATGCGCGGCATATAAAAAGACAAAAAGGCCCGCGAGCCTGTAGGGTGTGTTATTGTAATGTTTTTTTTGTTTTCGCACAGTAGCGCGGACGAAAGAAGAAAACAAAGCAGTGTTGTTTTAAGAGACAGAGATTTGCTTTTGCGCACTGTGTCTGAAGCAGTCACCATTGTTGTTTATCCCTTTGTTTAGAGGAAGACTTGTATCAGTTTTTTTTGAAATAGAAGTTGTTTTAAAAGTCTGAAAACTCTGTCTCCAACAGAAATTTTTTTTAACTTCTCTGTGTTTAGGAGGAGAGGAGTTTACTCTCTCTATTGTTTGGAATCATCAATATTTCAACACAAATGCTAGGATCAAATTTAAGCAATGCACTGGAGCCATCACAAACATTTATTTTGAACCAAAGAGCATCACCATGTATCTTCCTTCGATCATTGTAAATGATTCGACAGAGTTAGCATTCCTTAGTGGCTTTTGAGCCGCTAAAGCAATTAAAAACCAATTATGTTCTAGATTACATTTACAGAAACACCAGAAACGTAGATCACCACTCCGGCGATACCAATCATAGACACCAAATGCTGCCACAGCAGCCTCCACACCTCGAAATTCTGACACCACCGATTCTTATTATGGGATGGATGTTCTCATCACGTCGATTACTCGTGAGCGTGCCGACAATCCAACCACCATAGGAACGTTGAGTTGCAGATTCCGCGCTGCTCGATCCACAGCGATCCACCATAGCGTTAACTCACGCAACGCCATATCACTCACGACTCACTGGCTCTCCAATGTGGAAACGACTCATGGGATCATGGGACCACAGTCTCACGCGACACTCTTAGCGGCTCTGCTCTCAGCCCCACGGTTCTGTTGTTCCTTTGCTAAGGAAAACAACACAAAACTGCACACATTGTTGGTTTGTCACATTCCTCGTAGGCTACCACATATCTGCTCTAACACGACATGCACGAGATCACAGTCCTCGCAGGCTACCACATATCCGCTCTAACAGGACATGCACGAGATCACAGGCAGTGTCACCACACAAACTTTTGCCGACTAGGCCTCTTCCAGACTTCAAAGAAAAAAAAATTACATAAGCACATGTTGTCAAGGTCGTTACATCCATTCAACTGTATCTTAAATTATTATTTTTTGGGAAGTTAAACATTATAACTTGAATGGATCAGTTTTAAATTAATAGTGGTCAAGGAAAATATATTGCTATAGTCTTGCCATGGCAACCACTAATAAGAGAATTATTTATAAAGTAAACCCATCAATCAAATGTGAAATTATCATTCGAAGGCTTTTTCCTTTAAACACTATTACAGCAACTTGTTACAACATAACCATGTTAAATGATGGATTATACCAAATAATGTATTAGATCTAGATTCTTGGGTAATATTAATATATATGATTTTAACATTGTTGTTGAGACTAGTTGTACCTTTAAGGTATTTTTTCTATAAAAACACTGTTATGAACAAAATATTAATGAAAGTGAGTGGACAATAAGAAATGGAAAACACAATGAGTCAAGAGACACCACAGAATAAACATCCTGAAATATAATGTTTACTGATAAGAAGTTGTTGCACTTCATAAACCTTTCAACATTTAGAGTCATACAATAATGACCACCACTTAAAACTTGCTAAATGAAAAATATATTCACAAAAGACATTTATATATGAAAAGAGCTACCACATAAAGACTATAATCTATAACATAACTATTTTTAAATTAAGATAACATAACTTTTTAACCATATAAAATATCCAACATGATAATATCTTTCTTTCCAAATTCATTTTATTATGTATAAATAGAAAAAAAAATTAGCCCATTAACATTTCAATATAATAAGAATAAAACAAATAAAACAATATCACAAACCATTAACATTCAAACAAAATAATAAAAAAACTATTAAAACAATAACACAATCCATTAAAACAATAACATAGAGATAATAAAAAATCGATTATAACAATAGCACAAGCAATTAACATTCAAATAAGATAATAAGAAATCAATTAAAACAATAGAACTATACATTAACGTTTTGACATGAGAAACCTATTAAATTCACAGGTGAAATATTCCGGAAAGAGGAAATTATTTTCTATCCAAATCCAGATTCCAAACCTTTCTGACCGCAAAGGAACCAATTAACATATTCAAATAAGATAATAAGAAATCAATTAAACCAATAATGCAAGCTATTAAAACAGTAACACTGTCCATTAACGTTTTGACATGAGAAACCTACCTATTAAATTGAGGCAATTATTTTCTATCCAAATCCAGATTCCAAACCATTGTGACCGCAAAGGAACCAATGCTATGCTGTCTATTCTACGAATTTCTGAAACAATCTTATGTCAAATAAACGATTTTACTTGACTTGCATATGCGGACTAGGTTCAAGGGCTATAGGTTTGTATAATTTACTATAAGTCGCGTTTTCTTTTCCGCTGCAGAAATAACTTTTGGGACAGCGGGGAAGCCAATCCCAAGTGTTATCAATTAAATTGTAGACCACTACCTTCACCACTGGTGACGATATGACCAACTCGGGTACAAAACACAGGTGATCTCCCACTCCTATGCAGCAATTCCATAGAATATTGTCCCAATTATGAATTATATCGTCTTCATAAAAACTGATAAATTGTTGCGTCAGCCATTCCCTGCATAATAAAGAAGGCATCCGTGCGATCTCCACCCATTCCCATTCGTTCAACTCCCACACAATAATCACAACCTCCATCTCTATATTCTCCATCTCCATCTCGAGCTCGCCCTCTCCTTCCCCATGGACAGGCATCCCTTTGGCTTTGGCAGCGACTAATAGTAGACGCGAGCCACATTTGATCATCTGTGGCGAAGACACTACAAACTCATTCTCATTCTCAACTATTTCAGGGAATGGAACAAAACGCAGAGGAATAGGAATGGGGTTGGGCACAAGAGCTAAACCATTTTCCTCTAATGGAATGGTGAAACTCACAATGTCTTTTTGACCGTAAGTATAGAATAACCCGTTGTAGAAAACAACCTCAGCAAATGGTATCAGCCTTAAATCCTCAGGAAAGTATCCACAGATATTCCATCTCTTTTGGGAAGGCTCATAAATTTCCACCATATGTCTTTCGAACACTCCATTTGCACCCAAGGCGTTTCCAACGCCTATAACTTTAATTTTGTAGGATGTTCCATTTGTAGATCGCTCCTTATTGACAACGAGGCAATCACAGAAATGGCTTGATTGTGGCGCCGGAATGTCGATGAAGGTTCGTGTATAAGGGTTACAGAGTTTCCATGCGTGGAATGCGCTGACAAACATCACTCCTGCCACCGACTCTTTGCAGTAGATACCCTCCGCACTGCTTTTCGGCACGCAGTCGGCCTCTAGGAAAGACAAGGAGAAGGAGGACTTAATCCATGTCCGTCTGTAGAAACAGAAAGACGCACTTGACAATCTATGATTCTTGTTCAACAAAGCTAGCCGTGGCTGCTTACTGTTGAGAGGAGCCTGAACCTCACCCCACTTTGTTAGAAAGTAGTTTGAAGCAAGAAACTCCTTCCATTGCTTACAGATCATCCGATAAGTATACACTAACTCCACCGGCAACCGAGAAAATATCTCCATTCGAAAGTCCTCGGACGATTCTTCCCACAACCAACCAAGAAGATCTGCTTTTTGCATTTTCATATTTACAGTTCAACAAGATCAATTCAGAGGCGAAGATTATTGATTGATATAGATGGAATATTTCTATTTCTGGTAAACACTACCAACAAATTTATAGTGCATATATGGATAATCAATTCGGGTTGCGAAACGTCGGCCTTACATTTTGATCATGTTCATCAATTTTTTTGGTCAGGAGTTTGTGGTTGAAACGTTCGTGGGTGGAGTCATTAAACTTTATAAGGTTACCGGTATGGCTTCACTATTTTTTGGTCCCGAGTTTATGGTTGAAAAGTTGGTGGTTGGAGTCATTATAAAGTTGTACATTGGTAGGGCTTTACTATTTGGTACCAGGCTGGTCCCAAAATTTAGGAATTTCAAAGAAAATTAAATGTCCGGAAAGTAAAGGTTTCTTATTCTTCGAGAGGGGAAATAAAAATAAACCTATAGAAGGTCCAGATTTTAATGAATAAAAATATTCTAGAGATCTTGATTCATATTGAGGATTGGGTGGGGCAAAAATAATGTAAAAAATATAAAAGGGTAAGAAATATAAGATATAAATACTTAATTTTTTTTAAACATTTTTTATTTCCAAAATATTTCCAGTCATGTTCTTTGGTATTAAAAAATAGTGTGAAAAAATTATAAGGAGTTAGGATTAATAATATAAAAAACATAACTATTTTTTAAATATTTTTATATGTTTAATTTTTTTCCTATTTTGTTTTGATGATAAAGTGTAAGAAAAAATGATATAGAAAATATTAAAAAAATAAAATAAATTTATAATTTTTTTATTTCTTATTTATTTATTTTGTTGGTTATTTATTTATTTATTTATTTAAATATTTTCAAGTTTTTTTTAAGTTAAATTACTTTAAAAAATGGGTGTGAGTGAAGTAATAAAGAAAATATAAAATAACATTTTACTCTTTATGTTTTCTTTGTTATTTCTTGCACGTAGCCTTCACTCTAATTTATGTTTTTATGTTTTATCTATTATTTATGCCACTTCACTCTAATTTTTATATTTTTATATATATAATGTTTTCGCTAGTGTTTCCCTTAACCCCACCCTTATTTGTTCTCATAAAAACTACGTTGAAACACTTTTAACAAGTAAAATAAAGTGGTGAGAAAATAATAAAGAAAATTTTTAAGCTTTCTCCCCCACCCTAGTGTGAAGACTAGTGGTGGGGTGTGGCATGGGGAAATAATAGTGAAAATAAGTAGTGAGGCAAATAATAGAGAAAATAGTAAAACCATTTTATATTTCTTCTATTATTTTCCCCCACCCTTAGCTCCTTTGTTCTTTGCTAACATTTTCCTATGAATATGTTCAAATTTTGGCTCAAATTCAATCATCCATACCAACCTATTTGAGTGTTGATGATTTTTCATAATATAATAAGAGAATTTATATGAGTGAATATCATCATGTCTCTTACTAGCACAACCCTATAAATTAAATGGTTGGTAAATTTCGATAGACATAAAGAGTCGAGAAGGATCAAATATATCCAAGTGGAAACCTATTTTCTTGAGTGGAAAACTTGAGTAAAGGTTTGCATTTTGAGATATGTGATCACTTTCTGTGCTTGTTAGTTCCAAGGTTAACATGGATCTAGGTTGGTTTTATAATACCATATAATACCTATATTTCTATCTATGTGTCTCTTCCTTATTCCATCTCTCTATATCACCCCCCAAAGATAGACACTTTCTCTCCATATCTTTCTATCTCTCTCTCCCTCCCTCTTCCTATCCCTCTCTCTCTCTTCCCCTTCTCTCCCTTTCTCTTTCCTCCCACTCTCCTCTCTCCCTCTCTCTATCTCTCTCTCTCTTCCTCTTCTTCTTTCCTCCTTCCCTCCCACCCTCCAACTCTATCTCTCTCCCTCTCTCCCTTTCCTTCTCTCTCTTGGGTCCTCTCTCTATCCCTTTCTCTGCCACTTCCCTCTATCTCTACCCCCCCATCATTCTCTCCCTCCAACTCTGTCACTATATCCCTCCTTCTCTCCTTCTCTCTCTCCCCTCCATCTATGTGTCTCCCTATCTCTCTCTCTCTTCCCCTTATATCCATGTCTCTCTCCTCTCCTCTTCTCTGTCTTCCCCCCTCTCATCTCTCCCTCACTCTCTCTCCATATCCACCTTGTGACTCCCTCTCTCTCTCCAGCTCTATATTTATATGTCTTTGTTCTTTTCTCCCACTATATCACCCTCCAAATCTGTATCTCTTTCACTCTCTCTCCTTCTCTCTCTCCCCTTGTATCTCTCTTCCTTCCTCTCTCTCCCTTTCTCTCCCCTCCTCTCTTCATCTCTTTCCCTCTCTCTCTCAAACTCCATCTCTCCTCTCTCTCTCTTTCTTCCTCTCTTTCCCCCTCTCTCTCACCCCCCTCTCTCTCTCCCCATCTCTCTCTCTCTCTCTCTCTCTCTCTCTCTCTCTCTCTCTCTCCAACTTTGTCACTCTCTACTCCCCTCTATCCCCCACCTCTCCCTTAAATTTGATCCCATTGTATTGAGTTTAAGAAAGTATCTAGATTAAAAAACTCAATTGGTTGTAAGATATCAAACCTATATTTTGGATCAATCATGTCAAATAAAATAAATAATGAAAAAATTAAAAGGATTATGCACTATCTTCACTCTATTATTGTTAGTCACTTTTCTTGCTCCAATTGCTTGGATCCTTAGTCTAGATGTATCTATGTTAGCTTTTAAAAATATTGTTTATGTTAGATCTAAGACTTTTCTGGTCCATATTGCAATTGAGAGAGTCTTTCATATTCATCACATTATCGTAATTTGGTCAATGTTTCAAACAAACTAATGTGGTTCATCCTTCATTAACCTTTTTCGTGAGGATGAACCACATTAATTGGTTCACCTTCGTCTCGAGGTGTTAGAAAAATAAAGATAGTTAAGCAGAGAAAGATTTTGCACAACACAAATCTCAAACTGTAATATTATTCATTTCATTAGTTTCATATATAGGAAATAACAAACTGACTTTGACACCTCTAGAAAATGACTCCAAATCATTACATGGAAATCAATAGCTTCTAGACTGACACCTAGGGACTCACAATGATAATTACACATGACATGGAAGCATTACTTCCAACACCCTCCCTTAATCCTTACATGGAAAACATTAAAAACACATATTACAACAATAAATAAATCTTTATCTTAGTGGTCTTCATTAACTCCCACATCCACTCTCGAATCTCACAAACATATATCTTTTCACCACCACATTTTTGAGTTGTTACTTGAACTCCATTTAAAACATAACCACATCAGACCATCATTGATGAGCTTTGCAAGATCAACAATATTGAAAATTTGGCTCGTTGCGGCTTCTGCGATAAGAACCGTCAGGTGATGAACCATCCTATGGACCGACTACCATCTGTCGGATATTTTGCTTTACGTTATCTGTCAATTGCTAGAATGGAGGTCTGGATACTAGATATGTTCAATATTTGATTAAACAACTTGACCTTACACACAAGAATTGATGTTTCGAACAACGAGGCTTCCAGTTTAAGAACCACTAATCCTTTTTCTAACCAGTAAAAATGCAAACACCAACACGATCTCTCAAATTTTTTTATTTCTTTTGTATAGCATATGAAATAATAATATGACAACACTGTTGGAAAAAGTAATTCCTACTTGTCTCAGTTGTGATTCTTTATATATAGAGGAGTATTTTCCTATTATGTTTCCTATATTGGTGTATGGTTGAAACATTCTCTCAACCAAGTGATTTTGTGTCTAAGATAGTTTCCCTATCTTGAGACAACACTTAATGTATCTATTTGTAACATTATTTGATTAATTTGAACATGTAATTCCTTATGGAAATTTAGCATTGTATCGGATCTCGTAAGGGTCTGAGTGTAATATTCCAAATTCAGAACAAATCATGAATCAAGCACTAAAAATGCACTTCCAGCAGTATATGCAATAAAACAGTAAAATGATCACTTGGATCCCATAGATACATCCATATAGCATCTAAACACAATAGGAGATCATAAATAAATGAAACTAGGTGGGTTAAATAGACCTCCGACACTAGTGTAGCTGAAAATGACTAAAAACCCCAAAACTGCATTTTACCGAAGTTGCTACATAAAGTGACTGCATAGTCTTATGAGGGTTTTAACTCAGAAAATAAGAAGACAAATAGATCTACTCACATATTAGACAATCATGCTCATAAACTGAGATCTAGTCTCCTTATACAAAACACACGATAACCCAGCAAGGGTTTCTTGTCAAACACTCTGCACACAAAATGTGATATTTAGTGATTTCATGAATCACCACTACAACACTGAAGAACATGAGTGTACAAGGTTGGAAATATGTTTGATATGATGTAGATCCCTCAAGGGCTTCCTCCCATGAAAGGATGAACCTCTCAATCACAAGGAAACTTAGCAACAGAGCCACCAAACCATGCACTGAGCACTGCCTCCAAAATAACACATTCGCTAGCAGAAACAATGCTGGGAATGTATGGGAAATGTGTGGTATGATACCAGAGATCTGAAAACTCTGGAACTCTCCAAATAGTTCTCTCAAGTGAAGGAAATCTTCCTCCAATGAGAAACTAGCTCAGAAACCAGGATTCCAATCCCTTCCACTGCAGCTGCACCCAGCAACACTGAAAAATCTCTAACAAAGTTGTGCTGATGATGTAGGCTAAATCTTGGCGTCAAAAACTGATGTGGAATGATGAATAAAAAATCTCCCAATGAGGCTCCTCAAGGAGAGAGGTGGGATTGCCGCTCGGGAACACCCAGTGCTAAATAGCACTGCAACTTTGCTAAGCAACAACAAGTCTTGGCAGACAAGAACAATAATCTAAGACATCAAGAATCATGCTTCCATCCTCTTCCTTATATAAAATATGAGTTTTCTTTCCCTTGGCCCCACTCAATTAGGTCATCTCTATCCAAAGATACATCTCCCTCCAAAACTGCGTTATTCCTGCTTGGATTCCTCCTCCTCTAAAACTGTGTTGTTGACTTTGTCAAAGCAGCTTGATTTTATCTATGTTCACACATGGAGGTGTTTTATTAGGCTTGAAAGAGTGTCCCCTTTCACATTTGGAGTATTTTATTCCTCCTTAGGAGACTTATGGGCTTTTCTTCCCATTTATTCATCGACTAGAGCTGCTGCTAACTCTAATGTTCCATTTAGCTTGGGGGCTAAAAATTTGGAACATTAGAGTGCTCCCCTCCAAAATATTTGATTGTCCTCAAGAAAATGTATAAGGAGAGAAAAATTTCTCCCCTCTTCCTCATGTGGTCTCCCATCAAGAGCCTCCATCACTGCATCAAGAGAATCTGCAAATAAACTGTAATCCAATGTTTCCTCCCAAGTGTGCAAAACCAAATGGTCCACATCAATCAAAGGTGGAAAGTGTGAATGGAAACTTGCTTGCTGTATCTTGGCCTCCACAAATTAGGAGTGATTATCATCATGGTGAATGAGTGCCTCCCTCACCCATGCTATCATTCAATTGAAGTGAGTCACCCTCCAACATGGTAACTCATGAAAATTATCCTCCACCTTGTGCTCCTGAAATGTAGGTGGGCTAAATAAATGAATATGATAGGCAAGAGGGCCTATCCCATGCTTTCCTCCTCTCCACTAATGATAAGTGTAGAGGGTATGCTGATCTCGGGCTGCAACATGATTTCCCTCCAATGGAAAAAATAATATTGAGCCTCCAAGGACCCTCCCTCCAAAGTCATGAGTCATGTCAACCCAAACCATTCCATACAAGATGAATGGTACTTCATCACCACATGGCATCCAAATCAGAAAATGGCTAAAGGTTATGTGCAAGTTTGGATGATACATATGGTCTCTCTGGTAGATGCAGCGCAATCCTTTCAACTGTTGATTCAGAGCATCAAGTGGCAAGTTGCTTTTCAAAGAATTTGCAGCTATGCATGTTAGATCATATACTATTAAGTAGTAAGCTGCAATATTTACCAGCTGTGTACAATCAAAGAAATACAACACTTTCCCAAAGTCATGTAGAGATGGGCTATTAATATTACAAGATTTTGCCCTAAAGTGACCGTGAAACCCATAAATAAACTTGCTCCCTTGTGGAGAAAAGCACTGTTTACATATAGTGAGAAAATAAAAATACTCAATAGAGTAATCATTAAGGACATAAATGCCTTTCTTACCATGCATCATGTGTGAGCTGAAAGTGAGGTCCATGTATAAGTTCTCCCATGAGGATCCCCTCATAAAAATCTGTAAGAAGAAGGGATACATATACTCCTTGGAACACTCCATCAATAAGAACACTCTCCCATGTGTTAGTGTTGTAGGCCTTAGAAATAAGGCTCCGTGACTCCTCCCTTTTACATTCCATATGCCAAAGCCATCCAACATCATGCTGCTAAGTGAGAAGATCTCCTTCCTACATGGAAGTCTCTCATGATCCCCCAATGTTGAAGGGTAGCCTCCTGGCACCATGAATGTGCCTTCCTTCTCATTGGAAATTTCATGAAAAGTATGGGAAGAATGCTGCCCATACTCTCCCAAGTGCAACCACAGCAACAACAACTTTTGCTGCTACCTCATCTTCCCCTCATACAAGCCATGAAGTAATATCATGATGGTCAACTTGTATGATGCCCCATATAAACAGGTCTTCTGCTGCTCTATCATATGGGTTCCATGCCATCCAATTGGTTTCCCTCTCCATACAAAGCTTCCCTTGAGCCAAAACACACCAGTAATACATGGAATCAAAGAACAATAAGAACAAGTTGCCAAATGAAAACTAGAGAGTGAATCATAGTTCCACTTAGGGAACCAGCGCAGTGCATCCTTTGCCAATATCAAAATAGTAAATAACAAGTGCTTTACCAGGCACTTTTTTGGTGCCACAGTCATCTCATAAGATGAAATCATGAAGTTACAATATGGTGCCAATGGTGCACACCAAGAAACATGTGGCTTCCCCCACAACCCATCAAAAAGATAGCCAAAGTTAATGCTACAAGTAGTTGAAAGTACATCATCATACAATATGCAAGAAGAAGCAACTTCCCTTGATACATCATGCTGCTCAAATAAGGAAAGTAAGTACAATACAAAATGTGAAATGATACCTCCTCCATCATGTACTTGAGGTCTTGAGCTGAAATGGATCCACTGGAAATTCTCCCTCACTCCCAATGAGTAGGAAGGTGGCTGTGACATCCTCTCTATCACCATCCGGGCTACGCATCTCTCCATATGTTGATATATGTCCTGTTGGATGCCCTCCCAAGTGAACTCCTCCATCAAATGAAAATATGCCTCAAAGTGCATAGAAGAGAAGTCCTCATGTGTTGCATGTAGTAGCTTCTCCTTGAGACTAGAAGATCTAGTCAAGAAGATCTTGCCATAGGAATAGATGACCACATAATCCATCATGTATCTGTCATCTCCATCTGGGTCATCAAGAATCATGCATGCACCAAGATCCTTGGAGTACTCTACCAAAAGCTGAGATCTCCAATAAGCATCAATCCTCCTAAGAGACAACGATGGTGATCTGGCATGTGAAGCTCTCCTCATGCTGCTGTCTGCTACTTTGACATCCCCCATGCCAAAGTATTCCTACAAAATCTTCACGTCTCCAAAATCTAAGAGTGGTGAATCCAAAGGCAAGATGTCTTTCATCAACTCTAGATCAGGTGGCCTCCCTGGTGGAATGCCTCCATGTAGTGAGACATAAATGTCAAGAGTGGACTGTACATATGGTTGGGAAACCTTGCCCTTGCTTCCAGAATGAAATACAGTCTACCTCTTTCTTTCACTAGCTCTCTGAAATAGATAAGGGTGTGTGCCTCTCACCAAATGATGCTGCTCTTCCTCCCTTCCTTCTCGTTCAAGCTGCAATGCTACACAATCATGCTGCTCACTGATTGTGCTTGGACCTCTATGTATGAGATCCTGGGGAAATTCTTGCAAAGATACAAGAATTCCTCCTGTTGGAGCATGTGCTCCTCCTCCCTCTACATGAGGCAATGGATGTGCTCTAGATGTGATAGCATTGTTGCCCTCATCTCCATCAATGTGTATGGGCATCATCTCAATAGTTGGATCCTCTTGTGAAAAGGAGATCCCCATGCCCTCTTGTTCAAGAATATGAACTGGAGGGTTGCTTCCGGCAACATTTAATGCAAGATGTCAGCTTCTCCCATGGTTTTCTGAAGTGGGGTTTCCTCCTTCACATGCAAGGGTTTTTTTTTCTCAAGTTTTCCTTGCTCATGTGCTTTAGGGAGTTTTTCACCAAACCTTCCCATCAAAGTTTCTATGAATCTTGCATAAGAGGAAGTGTTTGCATTCTTTAAAGAACAAGATTCAAAAATCCACCATGCATGAGCCTTACCTCTGAAATGTAGCGTGGCAACTCTGATGGCTTCATCTCCAAAAGTATGGTGCAATTGCAAATAGGAGTCTAGCTCCTTCACCCAAGCTCCAGCTGAACATGTAGGTGATCCGAAAAAAGTAGATAGAAGAAATCTACCTGCATCCTGCTACTAGGTCTTCTCCACCTGGATCTTGTAAAATTCTTGGAAATCAGTATGATCTCTAAAACTCTCAATTTGAGATTCATACTCCTGCAACAAATCACTAAGAGTTCTCCTCTTAGGCTTTTTTTCTCCTCCCATCCATCTCAAGATAGCTCTGGGAACTTGAATGTGCTATGAATCATGGAATGTAGCTACATGCTCACACTCACCATGTGAAAATCTAGATTCAGCTCTAGATTCAACCTCCTTTGGAGATCCCATCTCCAATCTCTTTTTCTTCAACTCTCCTTGAAAGCTCTGCATAGATTTTGGAAGAAGCTTTGTAAGCTTGTCTTCCTTTTGTTCTTTCACATACTGAAGCTTTTTGGATTTTTTCCATCTCTCCTTCCTATGATAGCTAGATCTCACAGGCTAAGCCAGAGATCATGCTTTGATACCACTGTAATATTCCAAATTCGGAACAGCTCATGAATCAAGCACTAGAAATGCACTTCCAATAGTATATGTAATAAAATATTAAAATGATCACTTGGATCCAATATATAAATCCATATATCATATAAACACAATATGAGATCATAAAGAAATGAAACTAGGTGGGTTAAACAGACCTCCCACACTAGTGTAGCTTAAAATGACTAAAAACCCCAAAACTGCATTTTACCGGAGTTGCTGCATAAAGTGATTGCGCAGTCTTATGAGGGTTTTAACTCAGAAAATGAGAAGACAAATAGATCTACTCATATATTAGACAATCATGCTCATAAACTGAGATCTAGTCTCCTTATACAAAACACAAGATAACCCGGCAAGGGTTTCTTGTCAAACACTCTGCATACAAAATGTGATATTCAGTGATTTACTCAATCACCAATACAAAAATGAAGCACATGAGTGTAAAAGGCTGGAAATATGTCTGATCTGATGTATATCCCTCAAGGGCTTCCTCCCATTAAAGGCTGAACCTCTCAATCACAAGGAAACTCAACAACGAAGCCACCAAACCATGCACTGAGCACTGCCTCAAAAATAACGCATTCCCTAGCAGAAACAACGCTGGGAATGTATGGGAAATGTGTGGTCTGATACCACAGATCTGATATAAACTATGGAGTTCTCCAAACAGGTCTCTCAAGTGAAGGAAATCTTCCTCCAATGAGAAACTAGCTTAGAAACCAGGATTCCAATCCCTTCTACTGCTGCACCCAACAACATTGCACAATCTTCAGCAAAGATGTGCTGATGATTTAGGTTGAAGCTTGGCCTCAAAACCTGATGTGGAATGATGAATAAAAACTCTCCCAATGAGGCTCATCAAGGAGAGATGTGGGATTCCCGCTCGGGAACACCCAATGCTAAACAACATTGCAACTCTGCTAAGAAGCAAAGCAACAACAAGTCTTGGTAGACAAGAATAATAATCTAAGACATAAAGAATAATGTTTCCATCCTCTTCCTTATATAAAATATGAGTTTGATTGCCCTTGGACCCACTCAATTAGGTCACCTCTATCCAAAGATACATCTCCCTCCAAAACTGCGTTATTCCTCCTTGGATTCCTCATCCTTTAAAACTGCGTTATTGACTTAGTCAAAGCATCTTGATTTTATCTCTGTTCACACATGGAGGTGTTTTATTAGGCTTGAAAGAGTGTCCCCTTTCACATTTGGAGTATTTTATTCTTCCTTAGGATACTTATGGGCTTTTCTTCCCATTTATTCACCGGCTAGAGTTGCTACTAACTCTAATGTTCCATTTAGCTTGGAGGCTAAAAATTTGGAACATTACACTGAGCCTTGACCCCTCTTGGGCCTAGGAAAATAAATGGGTGTGTCTGTATTAATATTTTTTTATCCATGGGGAGTTGCGAGGGTGGTGAGTGATCTTTTGAAGGGAGCATATTTCTGATCTTTCGATGGTGCACACAACGATGAGATAGATTTTTTTGTGTGTTGATGTATTTAGATAAAATAATGTTTGCATAAATTTCTTTGTGGCTAAGGAAACTTTCCTGGGGTTTCAACAACTGCAAGATGGAGGCTTCAGGCTCTCTTAGGAAACCTCTTCTATCAGTCTCTTGCTCTTCCTCATCCCTGGACAGGAGCAGATTCTTAACGCAGGATGGTTGGTTGAACAACAAGAAACGGAGAATGGAGAAACACCTGACGAGCCTGAGATTGTTATTTCTTTTGATAAAATTCTAGACCAAAATATTGGGGGTTTTCATCCATCTCAACTACTTTATATCTTGATGGTGTCTCTAGCATGGGATTTTGAGGCTATGGACACCCGGATTCCAATATTCATAGATCCTCTTCCGTCATGGTGATGTGCAGACTCTCAAATTCCATATTTCAAAGACAAGGTGGCGTTGCAGTTCTCAACATCGATGAGTAGGCAGAAATGGTGCACAAAAAAGTCATCTTTGTGTGAAATGGATGGGAGCCTGTGGGAGTGGGTTGAAGGAAGTGGATCATCTGTGGTTTCAGAATGGGGTCTCATATGCAATGGAAAGTTTAAGGTTGGCATTCCTACTTCCCTCTGCTTCCTTGGATGTATTATAGGTTCAACATTTTTAGGACCTCTGGCCGATTCATCTCTTGGCCGGAAAAGAACCTTAATGCTCTCATGTTATATCATCTCAGTCTATGGATTTCTAATAGCTGTATCCCCTAACATTTGGATACAATCCCCTATTAGATTAATCAATGGCTTTGTCGCAGCTAGAATTGGCACTTATAGCTTAGTTCTCTCAATCGAATAAATGAGGAACAAGTGGAGGGGATGCATTTAGGATTTTTGGATTTATCTTCTTTGTAGTAGGATTTGCTTCACTTCCTGGTATTATGTATCTTACTATATCATCCTCAAGAATGGCCTATGTGTGACTATCTGCATTGTCCATGGCCTACTGCACTCTTGTCCTTCCCTTCGTCTCGGAGTCTCCCAGATGAATGGTGTCAGAAAAATAAAATAAAAAACCAACACTCTTCACTGTGCATACGTGTAGTAAAACACTAGAATTTCCTCCTGTGCACATTGTCCTTGTTTACATAGCAGAGATAGCTTCCAAACACTCGTGAGGTGGCCTTGGTGCAACCACTCATATTTCTTTGAAATTGTTTTATGGGTAATTGGAGATATTAAAAGGCTTCAGTGCTTTCAATTCAAATTAGATGAAGTGTTTGAAAATATGTCATTACATTAATGTAAATCTGGTTGAAAAAAACTGTAAGTTTTGTTATGATATTTAGTTTGGCCAACTATTATCACACAATTGTGTCTTTGATGGAACTAGCCATTCCAACAATAGAAACATTTATTTGCAAGAATGATTGACTACCAGATATGATGAAGACATGACACTGAAAATGGCATCAAAGGATAGTGGTTAGAGCTACATCAGAGATTGGAGGAGGATGAACAATCAATTTTATGCTATTTTTTTTGAGTTGTGGAATAGACTCTTGATGATGGTCCCATAAATTTATTAGTAAGCAAGTCTAGGATGTTTTTTGTAGTGGTATTTTTAAAGTATGTACCTAGTAATTCCAAGTGTTAGAGTGTGTAATGTAAGCTTGATGACACATATGTATCCCCATGAAGTTCATGGTAATCTGAAAACCACTTTGTAATTGTAGGTTTCTGGTCAGCCGAAAACCACTTTGTAGTGTCATTTTGTGGTAATCCAGAAACCATGTGTGAAAGTGAAGTGGACAGGGATTCTTGTAGGCATGGTTTATGGTCAACCAAAAAAACCCTTGGCATGGTTGAGGGTGAGGCGAGAAAATCCTGGGGCTGGTTGATTCGGGTCTCTAGTGAGCCTTAGTGGATGGAGTGCCTTAGTGGCGAATTTTGGCCCATGGTGGTTCGAGTGCCTTAGTGGAAGATTTGAGGCCCTTGGTGGATGTGTTGAGCCTTAATCATTGTGTTGAGCCTTCATGGTTGAGTTGATCCTTCGTGGGTGTGTTGAGCCTTCGTGGATGAATTGAGTGCCTTAGTGGCAGTGTTGATCCTTGGTGGACGAGTTGATCCTTGGTGGCTATGTTAAGACTTCATGGCTAAGAGCCCTTGTTGGCATGGTTGAGGGTAATCTAATAAACCCCAGAGCATGGTTATGGGTAATTGGATAAAACCCACGATGATGATGTTAGAGGGGGATTTACAGGTATAGGTACATGTATGCAGTTATAATGGCTGAAAGAACCATGTATGTGAAGGACATCCTACGAGACTAGCAACTGCAGTTGTCATCACCCATGCATTATGGTGGATGGTTTGTCCTTTATATGGACATAAACATATCCTTTTGTTATGTTTGACCACAACTATAATTTGCAGATTAATACCGAGACACGTAGTCATTAAGGGGGTGTGTTGGAAAAATTAATTCCTACTTGTCTCAATTGTGATTCTTTCTATCTAGAGCAGTTTGTTCCTATTATTTTTCCTGGATTGGTGCGTGGTTGAGAGATTCACTCGGCCAATTGATTGTGTGTCCAAGATAGTTTCCCTATCTTGAGACAACACTTCATGTATTTATTTGTAACATGATTTGATTAATTTGAACATATATTTCCTTATGGGAATTTAACGGATACCACTTCAAACCAAGAATCCCCACACAAATAGTCCTTCCACTTCCCATATTTTTCCCCTCTTGTTCACGACACTAAACTAGTTTCCCTTGCCTGCCTTGTAATAAATTTCACAAAATATATCTTTGTAATGGGTGGAAACATAAATTTTGAAGCCAAACCCTTACTTACAGTTTCCTGTAAAATGGTTTGCACAACTTCAACTTCTCGTGGAACACACTGATGACGAAATTTATGCATTAAAACATGAATTTATACTATCATGATAGAGGCGAACACTAAGAATGGAATTTCTCTATATATCATTACTATGAATTTTTTGTGTACTAATCAATCTTATGCAAAAAATGCTTATCCACAGAGAACGGGAAGCCATCTGCATAATTCCATCTTTGTAGGCTGCAATCGAGGTGATGGCATGATATGACAAGTCAAAAATATGGCATGAACCACCACACTATCCAGATTGAGGACATAGGTTCGTAGCAGTCACTTTGAGCGTCCTCTCACCATCTATGCACCACACTAGATTAGATTTTGGATCACACAACAATTCATAGCATGCTCCGCACACTGCATCTTCCTTGAAAATAATGCACATCACTGTTATGTTTCTTTCCCCATAAACAATTGTGTACATATCATCGTAACCACAAGCTCCTCCCATTGTTGATATTCCATTAGTGTCTTCATAGCATATTGCATGAGAAGGCTTTCACACTGAATTTTTGAATCCAATAGATTCCCAACTATACCAACTGATCATGGCAATCTGTATAATCAAATTGATATTGTTCCTTGCCATCTATACCAATGTTAGTTTTGAGTCACAGATTTCATGTAAATCAATGTAGATAGGGTCAACAACAGGAGAGTAGTTTAGAGTGTTGTGTGTTCTCTCGTGACTCGATCCTGTAGAAGAAGATGTTGACTTCGAAGAAAAAATTTGCTTCACGTTAGAGGTATTCTGAATCTAGATTCGAGTAGCGTGAAAATTGAGAAGTTGATAATGACCATGAGGGCTTAGCAGCCATAAATATCCCGAAGAAAAAAAATATTTCGCTTTAGATCAAATCTAGTAGATCACTTTGGATTTATGTCTTCCTTTTTTTTCTTTGGTTGATTTCATTTCCACTAAAAATAAAATATGCGTCCTGAGCAACTCATAAAACACAACAAAAAATATAAAAACAAAAATAAAATTTACGTACATGGTGACAAAGAATACATCTAACACTCTCCCACCCTATCTATTATAAGGATTTAATATTTCTAAATTGCATGATCACAACTCCTCTCATGAGAGATTCAGGGTTGAACCAGCGTTGATACCATGTTAGAAAAATAAAGAGAGTTGCATTAGGGGAATTTTGAGTTCTAAAATGGGCCTCCTTAGAAAAATGCACAACCAAAATAATATTTATAAGAACAATAGGATTCAAGATGATGATGTCAACCATGGGGGTGGGATTCACCAGTTTGAGAGTAAAAAAATAAAAATAATAAAATAATAAAACTACTTTTTCAACTCATATTTTCAAGCTGGAGTACTTTTTGGATGCAAAATTCAATTCCTCATCCAAGGAGTACCCATGTTGCATATTTTCGATGGAATCTACTACACAAAAAATGAGAAATACATGAAAAACGTGATTGCAATCACGTTTTTCATGTATTTCTCATTTGTTTTGTAGCAGGGTCCATCGAAAGTATGCAACATGGGTGTTCCTTGGATGAAGCATCAAATTTTTCATCCAACAAGTGTTTCCACTTGAAATTTGAGTAAACCCATAGGGAGATAAGTTGAAAATACAAGTTCAAAAAATATTTTTTTCTTTTTCCCCTCTAAAATATGATGATGTAATCAAATCTTATTATATTCTTTCCATTATTATTTTATAATTTCCTTAGGAGGCCCATTTTAGACCTCAAAAGTCCCCTAATGAGCAGGGAAATATTTTTCACAACACAAATCTCACACTGTAAGATTATTCATTACATGAGTTACATAGATATGAAATAACACACTGACTTTGACACCTCTAGTTAGTGACTCCAAATTATTACATAGGAATCAATCGAATATAGACTGAAACCCATTGGCATTATGATACATGTGTTGTCCTTGATGGAAACCCATTTGAAAAAGACCAAGTATATGGTATCTAGATAAGCCTAGAGGTGACAAACTAATGGAACAAAATGACAAAATGTTGGGACAACGGTTAGACAAATCAGCATCATAATATGGATAAAGATACATAATTTTAAGAGCCATACGCGAGTTAGTAAGGGAGAAGTCGCATATACACATAGGTACGAAGAAGAAAATTCATGTATGTGCTAGCAAACTAATTTTATAATACCAGGGGTCTTTAACATGGCATTATCCCACAATATTGAGCGCAGTATAGGTTATTTGATCCCGTCCAAGAATACCATTGGTACTTGTGTGGTTTTGGCTCATGGTATTGGCTAAGGCTCAAACTATATAAGGAGGCGAATGTAATGTCCCAAATGAGGGATTTTATCCTCCATCGGGAACATCTTAAGATGTTCCATTTTTCCTTCTTCAGTGAGCTACTGCAAGTCCATTTCAGAGATTGACTGATGGGGCATTTACAGGATATGAATCCTTCCAAATAAGGGAGAAATCTTGAGGCTAGCTGGCCCTTCTCAGACTCTGCCTATGGATATGCAATATTCCACCTCGGGAATTTCTGCCACAGGGTCCTTGAGGACGATGTATAAGGAAGTTGCTGCATAAATAAGGAAAACCACCACTGAGATGCCCTAGAACATGTATAATATAACTCCCATGTAGAAAATGAGCCCAAAGAAATAACACTAGATGGGTTATTCAGATCTCCTTAATCTAGGTCTCTATAACAATGCTCAATGAAAGAGCTTACAACAATATGCAAAACATAAATCTGGAACTCTACACATCTGAATGCATCATGAGAGGGTAAATACTATAGCCATCATATTATTATTATATCAGAAATATTATATATAAATATCATGAGGAACAAAGCCCTCAAGCCTTAGAACCAATCTCCAATGAATAGACAATGTAATGTCAGAGTAGTTGCAGCTACACAGAAATGCCGGAAAACCATAACTGCGCAGTCTCTATGAGAGATGTAGCTGCTGAATACATAAAAAATGATGATAGAGCTGAAGGAATACAAATAAATGGCCATACATGAGAAAATGGGCCAAATATAGGATTTCTAGCCAATCTTAGGGAGATTGCTAGAAATGTTGGACAAAATACAATAGTGACAAATAAATTGTCACTGCAGCTGGAACCAATGAACATGAGGCTGTGGCTGATCTAAAATAACGATGCCCTCCTCTTATTGAAGTCCTCAAGGGAAATGGGGCTGATCCAATTTCACTCAAAGCACTACTCCTGATGAGCACAAGAACCCCTCACAACACTGCCCTCATGGAATAACGCAGTTTCTCCAAGTGACTACGCAGTGGGAGTTGGTGAATGAGTGGACTGATGCCACAGATATGAAATATGCTCCAATAGCCTTCTCTATAGCTCCTCTAATGAAGAAATCCATCCTCCACTGAAAAGGCAAGTAAGGAAGAACTCTATGAGTTCCTCTGCTGCTACCCCAGCTACACAACACCAACCTGCTATAGGAAAACGATGCAACTATAGGAGTAAGCTTGGAAAAATTCCACAATGAGGAAATTCAGCTCAAATCCTCTCCTCCCATGAGGAAGAGGTGGGGGATCCCCACTGGGAACACCCCCAGTGCTCAAGAGCACTGCAATCCTACTAAACAGCCCGGATATGCAAGTCCTTGGCCTCACCATGAAATTTCTGAATCAACGAATAATCCCAATGAGACGCTCCTTCGTTATTATTAAGAAAATGAACTCTCTTTCACCATAGGCCCCACAATTAGGGTTTCCATTCAATTTTGAATGTTTTCCCTCCAAAATCTACGTTATCTTCTCAAGCAAGCCAACCCTCTAAGGCAACATTGTTGACTTGGTCAAAGATGGCCAACTCAAGGTGATCCTCATCATGTTCACACCATTAGGTGTTTATTTCAGCTGCTTATTTATCCTACTTTCACACAAGGAGTGTTATTTCTTCATATAAAAGGGGCTAAGGTGTCTCCTTCCCCATTTTATTAAGCAAAAATAAAATATGCCACTATAATGTTCCATTTTAGCTTGAGGCTAAAATTGGGAACAATACAGTCCTCCCCTCCCACATGTTGCTTTTCCTCAAGCAACTGCATAGAGAGAGCAAAAATTTCTCCCCCTTCTTCTATTGTGGCCTCCTAATCAACAATCTCCACCACCACTCAAGATATGCTGCAATAAAACTGTCCTCCAATGCCTCCTCCCAAGCATGCAAACCGGAATGGTGCACCTTACGGAAAGATGGAAGGTGTAGGTGGAAATATACCCGTTGAACCATGGCCTCCTCAAGGTAGGAGTGATTTCATGCATGGGAAAATATAATTCCACTGATGATTCCCTCAACCATGCTATCATCCAAATGGAAATCTTGCCCCGGTTCTGTGCAATGTAATGGGGCTGAACGAAGAGTTTTGCTGCTTCATCCCAATAAGATCTTCTCTCCCTCTGTAGTACATATGGGGCTTCCTCTGTCTTTGGCTGAAATGGTATGGCCTCCAAGAGTGGCCCAAGCTACCCCATCAAAATATTCAGCCATGAAATGCCTCTGCAAATTCTCCAAGTGGTTTGCTCCCACAAGAAGAGAAAATTAATATAGAACATGTGTAATGGGGAGAATATTGCTCCCAATGGGCTATCCCAACATATAAATCACTCTCCAAATAGTTCTCCCTGTGAATAAATAAGCACCAGCAATACAAGGTAGCTTATTACCATGAAAACAAGCTATCACAAGACAACTAGAGAGTGGGTCACTGCTCCTTTCATGGGACCAACGCAGTGAGCCTCTTTCCTTCCTCAAGTATATACATAACAAGTGCTTTTCCTAGCCACTTTTTTGCCACCACACACATCTCAAAATATAGGGACATGAAAACATAAATTGGTGCCAATGGTGCACACCAAGGAGCATGTGGCTTCCTCCACAAACCACCATAAGAATGGTCCATTCTTCTGCTACAAGTCTAGAAATACATCCTTGTACATTATGCAAGAAGGAATCAACTCTTCTTGACTCATTATGCTGCTCAAACAAGGAAGGAAATTACAATACAAGATGTGAGATTATACCTCCTCCAATTTGTACTTGAGCTCTTGAGCTTGAAATGGCCGAACTGAAAATTTCCCTTTACCCTCAATGAGTAGGGAAGTGGCTGTGAGGTTCTCTCCACCATAATCAAGTGGGATATGCATCTTTCCTAATTCTAATAGGTGCCATGATTAATGCCCTCCAAGTGAAATCCTCTATCCAATCAAAGTATGCATCCAAGTGCATAGCTAGGAAGTCCTCATGTGTTGCATGCAAATAATTTCTTCTTGAGACTAGAAACTCTAGCCAAGAAGAGTCTACCATGATGATAGTTGATCATGTCATCCACTAAGTGTTTTCCATCTCCATAAAGGCCATCAAAGGTCATGCATGCACCAAGATCCTGGGGAAATACTCAACCAAGGCTAAGCCCTCCATCCGGGATCAATCCTCCATATAGACAATGCTGGTGTTCTGCAATATGGTGCTCCATCACGCTGCTGTCTGCTACCTTGACATACCCTCATGTAAAAGTCATCCTCCAATGTTTCTACCATGCCATAATGCAGCTTCTCATGCTCAAATAGAAATAAGGACCTCTGAAAATGAGCCTCCATGAGATACTTTCACCTCCAAAGAACCTCCCAATCCTGGGCAATGTAAGCATGAGTGGCCTCCATCCACTCCAAAGCATGAAAGATTTCTTCCCTCAAAGGAAGTATCCTCTCCCACGAAATCCATGTAGTATCCATCCCCCATTCATGCAGCAAGCTCTATCTGCGTAGTATAGCTGATGAGAGTGGGTGAGAATGAAAATGAGAGGGGGTGTATCCCTCCTCCTTATATTTATCCCCAAATTCATTGCGCTGTGATGGACTCCTCTTAGTGTCTCCACCCTTCCGGAATCCAATGAGTGGTGAACCAAGCAGCATGATTCCTCTCATCATCTCTACATCATATGGACTCCTAGATGGAAAGCCATCAAAAAGTGAGACATCAAGATCTGAAAAATAGACTGCATGTATGAGTGGAATGATTTGTCCCTCTCTCCTTTGCATAGTGCAATCTCTTTTCTTGTGCAGAAACTTTCTGAAATAGATAAGGGAGAATGCCCTTCATCCCTCCATGATGAGCCTGCTGTTCTTCTCTGTCCATCTCACAATCCCCAACAAATGCTACATATGACTTTGGAATTGTGTCTTGGTACCCACATGCAAAAAATTTGGAACTCCTTGCAAAGACACAAGGGCTCCTCTAGTGGAAGCATTGGCTCCCCTTTCACCTCCATGTGATGATGGATCTCCTCCAAAAGTGATAGCGATGTTGGTTCCCTCCAATGCATGCAAAGTGTTTGTATTTATGCCACAATGAGTTTCACTAATTTTTCCCATCAAACCCTTAGTGGAGGCATCACATGCTTTTGCATTTGCATGACAATGAAAAATGGAACCTCCAAACCAAAAATCATGTGCCATACCTCGAGTGCAATGCTGCTCCTCCCATTGCCTCATTTCCTTCCTCTACTCCCTTGCAAGGAAAGTGAACAAAGGAATGTGCTGTGGATATGCATGTGTTGTTGAATGACCACACCCTTCATGAAAGTAGCTAGGATTTGTCTCATCAACAAACCATTCTCAGAAAAATTCTTCAAAATTCCCTTTCATCAAGATCTTCAATAATATGTTGGAAAAGAAGAAGGGAAACCTCCTCTTCCTTCATTCCTCTTTCCTTGCCTCATTGTAAATCTCCTCTCCTTGGAGATAATCTCCTCTTCTGATAGCAATGGATCTTGGGCACAGGCTGAGCCAAGATCATGCATTGATACCACTGTATTGTCCCAAATGAGGGATTTTCTACTCCATCGGGAACATCTTAAGATGTTCCATTTTTCCTTCTTCAGTGAGCTACTACAAGTCCATTTCAGAGATTGAATGATGGGTAATTTACATGATATGACTCCTTTCAAAGAAGGGATAAATCCTGAGGCTAGCTGGCCCTTCTCAGACTCTGCTTATGGATGTGCAATATTCCACCTCGGGAATTTCTGCCACGGGGTCCTTGAGGACGCTGTATAAGAAAGATGCTGCATAAATAATGCAAAAAACCACTGAGATTCCCTATAAAATGTATGTTATAACTCCCCTGCAGAAAATGAGCCCAAAGAAATAACACTAGATGGGTTATTCAGATCTCCCCAATCTAGGTCTCTATAACAATGCTCAATGACAGAGCTTACAACAATATGCAAAACATAAATTTGGAACTCTACACATCTGAATGCATCATGAGAGGGTAAATAATACAGCCATCATCTTATTATTATATCAGCAATATTACACAGAAATATCATGAGGAACAAAGCCCTCAAGCCTTAGAACCAATCTCCAATGAATAGACAATGTAATGTCGGAGTAGCTGCAGCTACACAGAAATGCTGGAAAACCATAACTGCATAGTCTCTATGAGAGATGCAGCTACTGAATACATAAAAAATGATGATAGAGCTGAAGGAATACAAAGAAATGGCCATACATGAGAAAATGGGCTGAATATAGAATTTCTAGCCAATCTTAGGGAGATTACTAGAAATGCCGGACAAAATACAATAGTGAAAAATAAATTGTCACTGCAGCTGGAACCAATGAACAAGAGGCTGTGGCTGATCTGAAACAATGATGCCCTCCTCTGATTGAAGTCCTCAAGGGAAAAGGGGCTGATCCCCTTTCAATCAAAGCACTCCTCTTGATGAGCACAAGAACCCTTCACAACACTGCCCTCATGGAATAACGCAGTTTCTCCAAGTGACTGCGTAGTGGGAGTTGGTGAATGAGTGGCTTGATGCCACATATCTGAAATATGCTCCAAGAGCCTTCTATATAGCTCCTCCAATGAAGAAATCCATCCTCCACTGAAAAGGCAAGTAAGGAAGAACTCTATGAGTTCCTCTACTGCTACCCCAACTACACAACACCAACCTGCTACAGGAAAACACTGCAACTGGAGGAGTAAGCTTGGAAAAATGCTGGAATGAGGAAATGCAGTTCAAATCCTCTCCTCCCATGATGAAGAGGTGGGGGATCCCCACCGAGAACACCCCCAGTGCTCAAGAGCACTGCAATCCTGCTAAATAGCCCAGATATGCAAGTCCTTGGCCTCACCACGAAATTTCTAAATCAAGGAATAATCCCAATGAGCTGCTCCTTCGGTATTATTAAGAAAATGAACTTTCTTTCACCATAGGCCCCACAGTTAGGGTTTCCATTCACTTTTGAATTTTTTCCCTCCAAAAGTTGTGTTATCTTCTCAATTAAGCCAACCCTTTAAGGCAGCACTGTTGACTTGGTCAAAGATGGCCAACTCAAGGTGATCCTCATCATGTTCACACCATTAGGTGTTTATTTCAGCTGCTTATTTATCCTCCTTTCACACAAGGAGTGTTATTTCTTCATATAAAAGGGGCTAAGGTGTCTCCTTCCCCATTTTATTAAGAAAAAATAAAATATGCCACTATAATGTTCCATTTTAGCTTGAGGCTAAAATTGGGAACATTACAACGAAGATCATAGTGCTTAGTGTGCATAATTATGTGAATTGAATGAATACTTAAATATGAAGTATATCTGCATGTAATGGGCTATAGTTTGTCAATAGATCTGAAATAATGATGCACCCATGAATACAATAATGGATTAGCATCTCCAGACCTAAAATGACTATGTATTTGAATGATTTGTTAGTGAGATGTTTAGATCTGTGATCTGGCGCATGTTTGTTGCAGTGAAGGGTATGATCTGAGTAATTTTTCAGTTCTGAAGTGTTGTGCAATCTTGAATTATTTACAGGTATATACGCAGGTTTGACTCAATGAAGACGCATATACATGTGGGTTTGGTTCTGCCGAGGTGTGTATATATTCAATAATATATTGAGATAGATATGCAAGTTGGTTTCAGAATATGCGCATACATTCACGGATATGCCTTATAGAAGGAGCGTATGCAAGCCATGGTTTTGCACAAGAATTTTGAAGGAAATATCTAATCAGTTTTGTTGTGTTTCTCTTATCTGTCAATGATGTATTCATATAGATCTGGGTTGTTTGAGTATTGATTATGATGCTAGTTGATTGTGATTAAGGAAAAAATGATTGGTTGGTTGATTGATGATTTAGTGAATGATTTGGTACAATTATATGTTTCAGTTTGATGTATGATATTAGGCTTAAATGAGTGTAGTGGGTCAGCGAAAACTTATGAAACGTGGTTCGTGGTGTTGCCGAGGGTTGGAGCCTTCAGTGAGGAAGTTGAAGCTTCCTGCCAGTAGGAGCTAGTGATCATATTAGGGGGTTATAGCTCCCTTCCAGTGGTGGCTGGTAAAAGAGATCAGGGTGTTGGAGCTCCCTTCCAGTAGCAGATTGACAAGAAGTGAAGGTTGTTGCCTTATGCAGGTGGGTGCTTGCGTGGTGGTATGAGTCTGCGTTAGTACAAGATTGTAAGCATATTTATATATTATATATTGAAGACAAAGATGATAGAAGGAGTTGTTTCTCCCACATTGGGTTTCCACCTTAAATCCTTGTGTTCATATGTGTTGCTTATGTGTGATGATTTATTCTGTTCTTACTTCACATGTTTATTGCTTACTAAATGTCTGGTGAATCATTAATGCACTGGTCTCACTAAATTTCCAAATATTTATCTAAATTATAAGTTATTTTGGCATACACTGGTTTTGTGAATGAAAGTCGCGTACATACGCTAGTTTGATTAAGTACAGTCGTGTTCAGTAAAGAAAAGTAAAAGTCATTGTGAGTTTTAAATACTGATTCATCTCCCCTCTCAGTATTTTTCCCAACAAATGGTATCAGATCAGGTCCTTTTGAAGAAGCTTAATCACTTGAGCCTTCATTACTAGTGGGGAGGTTTTTATCTTTTATCTATTATTTATGCCACTTCACTACAATTTTTATATTTTCTCGACAATTTTTCCACACACACACACACACACACATACACACACACAAATATATATATATAATGTTTTCTCTATTGTTTCCCCTAACTCCAGCATTATTTGTTCTCATAAAAATGTTGAAACACTTTTAACAAGTAAAAAAAGTTAAACTAAGTGGTGAGGAAATAATAAAGAAACAATATATATATTTTAAAGTTTTCTCCCCCACCCTAGTGTGAGGGCTAGTGGTGGGGGTGGGGCATGGGGAAATAATAGTGAAAATAGGTAGTGGGGAAAATAATAGAGAAAATAGTAAAATCATTTTATATTTTCTCTATTATTTCCCCCCACCCTTAGCTCCTTTGTTCTTTGCTAAGGTTTTCCTAGGTATATTTTCAAATTTTGGCTCAAATTAAATCATCCATACCAACCTATTTGAATAATTTTTCTAAAATGTTGAGTATTGATGGTTTTTCATAATATAATAAGAGAATCTATATGAGGCAATCTCATCATGTCTCTTACTAGAACAACCCTATAAATGAAATGGTTGGTAAATTTCAATAGAAATAAAGAGTCGAGAAGGATCAAATATCTCCAAGTGGAAACCTCTTTCTTTAGTTCAAAAATTGAGTAAACGTTTTCATCTTGAGATATTTGATCCCTCTCAGTGCTTGATAGATCTAAGGTTAACATCAATATAGGTTGGTTATATAATACTATATAATACATATATTTCTATCTATGTGTCGTTTTATTATTCCCTCTCTCTATCTCATCCCCCAAATATACACACTCTCTCTCCATATCTAACTATCTCTCTCTATCTCCCTCTCCTTCTCTCTCTTGAGTCCTATCTCTCTCCCTATATAACCCACTTCCCTCTGTCTCTACCCCCTCCTATTACTCTCTCCCTCTCACTTCCCTCCAACTCTGTCACTATATCCCTCCCTCTCTCATTCTCTCTTTCCCCTCCATATTTGTGTCTCCCTCTCTCTCTCTTTTCCCCTTCTATCCATATCTCTCTCATCTCCTCTTCTCTCTCTTCCCTCCACTCCTCTCTCCCTCACTTTCTCTCCATCTCCCCCTTGTGAATCCCTCTATCTCTCTGCCTTTATATCTATATGACTTTGTTCTTTCCTCCCACTATCTTCCCCCTCCAAATCTCTATCTCTTTCTCCCTCTCTCCTTCTCTCTCTCCCCTTCTCTCTCTCTTCCTTACTCTCTCTCCCTCTCTCTCTCACCTCACTCTCTCCTTCTCTCTCTCCCCTCCTCTCTTCCTCCCTTCCCCTCTCCCTTAACTCCATCTCTCCTCTCTCTCTTTCTTCCTCTCTTTTCCTCTATCTCTCTCTCACCCCTCTCTCTCTCCCCATCACTTTCTCTCTATATCTCTCTCTTTCCATATGTTTCACTCTCTAAGGATCTTTCAAATGGTTTTTGGGCTGAAGCGTTGAATCCATCAGATGCACCTATGTACGGTATTGTTCGCAATATAAAGCCTATATATTGTTTAATCTCTCTAATCAATTTTTTTTGGTCAGCAGAGATGTCATGTTCCATGAGTAGGTTTATGATGAATATGGTAAAATCAATGAGGAATGGGATATTCCTTTGTTGATGGAAGGAAGAAAATAAAAAAGTGACAGCCATCAAAAGCGGAAAAAGGAAGAAGAAAAAATTTCAAATACAACAATCGAGCAAAGTCCTTCAAAGGAAATTTAGAACAGGTTGGAAGCCATGCTAACGTTCAGAAGATCATGTAGGCAGACTCAATTTCCTACTAGATATATAGAAAATGCCTTTATATATAGTATGATGAATGTTGTAGAACCTTCTAGTTATAGACAATCCAATCAATGTAGTGAATGGAAAGAAGCTATGGAATAGGAATATGAACCAATTCTAAAAAAAAACACTTAGGAACTAGTTGAACTACCCGAAGGGATACAAACCATTGCTTGTAAATGGTTGTATAAACCCAATTTTAATGGAAAAAAAAGTATAGATAAACTAAAAGATAGATTGGTAGCAAAGGGGTATTCCCAAAAAAAAGGTATTGATTATGAGGAAACCTTCGCCCCCGTAGCTAAACTAAATACTATTAAAATGATGATTTCCTTAGCTACTAAAAACCACTGGATGATTTACCAACTAGATGTAAAGTCTACATTTCTGAATGGGGAGTTGAAAGAGGAGGTTTACTTAGAGAAATATGAGGGGTTTTCCCAGAAAGGGAAAGAAAATTTAGTCTACAGATTAAAGAAAGCTTTATATGGACTAAAACAAGAACTACGGTCATGGTATGAAAAGATAGATTCATTTTTTCTGCAACACAGTTATAGAAGTAAAAATGACCCTAATCTCCATACTGTGAAAGATGAAAAGGGGCGTATAGTGTTGATTTTTTTTGTATGTAGATGATCTAATTATTACAGGAGATGATGTTTATCTAATCAAAGAAATCAAGGAGAAAATGTCACAATTTTTTGAAATGAAAGACCTTGGTGAACTAAGATATTGCCTGGGTCTTGAGATCTGGAGAAATTTAGGACAAAATTTTCTATCTCAGGGTAAGTATGTCAAGGGTCTACTGTAAAGATTAAGGATGGATCAGTGTAAGGCTGCAGCAGTACCATTACAATAGAACATTAAACTTTAGAGTGAGGATGGCTCTAAAATGGAAGATGCAACACTCTATCGACAATTGGTTGGGAGTTTGATATACTTAATCGCTACTAGTCCAGATTTGGCTTATGTAGTTAGTGTGCTAAGTCAATTTATGTCCAAGCCGCTTGAGAGTCATTGGTTTGCAGCGAGAGGCATTCTAAGGTATATGTTAGAACTATAAATGTTAATAGTCTGGCTGCCAATGTATCATTGTTTTCGAGTTTTCCTTGTTCCCTAGCCTATGTGAAAGTTCTAGTCATTTTCAATAAAAGTACAAAAGAGTCTCAAAACCAAAAATATTTTTGAGTTTTATACGTGGTATTGTGTCTCAGGTTTATAAAATAAGTTAAAACTATTGTTTTAACTTAGGTTAGTGTCAAACGTTATTGGTCATTTTAGTAATAAAATAATAGCTTCTCTTTCCGGGTTAATAGTTATTTCTCTGACTTTAAGGTTACATTGGTGACACGGAGAAAAGGGTAGCTATTTCTTCAAGAGGTTGTTTTTATTGGTGACACAGAGAAAAGGGCAGTTATTTCTTTAAGAGCATGTTTTAATTGGTGACACAGAGAAAAGGGAAGCTATTTCTCTTAAATTTGGTTACATTGCAACACAGAGATAAAGGAAGTTAATTCTCTGAAATTGCATAAGGAGCTGCAAGGAGTATTTTTCAGAGAAAACATCATTCTCCTTTATGAGGTAAAAATATACTACTCTTTCAATGTTGAAGGTGTGCTGAAACAAGAGGTATTACCTTGATGAAGGTTGTCTATTGGAGGATTTATTAAAAGGAGTCAACAACCCAAGTAAGGCAGATATTTTATATGTTTTTACAAGAAAACCCAATAAGTAGCTATTATGTGGAAAATTCATGCAAGGAGAATTTTTCAGAGAAAATATCATTCTCCTTTGAAATTAGTTGAAGATATTCTATTTTATGAGATATTGTTGTTTTTTGAAAGGGTAATTATTTCTAAATTAGAAGTAATATTATAAATGAATGATTATATTGTTGGTGGAGCTAATCTATAGCTATTCATTATGGCTGACGCAGAAAATAAGGTACAAGGTATCAATTTTCTAATGATGCAGAGGAGTGATATATTGTATGGGATGACTTGGTGCTCATATTTGAATAATTTCAAATCATGTCAATTAAAACCATATCATGATTAAAGGCGCAGACTCCAGATGATTAGGTTCACTATTTTCATGACCACATTCTCTGTGAAGGTTTCAGCTAATAGAGTTACATTTCCCAGCAATCAGTTTATCATCCCAAAGTAAGAAATTATGGTTGCGTGTAGGATTTTTACCTCCAGTTTGAAAAGTTGTCCATAACAGAAGCTTAGGTGTTGAGAAAAATGGGTAAAGGTGGAAAGTTTAATCACTCTGAGCCAGCAAATACCATGTTTGTTGATGCCAGAGCACAGCCACAATTTCAAGCAACAAGTTGGTAGATGTTTCTACAGATATTCTCAAGGTAAAATGTAGTTGTTGCACAGGCATTTGCTGAAAGTTTTGACTTGGAGCGAGTTCACTTACATCAAGGAATTTAATGATACAAGAAAAATCAAGGAGTCTAGTAGGGACATGCTTGGGGTGGCTTGTGACTATTATCTATATGGGTGGATGGCTTCCACAAATCTTTCTAAATGAACAGTAAGGAACTGCTGAGGGTCTAAATCCATTTATGTTCCTATTTGCTATAATAGGTAATAAAACCTATGTGGCAATCACTATTATAATTAATTTCAAACTAAGAAAACTAAAGCCAAATATGCCATGGCTTGTGGATGCCGCAATCTATGATCTTTTATATTGCCTTATTTTGGCTCAATTTTCCTATTATAATATTAGAAAATCTGATCAAGAGCATTGTAATAATGAAGATTATGTGGAAGTGAAGCTAAGAGTGAACAACGAACTCATTGCTAATCCTAGTATGAAAGGTGAACTTATAAATGTTGATAAAAGCCTAGGAAAGGAAGCCAAGAAGAACAGAGTTCAAAAAGCATGTGGGAAAAAAAAAAGCTAAAAGGCTTACTAAGGCAGAGTCCCTCACAATATTTGCTTCTATACTTGATTTTATTTAAATATTTAAGGTAAGTCAAAGAAGGAGAGGCAAACACATTTTGGTTTAATCAACAAATGTAGCTATCTACAGGATTTCTAATAATAGTTTCCTTTTACAGAAAAGTTGGTTTTATAAGCAAACCTAGAAAGAAGCTATTATTTCCTAATTTTTGTATAAAGGAAGTGGAGGCAGTTTTTGTTCAAATCTCGAGGGGTGCTACTGAGGAGTGGTTACATGCATGCATTATCAATAGGAGAAGTTGCTGCTAGGTGTCAATTGATCAACCTCCCTTCTAAGTTTTAGAATTATGTTTTTGCACTTTTTTGGGAAATAACCACATGTCATATTCAACTGTTGTTTACACTTTTTGTGGAAGTGGTTGAAACAAAAGAGATGAGCAGTCTTCTAGTATATTACCACATCATTCCAGCCACTTTGAATTACAAACCATCATGTTGTTTATTTTATTTATGTTTCACTTATGTTACAACACTTTGTATTAAAGTTTAGGATAAGCCTGATACTTTATATGGGTATGTAATAACTTTTATATAACAAATTCACACTTATTATTGAGATGTCAGTATAATATCTCTTATATATATATATATGATAAAACTAAATGGAGAAAGGGTTTGTGGTTTGTGAATCTTATACTCATATGATAAGTGTACTCCTTTCAGATAATGATATTGAAGAACACTCTTGAGGACTTATTGATATTTTGATATGTGTATTGTCAATCCTTCTTATGTGTTTCCATTCCTAAATATCTTCAGTTCTAATTTCTAATTTAAAATTTTGTTGTATCTTTTTATGAGCCTTTTGATGAATTTATGTGCCTTATCAACTTTTATCAGTCTTAGTAAGCTTTCTTAGTGAGATGTACATAGTAACTGGTTTTAAGAGAATTCCTTATCACAATGACTTTTAATTACATTCAATGAGATTATTGTGTCTTATGATAGATTTATCTTATTGATATATTGTAAACTAGTTCTTGTGTTATTTTCCATCAAAGAAGTGGATTTATGCCTTGCAGACCAACTGTCCCTTCTATTATTCCATACCTTCTTCCTACCATAGACTTATCTTTTACTACCATATCAGGTCTAAATACCCTCATTGGTGTGAAAGTGAGTTTTTCTGAAACCCTTTTTAGTGATTGAGAGCTTTAACCACACTCCAAATCATAGAATAGCCCTTGAGCTTAAGATGTGTCTGATCAGGCACTTGTCAAAATCGAAGTGCTAATTCCAGTGCTAACATCTTTTGGTGCGTCTGTCAGGAGACGAAGGCCTTGAAACAAAGTATTCTCCCGAGTCTATTTTTTTAAATTGTTGATGACCAATTCTTGATTGTGAACAAGAATTGGAAACTTGAAGGAGATTGTGATCTTTTACCTGGCGAATCCATGACAAACAATCGAGAGGTGACTCCAATGTTTTCAGATCTGTCACTCTGATAAAAGAGATCCTCGCTAAAATATATTATTTCTGCAATTTTTCAAAGATAAATGGTTTTGCTAATCCACTGCCATATAGAAGTGAATGGGAATTTTCTCTTCCAAGGTTTAGTGGACATGATTGGGAAGTACCAGCTGAGTTTTTATGGGATTTTCATGACTGGATTCATAGGCTGCATTTTTTTCATGAGGACATAAAGATTAAGTTTTTTAGATATTCTTTGGAGGGTGAAACCCTTGATTGGTGTAGAGATCTTCCTAAAAATAACAACACTTGTTTGAAAGAGTTTCATGATGCTTTTAATTCCTTTTATAAAGATAGGTATCCATTCGAATGTTTTGCTCCAAAATTTTGCTATTAGTTTGATAAGCAAGTTAAAGCTGATGATGAACAACATAAATGTAAGGAAAACATGGTTATACAGGAAGGTATTTGGAAAACCTTTTGTTCTCATGATTTTCTTCAATATCCTATCATTCAAGAAGAGGATAAACAACATATTATTGATTAGCATCACAAGATATTAGGTGAACATAGTGAAAACTTCATAAATCAGCCTTTGTTTGATAAATATCCTAATGATGAAGAGAATATTTTTATGTCACCTTGTCTTAAAGTTTATAGTGATGATACCATATATGAAATTTATGAATCTGAATCTAGGGATGAAGGTGATGCTCAACTCATACAAATTGTTGAGGAACTATCACCTTTGCTGAGAATTGCTGATAAGAAAAATATTATGAGCCTATGTTTGAAATGTATAAATCTGAGCTGCAGGGATACATTTCCAGAGAATAAATTTGTGAAAAAAATGAATAAAAATCTCTTCATCAAATCATTTTTCTATCAGAGGAGAGTATGGGTCAGCCTATCCATCGACTCA
Source organism: Pinus albicaulis (assembly GCA_034641835.2). Classification (NCBI taxonomy): domain Eukaryota; kingdom Viridiplantae; phylum Streptophyta; class Pinopsida; order Pinales; family Pinaceae; genus Pinus; species Pinus albicaulis. The sequence continues at coordinate 27,891,678 of CM076583.1, read as the reverse complement.
AAGCTTTTTTGAGTAAGTCTCCTTGTCGATTTGATGATCCTATTGCTGATTATATGGAGTTTAGTTTTCTGAAAGTATCTCTTGTTATTAGTCTTGGAGTACTTGTCATCCATAGCAACAAGTATGAGTCAAATTTAGAGATTATGATTCATACTTTTCAGCGTTTCAGCAGTGGATGCGAAGAAATGTCAAGAAATCAGTTATTGGAAAAATACTTTTGGAAGTTTGTATAAACTTGATTAAGTGAATTTCAACTAATTAGAAGTAGGAATGTACATAAATAATCTCGCCACTTGAGTATCGGTTTGAATTTTAGATTACAGTTTGATTTAGTTCTCAGTTATGTTGAAATAAGTTAGAGAAGATCAAAATCTAGCCTATGAATCCATTACCCAATGGCTAGGCATGCTCATCTTATTGAGTTAATGAGAAGAATTGTTGGTTGGAGAAATAAGGGTTGGACATGTAGAAATTTGAAAAATAGCTGGATTATTCACTGAGATTATCCTGATTACACACTATTTAAGCTTCATGCATAATACATAACCTCTTCTACAATTGATCATCAATATGCGGAAAATAGAAGCAGTCGCATGCACACATTAAAACATAATCAAGCACACATATCAACACAATATGTAATGGGGAAAGCAATAGCTGAAAACCCCCAACTATCTCTATATTATAATGATAGAGAACATGTAACAATACATAGCACAAAGCTCTCACAGCTCTCAACACTATCTCACATGCTACACACAAACTAGCTCAGATATAGAACAAGTCACAAGTTCAAATCTTCTCCACAAGTCTGCCTGCCTCTACTGCGCAATCCAAGATGAGAATAAATGAGATCCAAGTTTGAATCCCACTAGCTCCAAATGCAAAATCCTCATTGGCAATCTCCATCAATGTGTGTGCAATTCTCATGCACAGCCATGGTCACAACTGATAATCAACCACACCCTTTCACCCACCTCTAACACTGGTCTTCACTGAACTGTCCATGCATTGCAGTTAACTGATGTGTTCTTTAGTTGACTTATGAGTTAATAATTAGTGAATTAATTGATAATTAATTCACGCCACTCATCACTTGTGTATTTGTCAGTTAGACTAAATACAACTACTTCAACTAAGTTAAGCAGAACACAACTCCACCAACTGTCTCATCAACTCCACCAAACTCTGCCACATGAGTTCTAACTGAAGTCAACCATGCAATAGCTCAACTAACCCCTAGGAATAGCGTAATTCCTTCTGTCAGCTGCATGTGCCACATCCAAGCATCAAATTGAAGTGCTCCAAGAGGATAAGATAATGTTTATAGTCTAAATATTATTAAGGGTTAATAATATTTGACTGTTCTATTTTTAGCCCGGCAGTCTAAAAATAGAAACCACCCAATGTCTAAAAATAGAGGTCCATCTATTTTTACCAACTCGACAAATCATCCACAAATAGCATCCTGCAACTCATAGACCATGATCCATATGTCTAAAAATAGACATAGTCTAAAAATAGACTTTGCGCCAAAAATAGCCTGCGGGCTCACTTAGTGAAGGCGACTTCATTTCACTAAGCTCCATCATCTTGTTGCATTTTCAACAGGACAAGGCATTGGAACTATGGTCCTTGAAGTCTCACAGGGAGGACTTCATCCCCAATAGGAGCCATTTTTAGCACTATAAATGTTAATAGTATGTCCGCCATTGTATCACTGTTTTCGTATTTTTCTTGTTCCCTGGCCTATGTCAAAGTTCTAGTCATTTTCAATAAAAGTAAAAAAGAGACTTAAAAAAAAATATTTTTAAGTTTTATAGGTGGTATTGTGTCTTAGGTTCATAAAATAAGTTAAAAATATTGTTTTAACTTAGGTTAGTGTCAAAATTTATTGGTCATTTTATTAATAAAATAATAGCTCCTCTCCGGGTTAATGGTTATTTCTCTGAATTTAAGGTTACATTGGTGACACAGAGAAAAGGGTAGTTATTTCTTCAAGAGCATGTTTTCATTGGTGACACAAAGAAAAGGGAAGTTATTTCTTCAAGAGCATGCTTTGATTGGTGACACAGAGAAAAGGGCAGCTATTTCTATGAAATTTGGTTACATTGAAACACAGAGATAAAGGAATTTTTTTCTCCGAAACTACATAAGGAGCTACAAGGAGTATTTTTCAGAGAAAACATCATTCTCCTTTATCATGTAAAAAGATACTGCTCTTTGAATATTGAAGGACTACTGAAACAAGACGTATTACCTTGATGAAAGGTGTCTATTGGAGGATTTATTCAAAAGGATTCAACAACCCAAGTAAGGAAGATATTTTTTACAGAAAATATAGTTTTAGAAGAAAACCTATTAAGCATTTATTGCTTGGAAAATTTGTGCAAGGAGCATTTTTAAGAAAAAAGATCATTCTCCTTTGAAATTAATTGAATATCTTATATGTTATGAGATATTTTTCTTTTTTAAAAGGGTAATTATTTCTAAATTAGAAGTAATATTATAAAGGAGTGATTATATTGTTGGTGGAGCTAACCTATAACTATTCAATATGGCTGAAGCAAAAAATAAGGTACAAGGTATAATTTTTTTAATGATGCGGAGGAGTGATGTATTATATGGGATGACTTGTCGCTCAGATTTGAATAATTTCAAATTGTGTCAAATAAAACCATACTGTGATTAAAGGCGCAGACTCTAGATGATTAGGTTCACTGTTTTCATGATCGAGTTCTCTGTGAAGGTTACAACTAACAAAGTTACATTTTCCAACAATCAACTTATCCTCCCAAAGCAAGAAATTAGGGCTGCGTGTAGGTTTTTTACCTCCAGTTTGAATAGTTATTTATAAAAGAAGTTTAGGTGTTGAGAAAAATGGGTAAAGGTGTTAATTTTAACCACTCTGAGCCAACAAATACTATTTTTTTGTATGCCAGATCAAAGCCACAATTTCAACCAGCAAGCCGCTACATGCTTCTACATAAATTCTCAGGGGAAAATGTAGTTTTTGCACAGGAAATCGCTAAAAGTTTTGACAGGGAGTGAGTTCACTTACAACAAGGAATTTAATGATACAAGAACAGTCAAGGATTCTAGTAGGGACATGCTTGGGGTTGCTTACGATTGTTATCTATATAGGTGGATGGCTTCCACAAATCTATCTAAATGAACAACAAGGAACTGTTGAGGGTCTAAATCCATTGATGTTCCTATTTTCTATAATTGGTAATACAGCCTATGTGGCAAGCATTGTTGTAAGAACTTTCCAATGGAGAAAACTAAAGCCAAATATGTAATGTCTTGTGGATGCCACAATCTGTGTGCTTTTAGATTGCCTTATTTTGGCTCAATTTTCCTATTGTAAGATTAGAAAATATGATCAAGAGTATTATAATAATGAAGATTATGTGGAAATCAAGCTAAGACTGAACAAAAAACTCATTTCTAGTCCTAGTCTGAAAGATGAAATTATAAATGTGGATAAAAGCCCAGGAAAGGAAGCCAAGAAGACGGAAGCTCAAAAGCAAAAGCACGCGGGAATAAGAAAAGGAATAAGGCTTACTAAGGCATAGTCCCTCAAGATATTTGCTTCTATACTTGATTTTATTTAAATCTTTAAGGTAAGTAAAAGAAGGAGAGACACACACGTTTTTGTTTAATCATCAAATGTAGCTATCTACAGGATTTCTGATAATACCAGCCTTTTACAGAAAATCTGGTTTTATCAGCAAACCCAGAAAGTAGCTATTATTTCCTAATTTTCGTATAAAGGAAGTGGAGGCAGTTTTTGTTCAAATATCGAGGGGTGATGATGAGGAGTAGTTACATGCATGCATTATGACCAGGAGAAGATGCTCCTAGGTGTCAATTTATCAAGCTCCATTCTAAGTTTTAGAATTCTGTTTTTGCATTTTTTGGGGAAAAAGTCGCATGCCATATTCAACTGTTATTTACACTTTTGTGGAAGTGGTTGTACGAGAAAAGAGGAGCAGTCTTCCAACAGATTTCCACATTATTCCAACCACTTTTAATTACAATCCATCATGTTTTTTATTTTATTTATGTTTCACTTATGTTACACCACTTTGTATTAAAGTTAAGGATAAGCCTCATATTTTGTATGGGTATGTAATAACTTTTCTAGAACAGATTCACACTTTTTGTGGGGATGGAAACATAATATATCTTTTACATATATGATAAAACTCAATGGAGAAAGGGTTGGTGGTTTGTGAATATTATACTCATATGATCATTGTACTCCTTTCAGATAATGATATTTAAGAACACTCTTGAGGACTTATTGCTATCTTGATATGTGTATTGTCAATCCTTCTTATGTGTTTCCATTCCTAAATCTGTTCAGTTCCAGTTTGTAATTTAAAATGTTGTTATATTTTTTTATGAGCCTTTTGATGAATTTATGTGCCTTATCAACTTTTATCAGTCCTACTTAGTAATATTTCTTGGTGAGATCTACATAGTAACTGTTTTAAAGAGAATTCCTTATGACATTGACTTTTAATGATATTCAGTGAGATTATTGTAAGTCTTATGATAGCTTTCTCTTATTGATATATTATAAACTTGTTATTTTATTATTTTCCATCAAAGAAGTGGATTTATTCCTCGTAGACCCATTTCCCCTTCTATTATTCCATACCTTCTTCTTGCAATAGACTATAAAATTATCTTTCGCTACCATATCGGGTCTAAATACCCTCATTAGTGTGAAAGTGAATTTGTCTGAAAATATTTTCATTGATTGAGAGCTTTAACCACCCTCCAATAATCCCATCCAAATCATAGAATAGCCCTTGAGCTTAATATGTGGTTGGTCAGGCACTTGTCACAATCCAAGTGTTGATTCCAACACTAACATATTTTGGTCCATCTGCCACGAGACGAAGGCCTTGAAACGAAGTATTCTACCGAGTCTATTGTTTTAAATTTTTGATGATAAATTATTGATTATGAACAAGAATTGGTGACTTGAAGAAGATTGTGATATTTCACCTGGCGAATCCATGACAAAGAATCCAGAGGCGACTCCCCTATTTTCAGATCTAGCACTCTGATGGAAGCGGTCCTCACTAAAGAATATACTTTATGCAATTTTTCAAATATATATGGTTTTCCTAATCATCTGCCATATAGAACTGAATGGGAATTTTCCCTTCCAAGGTTTAGTGGAAATGATTGGAAAGTACCAGCTGAGTTTTTATGGGATTTTCATAACTGGATTCATAGGTTGCCTATTGTTCATGAAGACATAAATATTAAGTTATTTATATATTATTTTTAAGGTGCAACCCTTGCTTGGTGTAGAGATAGTCCTAAAAATAACATCACTTGTTTGAAAGAGTTTAATGATGCTTTTAATTCCTTTTATAAAGATAGGTATCCAGTCGAATGTTTCGCTCCATAATGTTGCTATCAGTTTGATAAGCAAGTTAAAGGTGATGATGAACAACATAAATGTAAAGAAAACATGGCTATACAAGAAGGTATTTGGCAACCCTTTTGTTCTCATGATTTTCTTCAATCTCCTATAATTCAAGAAGAGGATAAACAACAGATTATTGAGAAGCATGACAAGATATTAGGTGAACATAGTGAAAAATTCATAAATCAACCTTTGTTTGATAAATATCATAATGATGAAGAGCGGGTTTTTTATGTCACATTTTCTTAAAGTTTACAGTGATGATCCAATCTATGAAAGTTATGAATCTGAATCTAGGGAAGAAGATGATGCTCATATTATACAAATTGCAGAGGAATTATCATGTTTGTTGAGAATTGATGATACAAAAAATAATTATGAGCATATGTTTGAAATGTATAAATATGAGCTGCAAGGATACAGTGCCATAGAAGAAATTTGTGAAAAAAATTAATAACAAGCTCTTCATCAAAGCATTGTTCTATCAGAGGAAGGTATGGGTTAGCCTATCCTTGAACTCAAATTTGTTTTGAGTAAGTCTCCTTGTTGATTTTCTAATCCTATTGTTGATTATATGGAGTTTATTTTTCTGAAAGTATCTCTCATTATTAGCCTTGGATTACTTCTCGTCCATAGCAACAAGTATGAGTCACATTTAGAGATTATGCTTCATATTTTTCAGCCTTTCACTAGTGGATGCGAAGACATGTCGAGAAATCAATTATTGAAAAAAAACATTTGGAAGTTTGTATATACTTGATCAAGTGAATTTCAACTAATTATAAGTAGGGATGTACATAAATATCCTCGCCACTTGAGTATTGGTTTCAATTTTATATTACATTTTGATTTAGTTATCAGTTATGTTGAAATAAGCTGGAAAAGATCAAAATCTAGCCTATCACTCCATTACCTAATGGCTAGGCATACTGGTCTTATTGATTTAATGAGCAAAATTGTTGGTTGGAGAAATAAGGGTTGGATAAGGCATTGGAACTATGGTCCTTGAAGCCTCATAGGGAGGACTTCATCCCCAATAGGAGCCATTGTTATCACTATAAATGTTAATAGTCTAACTGCTATTGTATCACTGTTTTCTAATTTTTCTTGTTCCCTAGACTTTGTCAAAGTTCTAGCCATTATTAATAAAAGTAAAAAAGAGTCTCAAAACCAAAAATATTTTGAGGTTTTATAGGTGGTATTGTGTCTTCGGTTCATAAAATAAGTTAAAACTATTGTTTTAACTTAGGTTAGTGTTAAACGTTATTGGTCATTTTAATAATAAAATTATAGCTTCTCTTTCCGGGTTAATAACTATTTCTCTGAATTTAAGGTTACATTGGTGACAGAGAGAAAATGCCAACTATTTATTCAGGAGAATGTTTTCATTAGTGACATAGAGAAAAGGGAAGTTATTTCTTCAGGACCATGTTTTCATTGGTGACACAGAGAAAAGGGCAGTTGTTTCTTTGAAATTTAGTTACATTAGAACACAGAGATAAAAGCAGTTATTTCTTTGAAACTGTATAAGGAGCTATGGGGAGTATTTTTCAGAGAAAAGATCATTCTCCTTTATCAGGTGAAAAAATCTTGATCTTTGAATGTTGAAGGTATGCTGAAACAAGAGGTATTACCTTGATGAAAGGTGTCTAATGGAGGAATTATTAAAAGGAGTCAGCAAGCCAAGTAAGGCAGATATTTTATACAAAAAGTTTGGATTTACAAGAAAACCCAATAAGTATTTATTACCTATAAAATTCGTGCAAGGAAATTTTTTTAGAGAAAAGATCATTCTCTTTTGAAATTAATTGAAGATCTTCTATGTTATGAGATATTTTCCTTTTTTAAAAGGGTAATTATTTCTAAATTAGAAGTAATATTATAAAGGAGTGATTATATTGTTGGTGGAGCTAACCTATAGCTATTCATTATGGCAGAAGTAGAAAATAAGGTACAAGGTATCATTTTTTTAATGATGTGGAGGAGTGATGTATTGTATGGGATGACTTGGCGCTTAGATTTGAATAATTTAAAATCGTATAAATTAAAACCATACTGTGATTAAAGGCATAGAATCCAGATGGCTAGGCTCTCTGTTTTCATGACCGAGTTCTCTATGAAGATTACAGCTAACAAAGTTACATTTTCCAGCAATCACCTTCTCATCCCAAAGCAAGAAATTATGGTTGCATGTAGGATTTTTACCTCTAGTTTGAACAATTATGCATAATATAAGCTTAGGTGTTGAGAAATATGGTTAAAGGTGGAAAGGTTAACCACTCTGAGCCAAAAAACACTAGGTTTGTTGATGCCAGAGAAAAGTCACAATTTCAAGCAGCAAGATGGTAGAGGTTTCTATAGAAATTCTCAAGGGAAAATGTAGTTGTTGGATAGGTATTTGCTGAAAGTTTTGATAGAGAGTTACTGCACTTACAACAAGGAATTTAATGATACAAGAATAATCAAGGAGTATAGTAGGGACATTCTTGGGGTGTCTTATGGACAATCATTCCAAGGTGTTTGACACTCCCAAAGGACTCCCACCTATTCGTATAATTCAAGCTATTCAAAGTTCTTTCTCTGCTCCAGTAGTATTGGTGCACAATAAAGATGGATCATGGTGCATGTGTTCGGATTATAGGGAGCTCAATAAAATCACTATTAATGATAAATTTCCCATTCCTGTGATTGATGAATTATTGGATGAATTACATGGAGCAATTTATTTTACTAAGTTTGATCTTTGTTCAGGATATCATAAAATTAGAATGAAGACTGAAGATATTCCAAAAACAGCATTTCGAACTCATGAGGGTCATTATGAATTTTTGGTCATGCCTTTTGGCCTTACCAATGCACCTTCTACATTTCAAGGGTTGATGAATTCCATTTTAAACCCTTCCTTAGAAAATTTGTGCTAGTATTTTTTGATCATATACTAATTTACAGCAGGTCTTAGAAGGATCATGTTCAACATGTTGACAGGGTGCTCAAACTATTGGAGGAGAAACAATTATATGCAAAAACATCCAAATGTTTCTTTGGAGTACAAGAGATGGAATATCTGGGTCATATTGTATCTCATGAGGGTGTTAAGGTAGACCCTAACAAAATTAAAGCCATTAAGAAATGGAAAGTCCCCACAACCATAAATCAATTGCACATATTTCTCGAGTTAACAGGTTATTATCGCAAGTTTGTTAAGAACTATGGGAGAATAGCAACACCTATAACAACATTATTGAAGAAAGATGCATTTTCATGGAATCCTGAAGCAACTAAGGCCTTTGAACATCTTAAAGAGGCAATGTGCCTAGCACCAGTCTTAGCTATGCCAAACTTCACAAAAACCTTTATTGTGGAATGTGATGCCTCAGGAAATGGAACTGGTGCTATTTTATTGCAAGAAGGAAGACCCATTTCTTTTGAATGTCATTCAATCAACGGAAAGTTTTTACAAAAGGCTATTTATGAGAAGGAAATGTTGGCAATACTATATGCACTAAAGAAATGGAGACCTTACCTAATAGGAAGACACTTCAAGGTAAAAACTGATCATGATAGTCTTAAACACTTTTTGGAACAAAGACTTTCTTCAGAAGAGCAACAAAAATGGGTCACAAAGATGTTGGGTTATGATTTTGAAATCGTCTACAAAAAAGGGAGGCTAAATGTTGTTGCATATGCACTCTCAAGAAAGGATGCAGAGGTGGAAGCATTGCTTTGTGCCATTTCAATTATCCAACCAGATTGGATAACCAAGGCAAGGGATGAATGGAAGAAGGACGAATAAGTGTGGACTCTCATTCAAATGTTACAAAATGATCCTAGTATATCTGATACATTTAGTTGGAAAAATGATTCCTTATGGTACAAAGATCGCTTATACATTTGCAAGAATTCCCAACTAAAACAAAAGGTTCTTTTGGAATTACACACTTCTCCTTTAGGAGGACACTTGGGATTTTAAAAAACTTACCACAGGGTGAAGAAAGAATTTTTTTTGGATGGCCTTAAATATGATATTCAAAAGTTTGTGGCAGAATGTTTGGTTTGCCAGCAAAATAAAGTTGAGACAATTAAGACCCCAGGTCTTCTACAACCTTTATCCATTCCAAGTCAATGTTGGGAGGAGATTTCAATGGATTTTATCATAGGTTTACCTAAGTTTGAAGGAAGGAGTGCCATCATGGTGGTAGTTGATAGAATTACCAAGTATGCACACTTTTGGGAATTATCTCATACATTTAAAGCGAGTATTGTTGCTACTGCATTTATGGAAACAGTTCAAAAGCTACATGGAAACCCGAAGATTATTGTAAGTGACAGAGATCCCATTTTTACAGGAAAATTTTGGACGGAATTGTTTTCTTGTTTGAGTACTCAACTAACTCATAGCTCATCTTATCATCCTCAATCCGATGGTCAAACAGAGATAGTGAATAAATTTTTGGAAGGATATCTTCATTGTATTGTATATGATAGCAAGCACAATGGGTCAAGTGCTTACCTCTCGCTAAATGGTGGTATAACACTTCCTTTCATACTGCAACAAAAATGACCCCATTTATGGCACTTTATGGATATCATCCACCATCCATCACATCTTCTTTAAGAGAAAATTCTAGGGTTCAAGCAATGGAGGATCACATCGAGCATCAACAAGAAGTTCTCCAACTCTTAAAGGATAACCTAAATTTGGCACAAAATCAAATGAAACAACAGGTAGATCAACATCGCAGTGAGAGAAGTTTTGATGTGGGAGACTGGGTATTTTTACGGCTACAACGATACAAAAAAATTTCCCTCAAGCAAGCTAATAAGCATAATAAATTAGCGCCAAAGTACTATGGTCCTTACAAGGTTTCGCAAAATATTGGTACTATGGCATAAAAATTGGAGCTTCGTGCTTCTTCGCAAGTGCATCCAATTTTCCATGTTTCATGATTAAAAAAGGTTATAGGGGAAAAAATTCTAGTTCAAACAATATTGCCAGAACTTGATGAGGAAGGAAAAACGATATTGGCTCCTGAAGCAGTCATGGAAACAAGAACTCAACAACTACAAAATCGATAAATTTCAGAGTATCTCATCAAATGGAAGAACTTATCCACTGAAGATTCTACATGGGAGGATGAGAATTTCATACAAAAGCACGTGGAGCTACTCAAGCATTGAGGACAACACTTTTTTGGAGAGGATCATGTTATGTCCCTATATTACTAGTATAGTCCCTTATTGTTGTTAGTGTAACCCCCTTATTGTTATTGTTGTACCCCTGTAACCCCCATATTGTTATTATTGTGCCCTTCAATTATTATTGTTAGGTCAACTAGGATTAGATTGTGGCCCCATGGACTCCTATATATAGAAAGGAGGTTTTATCATTTGTATCATCCAAGAATTTTTCATTTATGTAATGTACTAGAGGTTTCCCCCTCGAAGTGGCTGATTTCTAAGGCGTTGATCTCTCTTTTCTTCTATTTTTAGACTTGGTTTCATAACATTTGTTTTATAGATGATGAATCATGATGTTATTTTTTTGTGTATAATGATTTATTTTTGCTTTTGGGCTTGGGCCTTGGCACAACATATTAATAAAAAATTTCTTAATGGTTTTTGTGAACATTACACTTATTTTACTTCGAATGCTACTTACAAATCTAGTAATTCTCAACTCTTGGAAAATATTGATGCAATTTTCTAGATCGATTTGAAATTTTACTTCTAGAATATTAAGTGAGATGTCAAAATCTAATCCTGGGAAGAAACTATCAATGCAAATGGATGTATTATTATACTTTAAAACCCTCAATCCAAGAATACACATTCTCTTCATGGTTCAAGCTCCTTTGAACAATCTGTTACTAAGAGAGATGTTAACTCTTGTGAAAATGCATCTGATATCCATATGATGGGTGAAAGAATAGGTTCCTCAAGTGATCAGGGTGAGATAAATGTAGTTTCAACAGAAATTAGTGATGAAAATGTTAAATATTTTTCCTTGGAAGGTGACACAAACCATTCATGAAAAAGGAAAAAAGGTTAGTGGACCATACGGAGACAATTCCAAGATGATTGGCTCTCAAGTTTTCCATTTATTGAAGAAATACCTCCTACAAATGTGAATGAGGATTTAAGAGAAGTTAGATGTATTGCATGTAGTTGGAAAAGTTGCAAGGTAGTGAAATTTCAGATGAAGCTAGATACAATACAAAATCATGCAGGAAAGTTGTATGAAAAGAAAATTGTAAATGGTAAAATGAAATCTATTGTCAGATGGAAATATTTTAAGGAATGTCGACATATACAATGTGTGGAAGAATAAAAAAATATTTAATAAGAGGAAACTTGAGGCAAGTGGAGGAACCATCATATCTCAATTTGAAAAGAGGATGGAAAGAAGTTTGCTATCAAAGATGATACAATTGAGCACTGCATTTCACATCTTATGTAAAGGTCGTCCTATGAGAGATTATCTAGATCACATGAAATTTCTATCTTTTCTACAGGTGCCAAACTTTCCATCTTCTCATTGGTCTATACCTAGTGGTTGAGAATGGGCAACATATCTAGCTCAAGTAGAAAATGATGATTTCAAACAAGAGATTGGAAATACTAGGTTTTTGGCATTGTATTTGGATGAGGTTATGGCTATAAATAATAATTCATGGATCTGCATGAAAATTTTTATGGTTAATGACCATATCAGGCATTCATATCTACTTGGGATTAAAAATATGAGAGAGATGTCTACAACTATAAATATTTATTTACTTGTTCTTAATAGTTTTAAGGAAAGTGGCATGGATCATTTAATGATTGCAAAAATTTCGGTATGTGTTGGAGCATATGGAGCATCGATAATGCAAGGACAACAGAATGGTCTTTGTGTTAGACTACAATTATCAGCTTCTCCATATCTGCTTAATATTCATTGTATGGCTCATAAGATGAATATTTATTTTAAAATAATAAGCAATTTTCCATCAGTTTCAAAAGTTGAAGATCTTATACGTGAAACTCATGCATACTTTTCTCGTAGTCCCAAATGATATTTAGAGTTTCAACAATTTGCAAATGATGTTACATATGGAAAAAAAATACTAAAATATGTTGATACAAGATAATGTTAGTCATCAGTAATTTTTTCCTTGTTGATGACTACATGATTATCCCAAGATTTCTAGAAACAAAGTTCATAGACATTGTGAGTTCTAGAAATCTCACTAACTTCATTATCCTTAAGATAATATTTCACTATTTCATCATTTCATCCTATCTAGCCTTTCCTACTAGTCCCTGAAAACCCATTAGGAGCTTATGTCACTCATCTTGTGTATATGTTGTCATCCTTGGCCTAAATCCTATGTTTTGCTTTTCCTAAAACCCCAAAGCTACCTAAGACCACTTGTCAAACAACTCTATTGTGTCCCCTAAAAATACTCCCAAACATTTATGGTCTCAAACTACCTCTGTAGACTCTTTAGATAAATCAAGTACATTGGATTTTGGATCTTCAATACATGTAATATCCCAAAACTGGGATTTTCTACAACAATAAGGATACATTAAGGTATTCCAAAGTTGAATAAAATAAATTAATAAACTCATATAATTTTTTTTAACACATTTCCATCAAAATAATAATCACAACAACAAACTATGCATTTATACAGTTCACCGAGTGGGGAAAAGCAGCTATTTTTGCCTTAAAAACACTATTTTCTGAGTATTGAGCTAAAATAGTGGAAAATAATGGTTGTGTCCCTTATAATAGGAAATATATGACATTAATACAAAATATTTTTAAAAACAAATTCAATTAGCCAAGTTAAACAAGCCTCCCATGCTCACAACTGCTGAAAATGGGCAAAACCCCAAGACTACAAAATGCCGGAGCAGTTGCACCAGTGACTGCGCAGAAAAAGAGAGGTAAACTCAGAAAAATAGATAAATATGACTTATAATGTTATTATAATACTCAATGATGTACAAAATTAGAGATCTAATCTCTTTTACACAAATCCAAGAAGACCCGGCAAGGATTTCTTGACAGAAAAGATATACAAGAGAAGCTGCTGCAAAATCTATAGCTGAATAACGCTGTATGGATGAATATATATAATATATGTCTGAACATGCAAAGAAATTTCTGTATATTCTCCCTCTAGCTTTCCCAAAGAAAGATTGATCCTCCTCTTGGGAAACTAGCTCCTCAAAATGGGGTTTCAACCCGTTCCACTGCACACCTCAAGAAATAATGCAGTTCTCTGAAGGGAATGAACTTTTGATGAAGGTATATGCTTGGCTCAACACCATGTAGTGTAAAATTCATATCATACCCCTCCTCTTACATTTATTGAACAATATCTCTAAGGAAGAGTAGGGAATCCCCACTCGGGTAAACCCTTGCACTAAACAGTGCTGCAACTTAGCTAAACAACTAAGTATGAAGGAATTCTAAAAATACCTCATGAAAATATAATCTCCAATATGTTCATATGCTTGCCATCTCCTTCATTATATAATTGATGAGCTTCCTCACCAAGGGTCCCACCCACTATTAGGTTGCTTCCATGCAAAGGCTCCCCCACAAAAACTATGCTACCCAACAAGATGGTTCAATGCATCTAGACAGTTTTTTTGACTTGGTAAAACTTGACATTATCCACATATTTTAGACCTTTTTCACACATGTGGATGCTTGAACAAGTTATTACATGATCCCCTTTCACATTAAGAGGGATTTTTATTCATACTTGAGCAAATTAGGAGCCTCCTTGCTCAATTATTCATGCATTTAGATTTCAAAAGAAAAATTAATATTCCTATTAGTTGAAGCTAAATTAGGAATATTATAGTCTCCCTCTCCCAAATGTTTCTTTTCCTCAAGAAATTGCAAGGGTGCTGCAAAATCTCCCCTCTTCCTCTTGTGGCCCTCTCATCCCATAGTCTCCTCCATTGCTTTAGAATTTCTGCAAAAATTGCATCTCCCAATGGCTCCTCCCAAGTGTGCAAGTTTTCCTTTGGTGAATAAACCCAATGGCTGTCATCATGAAAGAATGGAAGGTGGTTGTGGAAACCTTCTTGCTGAACAATGGCCTTCTCAAGAAGAAAATGATGAAAATCATGGGGAATCTCATCATCAACAGAGGTCTCCCTCCTCCATGCCATCCAAATAAAATGAATCACCCTCCAGCTTGGTAATTCATAGAAAATCTCCTCCCAAGTGCTCATGAGAGGCATGCCCCAAGTGCTCCAACCAAACATATGGTCCACATCATAAAGAAACAAGTAGTATGCAATGGTGGCCATACAGTTTCCCATGCTCCCCTTGGAACATGTAGTGCAAAAAAGGTAGGGAATCTCTTCCCCCAAAGACACATACAACAAGTGTGCCTCTGTTCTAACCATACCTCCAACAAAGATAAGAACATCTTTAGCATGTGGGAGCATAAGTAAGATCATGCTAGCTGCCATATACAATAAGGGAGAAGGACAATGGTCCCTCATGTGCAACTAGCGCAGTTTTCCTTCTAACTTCCATAGTATATGATATGACAAGCGTTCTTCCCAACATTTCCTTGCTTCCCCATCCTTCTTACATGCTTGGAGAAGGTGTATGATGGTTGGTGTTAAGGAACAACACCATGAAGAGTACATCATCTCTCCAAGATCTCCCAAAGTATGGTCAACATCACCATTGTTCAAGGCCCAAAGTGGCTCATGACGCCTATCAGAAAAAGTGCCCCCTCTTGGAGCCAAGACCTGCACATGAGTGTTAAGAGAATACAAGTATATAATATATACATCATGAGATTCAACAATACAATGTTTGTCATACACTTGTTTAAAATCAGCAAGGTATCTCATGAATGGGCTCCCTCTCACACTCAATGAATAAGGAGGTGATAATGATAACTCTTCCCAAGAGCTATGTTCCTCCTCAACCAGAAAATGATTCATGCACTTACTCATATGAGAGTGCATCTCCTCCTTGAAATTCTCCCACATAAATCCATCTAAGATAGGATGATTTGTTTTAAAGAAGCTAGTGGGATTTGAAAGCAAGACCTCATAGGTTGTGTCAAGTAGTTCATTCTTGAGTTTGGAATCTTTAGTTAAGTAAATCTGATCATGAACATAAATGATTCCATCAAATAATTTATAATTTCCAGCCATTTATTGCCCATCAAGAACCTTACATGTGAATAGGTCCTTAGAATATTCCATCAAGAGCTGGGACTCCCAATAAGGGTCTAGGCTTCCCAACATTGACAACCTTGTAGAAATCTGAAATGATGCATTTATCATATGATGGCTCTCCACCTTGACATGATTTATGTCAAAGTCACATGTTGGAGTATTCCTAACCTTCTTTTGTTTCCCCTCTTGTATTTGATCTTGCTCAAGACAAGATTGGATTTTAGGAAAGTCACCCTTCCCTTGAAAGGTTCTCTTTCTCAAAAACTTCCACCTCTTTGCTCCTACATGCAAAAATGAAATTATTTTTTTGTTATGTTCATAAATCTTCATTATATATTGGAGTATCCTTTTCTTTCCCAAATCTATGGAATAGACTCTTGATACTATGCTCATATCAGCACAAATTTCTGAATCTATCCCCTCCAACGCAAATAGATGAATGGAAGAAAACAAGGTCAACTTCAGAAATTTGCCTAGCCTTCCATCAATGGTTTTCATTGCTGTAGTGGCTCCTTCCAAGGTTCCCTCTTTAAAAAAATATGTTGCAACTGCATATATTTGAGAGAACAATTTATTTTCCCTCTAATCATGAGGTCTTCTTGCTGAAATGCCTCCTTGCAAAGAGGCATCAAGGCATAGAGTAGGGTGTGAATGTAGGTGGACAAATTTTCCCCTACCTTTGTTGCATAGGTCCTCTTGCCTTCTTTGTTCTTTCAAACTTTGAAATAGAGAAGGGTACATGCTCTTCATATTGTGATGTCATTCCCCCTCTTTTCCTTCTCCTATCTTCAAGATCCCATCACTTGGCAATGAAGGTACATGCTGCTCATGTGTTTTGCCAAGAGCTCTATGTGTGAGATCTTTTGGAACTCTTTGCAAGAGTGAAAGAGTTTCTTTCCTTGAAGAAAGTTCTCCATCCTTTTCTTCATGTGGTGTTTGATGTGCACTTATTATGACTGTGTTATCTTGTCCTGCTTCTCCTTCTTCTTCTTCACTAGTTGAAGTTACATTACCCTCAATAAGAGGCCTTAGATCTTAATCCTCTTTTGAAGAAAGAATCTTCAGGTCTTCCTTTTGAGAAGGAAGCCCTTCCTCTAAATGAGATATTGCCCTTGGGAAAATATCAAACAAGCTCACCTCCTCTTCATTGCTTTTCAAAAATGCAGTTGGAAATATAGACCCTCCCAACTCATGCAAAAGTTTTGTTTGTTGTGGTTTGATTGTTGCAATAGAAGATGTTTCACATGAAATATCATCAAACCTCTCTACTAATCTCTTATTTAACTTTGCATAAGTAGATGTATTTTCATTATTTAAGGAAAATGATTCAAAAAACCACCAAGCATAGGCCTTACCCTCAAAATTTAGCGCTGCTACTTTGATGGCTTCAATTTCTGGAACTTGATGTTGCTACACAAAGGTGTTTAGCTCCTTCACCCAAGCCCTAGCTGGAAATAGAGGTGATCCATAAAAAATAGATAGAAAGAATCTACCTTAACTTTGCTTCTTGCTCCTTTTTCTCTTCTCCTCATTCATTTGGAAAAACCCTTGGAAATTCAAGTGACCTTTGAACTCCTCAGATTGAGCTTCATATTCCCGCAAATAATCACCAAAAGTTTTTTCCTTTGGCATATCTCCTTTCTTCCTCTCCATGAAGAAGTTGCTGATAGAACGTGGTAGATCTAATGATATGGCTGAGTGCTCATATCCAAAAGATGAGGATTTAGGATCTTCCTCCTATATAGATCTGTGTGAGGGATCTTCATGTGTTTCCCTCCTCATTTCTTTGATGCGCTTGCTTTTGCCTTGCAGACTTGAAAAGAGAAGTTTTAAGAACCTATTTTCTCTAAAAAAAAGGGATTTTATCTGATCTCTCCTATAAATCTTCTTCTCCCCATGAGAAGACTCCATATTTCTTGTGCTCACAGGCTGAGCCAAGATTGTTGCTCCGATGCCACTGTAATATCCCAAAACCGAGATTTTCTACAACAATAAGAATACCTTAAGGTATTCCAAATTTTGAGAAAAGAAATTCATCAACTCTTATAATGTTTTTGAACACATTTACATCAAAATAATAATCACAGCAACAAAATGTTCATTTATACAGTTCACTAAGTGGGGAAAAGCAGCTATTTTTGCCTTAAAAATGCTATTTTCTGAGTATTGAACTAAAAAAGTGAAAAATAACGGTTGTGTCTGTTGGAACACCTAATCCTCCATGGGTAGGTGTGGAATGCGAAAAGTCACAATGGAGTCCAAGTGACCTTGGAATGTGAAACCAAGAGTCACACCATTGTACTATAAATGTACATCTTTGTATAATGGAAAATAAGAAAGCCTCACGTTTATCTTTCATTGTGTGTTGTCTCTTGTGTGTGTGCATTCTTCTTCCTCATACACCATGTGTGTGCTTCAACATGGTGTTTAACATGGTATTAGAGCGGGCAATTGCTGGCCCCGCTTCACCTTGAGTGAGCCATTTGTGTTTATGGCTTGTGCATATCTGCATTTTTGCAGCATTTAGAGAGTTTTTGCAGCAGTCTTTTTACCACATTCAGAAAGTGGTTTTGGAGAAGGAGCAGCATTCAGAAGAAGGAGCAGCATTCAGAAGAAAGAGCAGCATTCAGAATTTGTTTTGAAGAAGAGCAGCAGTGGTTTTGAAGGAAAGGCAGCACTGCCCATCTGAAGGTTTTCAGTCTCATTTTTCCTGCAATTTCTATTAATTTCTACATTAAAGAGTTGCTGGAAAACACTGTTTAAAGAGGGTTTCTGAAGTAGAAGTTTCTGGATTTTTAATGGAAAATAATTTTGATTTTTTCTGCTGCTGAGCTATTGGAAAGATTTCTGAGTTTTACTGTTGAAATAACTTAGAAAATTCTGCAATTCTAGATTTCTCTGCTGCTGGAAAAATTCTATTGTTGCCCTCATTTCTGCACTTTGTCCATTCTGCTATATATTTGAAAGGAAGAAAATTCTGCTGCTGGAAGAAAATGTAGATTCTCTGTTCTTCTCTGCTCTCTGTTGTTTTAAAACAAAAAAAATAAAAAAATAAAAATAAAAAATAAAAAATTCCCTGCAATTCCATGGCCTTTCGGCCCCCTTACCCAGTGCTCATTGCCTAAACTCTGCGCCCTCTCAAATCACTCAACACAACGTTTTTTCCCACAACCCTCACCACCTATCACTACAGCGCCTACTCTCCCACATCAACTCCGCCCACTCCCCTTCCATACGCTCTTACAGCTCTACGCCTACCCACTTGGCACCGGCCCCTCAACTTCTGCTTAAACGCTCACCCTCTGCATCGATTTGCCCACCCTCTTAATTTTCTCGGCCCTCCTCCACTCAACTATACCTCGCCGGCCTGCCTCTCTCATGATTTTACCTTACGCCCTCCCTACGCAAACCCTTGTCACTCCAAAGCTCTCCCCTGCGTTGAACGCCCTCCACAGACCTGCGCTCCCCATATGCACTTCACCTGACCTCCCTTGGCGACTACACAGTCCCCCCAATAATCGTTCTCCCTCTCCACGATTCCCCACGGGTTTCCACACACTACCCCTGCTCGCTTCCCCTATCCATTCCATATGCCCTCAACGCTCGATCAAACGCCGCTCCAGCACGCATCCTCGCTCGGCCTTCACACCCCTTATCGCTCCACGACCCGCCCTACCTGCAACTCGGTCGTTCTCTCCATTCGACCCACCTACCCCTCAGCTCATCGACTCTGCAACACTCCTGACATCGCTCTGTACTTAACAGTCTTCACTCATTATACTCTTCCGCTCCTCCATCGACGTTCTCTCCCTTTCCCGCTCGATTGCACAAAAACTAATACTGCTTACATATTTGAATAATACCACCTATCTCTTTTAAAAATCGATTTTTATATTCCGCCTCCCTTTTCACATAATTCCTTTCCCTTTTCAATTAATTTTCTCTCCCTATTCCATTCGACCCCTTTTTAATAAAAAAAATAAAAATAAAAATCCCTTTTATATATTAATACCATTCCCTCCAATAAATTTGCCTCTTCCCCCTTTTTTTTTAAAATTTGATTTCAAAATATTTTTTCCCTTTCCCTTTTAATTCCCATCCCCTCATTTCTAATTCCCATTTTTAATTAATTTAAAAAAAAAAAAAAAAAAAGCAGCAGAGAGAGAGGAAAAAGAGGGTTATGAATAGCATAAATAATGAGAAAATGACATATGAGCACATGACATAGAGAAAATTTGCAGATTTGACATTTAATGACTTGTGGCATTGACATGAGGGTGATTTTTTTGAAGAAATTGACATTTGAAGACGAGTTGTTATTGGTGAAAAACAACTCTTTGAAGAAAAATTTCAGCTACCTCAAAGGCCTCTTGCACAAGTGTTTTCAGCTGCACATTTACAAAATATTTTGCAGAAACATTGTATTGAACTTTTGATTTGCATCTTCATTCAAGACTTGAAGTGTATTTGAGTTGAAAAATTTTTTGATTGCCCTCCATCATTTGAGGAGCACATTTTGTACTTTGAGATTTCCATAGTTGGAAATTCTCTTGAGTCATTTGTATTTCTTGTTGCATCACATTGTAAACGGGTGCATTTTCGGTTGAAGCCGACACCCTTTCTTTTTTGAGCCTAAGTTGTTGAAATGGCTAAAATCAATGAGGCATTAGTGTTGTTGAATAGCCTCATTCATTCAAATGTTGATGACATGATAAAAATGAGCAAGGATGCTCTTTGTAATATTCAGATTTGTTTACAAGATGCACAAGAAAAGATTGAGTTTTTGCAGTTGGAATCTCAGCTCCAACAAGACGAACTTTAGCAAAAGAGTCACCATTCTGAACCTGTTTCTGTTCATAAGATTGTGAAGGACTCTCATCAGAAGAAAGAAGATAAAGTTCCAGTTCATTCACATTCAGTTCCTTGTAGAAAAGAAAATTTTCATGCAGATGCCACAGCTCAGCCTGCACTTCCTAAGCCCATCATCAGACCTTGGGAAGAGCTTGTCCACAACAAGCACCGAACTGGTCTTGGATATGACAAGGATGTGTCCTTTCATATTCCAGACTACACAAAGCCCATCAAATTTCAGAGTGCCAGATTCATGTATGACAATTCACCTGCAGCTGTTCCAGATCCTGTTCCACTTCCACATCAGATTGAGAAATGCCAGCACTGTGATCGAGTTGGCCATATGAAAGATCACTGTTTTGATCTTCATCCATGCAAGCACTGTGGTCGGCACACACACTCTTCAGACAGATGCTTCAGAAACAAGCCTCCTGCATGAAAAAAGATTCATCTTGGATGGATCACTTCTTGGCAATGGGCATCAGCAGCCAAGAAGATGTTTAAGTCGCATGTCAGAACATGTTCACGGATATTGAGCAAACTTGCAGTTGAGTTTTCGCCATCATCTCACCTTGTCCCTGACAGGGGGGAAAATGGTGGTCATGTACAAGCTTCGACGACAGATCAAGCGAGCCTGAGCCACAATCTCTCATTCCATGTTCAGAGTTGTGGAAGCACAGTTTAAGCGAGTCTGTTACACTATTATTCCGGATTCAGAGATGGGCTGTAGATTTGATGTGTCATGATGTACACACTTTGCCAGGATAAGCTAAACCATCATCTTTGTCAGTGGATAACCTAAAACCATCATTTTCGGTTGGTGGATAACCTAAAACCATCATCTTTGGTTGGTGGATAACCTAAACCATCATTTTCGGTTGGTGGATAACCTAAAACCATCATCTTTGGTTGGTGGACAACCTAAAACCACCACAGGTCGTAGACCTCCCTTCTTTTAGGTTGAAGGTCTCCCTTTTTTATGAGGGACAATTCCTCTAGCAGAAGCTTTTAGCTTCTTGCCAGTTTTGGAAGAGTTCCGGGAACTGCAACAAGTTTTGCGTTCCAGTGTTGGTGGTCATCCTCAAACCACCTCTTTTTTCCAACATTTCAGAGAGTTGATTCAGCCCAAGTGTTGCCATGTATACTTTGTAGATTTGTATTACAACTCTTTTCTTGGACTGACACATACCCCTTCGGATTAAGGGGGGATGTTGGAACACCTAATCCTCCATGGGTAGGTGTGGAATGCGAAAAGTCACAATGGAGTCCAAGTGACCTTGGAATGTGAAACCAAGAGTCACACCATTGTACTATAGATGTACATCTTTGAATAATGGAAAATAAGAAAGCCTCATGCTTATCTTTCATTGTGTGTTGTCTCTTGTGTGTGTGCATTCTTCTTCCTCATACACCATGTGTGTGCTTCAACATGGTGTTTAACAGTGTCCCTTAAAATAGGAAATATAGGACATGCATGCAGAATATTTTTAAAAAAAATGCAATTAGCCAAGTTAAACAGGCCTCCCATGCTAACAACTATTGAAAATGGGCAAAACCCCAAGACTAGAAAATGCCGGAGCAGTTGCACCAGTGAATGCATAGAAAAAGAGAGGTAAAATTAGAAAAATAGAGAAATATGACTTATAATGTTATTATAATACTCAATGATGTACAAAATTAGAGATCTAATCTCCTTAACACAAATCCAAGAAGACCCGGCAAGGATTTCTTGGCAGAAAAGATATACAAGAGAAGCTGCTGCAAAATCTGTGGCTAAATAATGATTTATGGCTGAAGCTCTACAATATATGGATGAAAATGCAAAGAAATGGCTGTATATGCTCCCTCTAGATTTCCCAAAGAAAGGCTGATCCTCCTCTTGGGAAACTAGCTCCTCAAAATGGGGTTTCAACCCCTTCCACTGCACACCTCAAGAAATAACGCAATTTTCTAAAGGGACTATGTTTTTGCTGAAGGTAGATGTTTGTCCCAACACCAAGTAGTGTAAAATTCAGATCAGACCCCTCCTCTTATATTTCTTGAACAAGATCTCTAAGGAAGAGTAGGGAATCCCCACCAGGGTAAACCCTTGCACTAAACAGTGCAGGAACTTAGCTAAACAGCTAAGTATGCAGGAATTCTAAGCAGACCTTATGAAAATATAATCTCCAATATGTTCATATGCTTGCAATTTCCTTCATTATATAATTTATGAGCTTCCTCACCAAGGGTCCCACCCACTATGAGGTTGCTTCCATGCAAAGGCTCCTCCACAAAACCTGCACTACCTAACAAGATGGTTCAATGCATCTAGAAAGTTTTTTTGACTTGGTAAAACTTGACCTTGTCCACATATTTTAGACCTTGTTCACACATGTGGATGCTTGAACTAGTTATTAAATGATCCCCTTTCACATTAAGAGGGATTTTTATTCATACTTAAGCAAATTAGGAGCCTCCTTGCTCAATTATTCATGCATCTAGATTTCAAAAGAAAAATTAATATTCCTATTAGCTGAAGCTAAATTAGGAATATTACAATACATCAGTTTATCATAAACTCTATCTTACACTTGATGATCCCAAATTCTAGGTCTCAGTCCAAAAACCAAGTCCAAGAAAAACTTCCACTAGGTCACCTAGGGTTTCACAAAGTCATAGGGTGGATTTGGTGCCATACAAGCTCTGTTTTTCCCGTATAAAGAAACTACATTCAAAGAAGGAAAGGACAAGTGATCTTGTCCAAACTAATCAAAAGGTTATTCAAGGAAGGATTTTTGGCCTAAAGCATGAATCTTGCAAGGGGACAACTTCCCTTTGCTCACATTTTTGTAAGAGGACCAAATAGTCATCAGACTAGCAATGGGGAAGGTAAAAAAAAAAATCACCATAAGAAGACCATTCACAGCAAGAAGAAAGCAACAGTTATGTGTTTGAAGAGAATCAGGGTTTGTAACAATTTTTAACCAACAAGGAATCAGTGCTAAGGTTACAAGGGAAAATTTCACATCCACCTCAAATCCTTCAAATACTCATTAAAGACTTTTAGAAATAAATAATGAGTTTTGAGAAGTTTTTGAGAACTTAGAAGACAACACTATTTACTTTCCTAAAACCTATAAGTTTGGGGAGATGGACACAAATGGTCAAATGATGACAAGGAGCCTCCTTCATAACAACAGATGGCATGTCAAGGGTTTCCACCTGCCCTCTAGGGTTTGGCAAAGAGGCATTGATTCCACCTCACCAAAGGTACAAAAGTACAAGGAGTATTGGTACAAAATTATGAGGTTTCAAAGAGGTAAAATTAGAGAACTTAAGGGATCAAAGGAGGCAGACCTAAACACCAATACTCCACTACACCAAAGGAAAAATATGATGAAGAGTATCATCAAAAGGACCAGAAATATCAGTTCAAGGATTTGACTTCTCAAAAGAGCAATTAGAGGCATTTTTAGATGGTCAAAGGAAGCAGCATGAGATAGAAATTTCCCAAGGAGGTGATTATGACAAGAATAAGCTCATTGTTGATAAAAATAGGTGTTAAACTCCAAAGCGATAGTGATCACATGGCATAAGTGTGTAGGCACCTACAAGAACAGAAGTGGCCAGCAAAAAGCGCAAAATGATTTCAAAAACTACTTGCTTTCCAACCAGAAACATGTCACTGTCAACATGATCAAACGAACAAACATGTAGCTGTTCTAAGAGCAGTAAAACCTCCAAAAATGGTTTCCTTATCAAAGGTATATTCTGCAAGAGATAGGTTAACCCTTAGTGGAATTTCTGTAGGACTGTCACAAAAGGTTACCTACAGGAAGATTTATAAAGACAAACAGACCAAGTGTTTCTCACCAAAATGGCACACATAAAGACTTAAATGTTGTTGGTGCCAAATTGATAAGGTTTTTCACACCAAAAGGTTTGTTTCACTGTCTCAAAGAAAAACATGACAGAAGATCATTCACATGAAGGTTAAAACTCTCTTTTTCAGTCTCTCAACCAAGCAATTAAAGGTATGAACCTGCAAGACTGAAAACCCTAGGAAAGATGCCAACATGATCACAAGATTATTGCTTACAAGCTTTGAAGTTCATGAAAAGGAATATAGTGAACAAAAACTTCAAAGAAGAATACTAATGTCACCAAGACACCTTTTTGTCAATAAAATTGTCAAAACTACCACCAATAGGAGAAAGGACCCAAAAGACAATAAAAAAAGTGTTTTCTGGGAAACTTTGGCAATTTTTTCACGTGATGCACACTGACGCCGGTGCTACGCACCTAGCCATCGGTGCTACGTACAGGCGAAGTGGCCGCAGTATAAAGTTACACTTCACTACACACCGGGAGGGTGACGCTACACTCCGACAGGCCCGATAGGCCCATTTTCTGGACTGACTCGACCCAGCGCTACGCACAGACCTACCAACCCGACCCTACCTAAATGTGCAGTCGAGTGGCGCTGTGCTCCTGCAACGTTTTTGTCAAATTTTCCCAAAGGTGCCCCAAAAGCCAAATTTTTGCCTCTGAGATCCTGCCAAGGGTTTGATAAGGTTGGGGGCCCCTTTTTCTTTGACCTCCAAGTAATTTTTTCCCTTCATAGTCAAAGAAGAATTTCAAAACCCTAAAAATGGGTCAAACCCTAAATCCTCATGGAAATCAATTTCTTGACCTTCTAAGGTAGGGTTTTTAATTTGGAGAGTTTTCATCCGCTTGAAGGACAGTTAATGCAAAGCTAAACCCCCTCCTAAAAACTCTAAACCTATCCTAGACCTACTTCATTTTGTCTCTCCATTGCTAAAAGGTTTTTCCCTCACCATCCCTCTTTCTGTCCTCCCTAGACTTAAAAGTTCTCAACAAGCCAAAAGCCCACCTGTTCATGCAAATCTCAAGCCTCCACTCACCAAAATTCGCTTTCCACCTCACACTCACTTACCTCCTCTCCTCCATCATCTCCACATATGCCTTCTCCACAAGGAAATTCACCTCCTATCTCTTCTCATAATACATCAAAGGAAGGAGCCGACAATAGCTCTAATAAGGAGCAAAAAGATGACAATGGAGGTGGAAAAGGATAGTAAGGTAGAAATAGAGTTTAATAAGGAAAAATAAGAGGACATAAGTGCTAAGGGAGAAGATGATGGCAGTAGCCATGAAGAATAAACAAATAGCAGTGAGGAAGAGGCAGAATCTAATGAGGAAGACCAAGAGGATGATGATAGCATGGAAGAGAGTGATGAAAATGAGGTAAAGGAAGAAAACAGTGAGGCAAGTATAGAGCTTAATCTAGAAGATGAGAGTAATGAAAATGGTAAAGACAGTGGGGCAGAAACGGAGCCTAATAATGAAGAAAAAAATGATAATGGCATGAAGGAGAGTGATGAAAATGGCAGTCAAGAAAGGAAAATACTGAGCAATTGGAGCAAGATAATGATAGTGATGACACCAATAAATCACTTCCAAGTGCAAAAAAGGGTTTTGATGATGATCAAGATGAAAACTAAGAACGTAATGGAAAGAATAACGAATATGACAACCAGCAAGAAGGTTCACATGATAGCCATGAGAGAAAAGTACTTGAGCATGACAGTGAGCATAATAATAATGCAGATAGTGACAAAATGAGTAAAGATGATGAAAGTGAATATATAGAGGGAGATAATGAAGAAATTGAAGACCAAGAGCAAGCAAATGATGAAACTGAATCAGAGTTTGAAGGGGAAGGCACTGACCAAGGCAATGGCACCAATGAGACAGTCAATAATGAGCAAACAAATAGTCTTGACAGTCATGACAGTTGTCATGACTGTCATGACACAAATCAAATTCTAAATGTTCATGAAACTCAAAATGACAGTGTAGGAAATTGACCAAAAAGAGAACCTTAGTGAAGGATAGATCCAAAGAGAAGCAAGTTAAGAAGGTAATGATCAGTTTGAAGGCCTAAGTGAGCAGCAGGTAAAGGTGGGACAAAATTTAGAAGTATGAACACCAATGAAGATGATGGCAGTGCAAAAAACAAAGAATTCATTTAAAATTAAGCAATAAAAGAATTCAAAAACCAAGAAAAACTTAGAGACATGACTCAAGATTTTTCATAGGCTTCTCAAACCCTTGAGGGACCTCTCCACAAATTTTGAGGCAAATTGGACAATTTTTGTTTTTTCCAAATTTTGACCCCTCTATGCGCAGCACCCTAGGCGCTACGCTCAAAATCGGTGCATCCTCAGCTCTCAAAGTTTGCATTTTTGGATTTCTCACATCACCAGTAGTCTGTTCACCAATTTTCAGATCATTTGGAGCATTTTTACCCCCCCCCAAAAGGTCAACAAACATCAAAGTTTTGACCTTCTTGCCTCATTTTCAAACCAAACGCTACGCACATAGCAATGTTGGGAGATTTTATTTTGGATAGGTAAACGACATCCACTCAGCACAACTCAAGCATTTCTAGAAATTAGACTCGCTGCCTAGTGTGTTCTGGACCAAAAGTCAACAAAACACACTCTTTTATTGAAAATAGATATTTTTTAGTTTTTTGAGGCAAATTAAGCTAGAATTAGGTGCAAATAGTTATTTTAGCATTTATTTCTTGGGATATTATGTGCCTTGGGCCTTGCATGGTCTCTTGGCCATAAATGATATTTATGACTATATTTGAAATTTTACTACCACATTTAGGGTTTTAGTCCTCATTTTCTGCATAAATAGAGCATGAGGCCCCTATGTATTTTGTTGGCATTTGATGAGCTTGAAGAGAAATATACACGGTTTTATGAGCTTGGAGAAGAAATTGGTTTTGTGAAGTGGATGAATGGCTTGTTTGACTTGATGATGGAGAAGCTTGTTTGCAGGATTCCATAGCTTTGTGAATGGTGATGTTTTCTTAACTTGTTAATTTTTTTTTCCTCATTTTGTTTCATTCTTATTGGTTGATATAGATCAGAAAAGTATAGGTTGAGACATGCTCTTTGAGGCACCTCACTCCTCCTGTTTGTTATAGCTTTGATGTTTTCCTCTTTTGGCCATATTAAGGAATCCTTGATTGCTCCTAGGTCCAGCAAAACTTGTTTTTTGTTTCATTTATGGTTAGCATGCTGGCTTACAAGAATGATTCATGGTATGCCCTGCTTATTTGAAGTTTTCAAAACCCTACCTTGAAGCCTTTGTGTGGAATATTGATTGCTAGGTTAAGTCAAAGAGTCTCTTTCAATCTTGCCCTTTGTCCATGCTTATCAACTTGTTTCAGAGTTCCCAATAGCTTGATATATGTTGTTTAGGAGTTCCCTCTCCATAAATTGAGTTATTTGTTTATCTTATGTGTTTTCCCAAAATCTGAAGGTGAATTTATAAAGTTAGGAGTTCTAATGCTTCTATATTTCACTGGAATTCTTATCTTATATGTTTATCAGTTTGATTATTGTTCATTGAGATTAATGGTTTTCCCTACCTCATGAGTTGTAGCTTTAAACTATATATGTTTAAGACCTCTTAGTTTTTTCCCAAACTTAATGTTCACTATACCTCATACATCACCTTAAGGATCCATTAACCTTGCTAAATTGGCCCTGCAGTACACTCTGTTTCATCATTTAGACAACTTTGACTTCATTTGACTCCATAGCCCAATGGCTTTGACATCCTCTCACTCCTCCTATTACATTTAACCATCTTACCCATCCAAAACAATAAAAAACCCTACACCTAATAACTAGCCTAAAATCAAAACCTAGATAAAAAAGAACACATTCTTTGCACCCAATAGAGAGAGCCCTCTCTGAGTCCAAGAAGGCTAGGTCCTAGGACTCCAAATCTTGGTTCCATGTTACCCTGTCATTTTCCAAATCACGGGACCCTAACAGATAGATCTCATTAAATGGACCAGCCCAAAGACTATTTAGTGAGTTCAAATATTTGGTAGGGTTGATCTATGAAAATCGCTACAATGTAGAAAAAGATCAAGATCTTCTTTTTCGACTAACTAATATAGAGACACTATTGGCATTGGCTGAAATTATTCCTATGCTACATGAAATGAATTTCCTCATGGAAATGTCTTAGAATCACACAATGTAGATTTCCAAATACACAATGCGAGAGAGTCAGCATGCCTTGCATTGGATAATTTGTATATGATGTCAGACTCTTTTATTGGTCCAAAATTTACAAGTTGGACTAAGATCATCAATATAGAAAATACTGAAATTTTTTTTACGTTTGATGAAAGAGGGATTCTATGTATCACAGTGCATGGGTATATGGTTCCCTTTCATTATATTAGTAAGATGAGATGAATCACCAAAGATTTCCCGTTTCAAGAGACCAATTTGATAATATTGTGATTTCAGTGAGACAAGATTTGATAGAAATTGCAATATCACTATCATCAGAGATAAGAGAATGATTTCATCGAGATGAATTGTTGGAGGCCATGTGTATGGTATACCCTCAATATTGGAATAATTGTCCATGTCTAAGAAATTTAAAAGCCAATTTTCAAAAGAGATTAAAATGTTTAGTAGACCATTTTTGCAAGAAAGTCTCGATACATGGAGAAGAGATTGAAGGCATTTTAGATTCATCAAAATTGTATCAACAAGGTGGATGCTTTGCTGAAAAAATGTGGAAGTAATATCCTTTTTTGGAGAACCCTAATGAAAACGATGCTACAACAAGATTATGGACTACTTTAAGTGCTAGCCAATACCTGCAAGAAAACATATCAGAATGTTTCAAATTAGTAGATTTGTGTCAAACCATGATTTTGGGATCAGTGGAGGATGAGAAAATGTTTAGTGCACTATCATTCTTGAAGTAAAATTTGAGGAAAAACCTTGATAAACATGTGGATAGATGTTTAAGATTATATGTAACAAAGTATGACATTAACAATTTTCCATATGAAAGAGCACTAGCGCTTTGACGATCAGATTGTGATAGAAGGGGAGAAAACAATATAACAAATTTATCTAATGAAATTGATACAAAACATAATGTTTTAGAGTCTCATAATGATAGTACATCTGGAGAAGATCATGTTCACAATGTAGACAATGATGAGCAAGATGAGAAGTAGGAAATTGAAATACCCTAGGACTCTTATTTTGGCATACATGTTCCGTTGATCATGCAAGATTACTATATGCCAAATTCAGGTAAAAATGAGTTCTATATTTTGTTGTTTTCATTGTAACATTGTAGAAAACTTCTTTCATGCATGTTATTTTAAGATTGATGTTTCATATTCAATCCTTACATTTCTTGTTTCTTATTTGTGACAGGAAATGAAGCTGGATTTGATGAGGCTGGGACCTATTTATCTTCACATAGATAAT
The DNA here is from genome assembly GCA_034641835.2 of Pinus albicaulis. Classification (NCBI taxonomy): domain Eukaryota; kingdom Viridiplantae; phylum Streptophyta; class Pinopsida; order Pinales; family Pinaceae; genus Pinus; species Pinus albicaulis. The sequence goes on along the minus strand of CM076583.1, from coordinate 27,861,828 downwards.
GTCTGACTAGTATTAAATGATAAATAACAAATTTAACAAGACTAACAAAAATAATCAATGGGCTCATTCAAGTACATGAAACTACCTTGATGTATAGCTCTGACATCTTGGAAAATTTTAATGATTTATATGTTACTTGTGTTTGGGGAATTTTGCTGAGTTTCGAGTTTTATATTTTCTTGGAAAATAATTATTGATATTTGGAAAATGTGTGATTTTATATTAGTACTGGAAATGAAGTTGGTTTTGATATTTGACTAGAAATGAAGTCGGATTTGATGAAGTTGGGACCTATTTCTTTTCACATAGATAGTTTCCTATTATTAAATGATAAATAACTAATTTAAGAAGTCTAACGCTAAGAAACAATGGGATTATTCAAGTACATGAAACTGTGTTGATGTCTAACACTGATATCTTAGAAAATTTTAGTGGTTTGTTTGTTGCTTGTGTTTAGAGGATTTTGTTGAGTTTGAAAGTTTTGGTTTGTTTTGGTCAAATATTTTTTTAGTCCCTTGAATTCTTATGGTTCTCATATCATGCATAGAGTGATAGATCTAGTTTTATTGTTATGATTATTATTGTTTTCTTTATATATTTGGTGGTTTGAGGAAAGATATTTGATTTCCTTTCACTTTGTGGCATGATTTCAACATCTTCACCTTTTAGAATATAGTAAAATATTTTTCTTATTATATATTTTTCTTGGAAAATAATTATTGATATTTGGAAAGGGAAATAAGCCCTGGGTAGCTAAGCGAAGAGAAAAAAAGGTCTATGTACTAGTTTTATCCGCATTCATCATAGGAGACCTATTGGCATGAGACCGACATTCCTTTTACGCAATTACACTTTTGATGCCAAGGCAGAGCTAAGTTCGCTGACCTGGGAAGAAGAGTGGAAGTTGATCATAATGATAAGGAGATTTGAATGTTGGTTTCACCAACATCTGATCATGCCACCAATGCTGGTGGAACCAAAGGAACCACATCAGCTTATTATGATTCTTTCTAGATTTTTCAGGGTGAAACCGAGGCTATTTTGGGAAGCATGGAAGGTAGAAGTGGTGGAGAATTACAAAGAAAACCCCATGATGGGCTCCATTTTTCCCTTTGGTATTTGGGCCTACAAGATCTTTTTTTGATCAGAACTGGATCATGGACCAGAATGATAGCTCAAAATTCAAATTTTTTAAAAGTGTGCTGAACCTGAGCGACTGGAAAGGTCTTTTCATTGTGATTCCTACACCATGAATGGTTCGAAAAACCGACATTGGATGAAGAAGTTATCACAGTTTAAAAAGTCCAGTAAACTACAAAAATTGGACTTTGACCAAGTTTGAATTGGCATTTTTGGAAAATTAAAAAGAAAATATTCTAGGGAATATTCCTCAAAATATTCCATAGAATATTCCCCAAAATATTCCGTCAGGTCCAATCAACAACTGACAAGTGGCGTAGTCTTATTGCATGAAGGGTTGAGTTTTGAATTCACGGGCGAATAGAAAGCTGCCACATGGTAGGCCTAGAGGCCACCACGTGGCCCAGGTCTAGTCTTATAATTTTTTTTGGATCCAGTGGGAATCGAACAACTGACCTGCCACGTAGCAATCACGTGCCTTACCATCCACGTTATGGATTAGTTCTCAATTATATAAGAACTTTGCAAATATTTAAGGTTTGTGAATTTTTGCGTCGGGGGTTTGGAGGGCTAGACCTCCCCATATGGCCTTAGTGCCAAGAACACCATCCAGAGCGCTATCCGTCGATGGTTTCATGAAATATTTTGAGGAATCGTCAGACAGTTAAAACCTTATGGTTAATTCGCCCACTATTATGAGACTGCAGGGTTTGCGGCCATGTGGCCACCCCTACAGTCATGGTTAAGGTTACCGTTAGACCTGGTGGTAAATTTGGAGTGGGCACACTATTTTTAGCAAAATTCATATTTTAACTGCAGATAAGTGTAGTCCCTCCAGTTTTAGTGGAACTGATGTAGGGGACACTAGGAAAAATTTGTTTTGGATCTATCTGGAGCTATTTTAGCCCAATTTCGGAGTGCCTATAGTAAATTTAGACTACCTCCAACATTACAGACTTAATGGAGTAGGTTCTAGAGAAATAAAAGAGCTTCTAAGCATGTTTTTGCATCAATGAAGTTCAAAGGGCCACCGGGGCCACCAGCGGGTAGCAACAGTTTGAGGCCTAGCCAGAGGAGCTAGAGGTATTTTTCAACAATCCAATAGCCAAACTTGGATATTTAATATATTATGAATCTAATGATATGGTTTTAAGAGCCTGTAGTGAAATTTTGAAGGCCTAGAAGCTTTAGTAAAGTTCCAGGGGCCGTCAGTGCCAGCTTTTTCCAGTGGTAGTTCAGGGCCTAGCTAGAGGATCTAGAGACCATGTGCAGTGAACCAATAGTAATTATTGACTGTAAAAATAATTATGAATCCATTGATGGATGTTGCAGAATATTTTGAGTACTTCTAGAGGTTGAAAACCCATCAGATAATTATTCAGTGATCCTAGTGCCAAGGGGTGTCGACGGGTGTTGGAGGCAAAACGGGAGCAGCCGGAGGCCATTTTCCGCAAATGAATAGTACATATTGACTATTTCAGACATTTTGAAACCAATGAAATTGTTCGCAAAACATTTTTATGACTTCTAGAGCTCAAGAATCTGAAGGGAAGTTTTGGGTAGCCCTGGGAAAACCGTGGAGGAAGGCCTAGTTTGGGGATGCAGTGCTCGTTTTGAGAAAATTATCAGTCGATATTTGGTGTTTGATATGTGCTGGAGATATTAGGTGTGGTTTTAGCTATAGAAACATAATTCTGAAGGATTTAGTGCCAAGTATAATCTAAGTGTAGCTCAGTGCACTAACAGAAGGAATCGTGTCTAAGGGAGCCTTAAGTTGTTTGCAGAGTGATGGAAACCATAATAGGGATATAGATGGTATTATCATCCATTTGGATTAGTTTAGTATCCATTGGAGCTAAGTGTGGAACTTGTAAAAGAAACCTTACCATAATCCCAAAGGGCCAAGTCAAGATGACAAAGCTCAAAGGAGACGTAGACCAAGATATTTGGGTGAAATCCTAGATTAATTTTGCTGTTGTGTATGAATGTTTTATTGCTGCATTATGTTGCTATTATTAAACTTCAGCAAGAACAAATGTACATAAGTGTTGAAACAGGGTCCCCTAAAAGCTACGATTTTGTATAAGTTTTGTATATTTTGGTCTTAATTAGTGTACGTAGGGGTTTTTGGGTGGGTCAAAGCCCCTAACGCATTGTAATGGGTCAAGGGTAGACAAAGAGTCTGCAAACCATGATTTTAAAACCATTAGATGTGTAGGCTAGATCAGTATAAATAGATGAACCTTTTTGAGTCATAGGTAGGAAGGAATAGAGATTGATGATAGTTGCGGATTGTTAGATCTGTTTGGGTTGCTAGGGAAAGGACTCCTACTAGTTGTGTGCGCAGAGATCCTCAGTCCTGCTGTGTGTGGACCCTGCTAGCTGTGTGCGCAGGTTGTATGGGATTGTATTGGGTAATTGAATATTAATATATGCGGATCTGGTTAGAGTATCTATGTGTTATCTGAATTTTATGTATTACTGCGAATGTGAACTCTTGGATCTATCATTGGTTATCTATTATTGACATGTTTATGATATTACACGTGATGTGTGGATACGAAGGTGATGATTAGATCTATGATAGTAACTCTCATAACTATACTTCTTAGCCAATCTGCGAATATATCTGTTTCATAACTGCAAGAGTATCCCTGTTTTTGTTATCTAAATCTATGATTTGTTGATTACTGCAATTATAGATGTTGTACTAATAGATTGATACTACGCAGATGGATGCGAGGGTAATTAGTAGATGTGAACCCTCTGATATAAGCCTGTAATTAGATCTTTTAATTACGAAGATGATAGAGAGGGAATGCAGCTCTATTGACTTACCTGCTCTTTCTCAGGGTGCGAAAACCTGGTTCTAGCATCCTCCCATACTGTTCCGGGTGAGACTTTGGCCTGCGTAAGTGGGTCACTACCGAAAGGGCCAGTAGTATAGGGATTTGTTGGAAAACCTTAACCTCCGAACCTGGGTCAGGACCCCTTAAGCCCACAAATGGTTCTGTTGCTGGTACTGGGAGCATTTTGAGAGAGATCGGGTAATGCTAAGAGAATTTCAAGCAAGGATTTCAAGCAAGGACCATCGGAGTCCATATGGGAGGCTGAGAGGATTTCAAGCAAGGACCATCGGAGTCCATATGGGAGGCCAGTAGTATAGGGATTTGTTGGAAAACCTTAACCTCTGAACCTGGGTCAGGACCCCTCAAGCCCACAAATGGTTTTGTTGCCGGTACTGGGAGCATTTTGAGAGAGATCGGGTAATGCTAAGAGAATTTCAAGCAAGGACCATCGGAGTTCATATGGGAGGCTGAGAGGATTTCAAGCAAGGACCATTAGAGTCCATATGGGAGGCTAAAAAAGGGTTAAAGAAGGTAATTAGGGAAGGCAGATTTCAATACGAAGACAGGAAGCACACAGAGTGGTTCATTGCTATGCTGCTACCCCACCTGCGCGTGCCAATGGGACATAAAGCCATTGAATTGGCGGAAAAGGCCTTGGAAATTGTGATGAAACTTGAAGTTGTGCCAAGATATGATATTCAGTTAGGAGTACAGCAGATATAAGGGCAGCTAAAAGAAATGCATATGGAGATCCAGAATCTGCGGAAGGAGCGAGGAACGGAGGCTAGTCCTGAAAGATGGTGCATACGATGCAGGGTGAATGGACACAACAAGGATAAATGTCCTCTTCTAGCAGATCACATAAAAGCTGGGGGACCCAGTCCGTTGTGACCTAGGGAAGTTGCAGGACCCAACTTGGTGCTATGGTGTGATGATTGTCGGGTTGTTGGGTTCCACGACACCAACCACTACCCCCGCCTTGCTGCATATGTCCCATAAATAAAGCAACAATGGTGTAGGTTATGCAGATCTATAGGCCATGATGAACAGAACTACCAAATGTGTGATCTAATAATAGATCGAGGAAATCTATATAGGGTACATGTGGATCCGTCATCATTAAGATCCCACTTGTGCCTAGGCATCTCCCCAGCTAGGGGTAGGGGAGGAGGCTGGGGTGGAAGCGCAGGTAGGGAGAGAGGACAACTGGTTTGATATAACTGCGGAAAAGTAGGGCACTTTGCAAGAGACTGCATAAACCCTGCAAGACAATCCTGCAGATACTGTAGATAGCTGGATCATGTGATCAAAGACTGCCCAATTCTGATGGCCAAAATGTAGGAGAAGAAACAGACACCTACGCAGAATGTACAAAGGGCTAAGGGAAAACCTCGAGATGAAGGACCAAGTGTTAATGTTATCACACACATCAGCATGGCCACTAAGGGAGCTGCGGAAGAAGCTGAGGCATAGCCTCTCATTCATAAAACAACTGGTAAACAAGAAGGTTTGGAATTACAGGAAGAAAATGAAGCCTTCATCTCAGCTCGCCAAGACTTTGATAAAGCTAAGGCACCTACTCCTCAGGCCCCCGTAGATGATGAGGTTAAACCATTCCTGCAGGCATGTATGAAGCTGCTGCACAACCAAAGGGCCATAGAAAACCTCCAAGATTTAATAGATAGCTACGTAGAAAGGACAAACCCAGCTATGAAAATTAAGGACATACACAAACTCTATAAGCATAAGAAACACACTAGTAGGGAGATGTAGTTAACTGCGCAGATTGGTGACTATGAGATGGATCAGGTTATTCTAGACCTAGGCTCGGATGAGAAACCTGGCAGCGAATGGGGGAACCTAAGCTAGAATGGTCCACCATCTAGTTGCGCATGGCTAATCAGTTGAAGATCATACCTTTAGGAAGGTTATCAAAGATAGTGGTAGACATCGCAGGGGTCAAAGTTCGAGCTGATTTTGAGGTCATTCAAATTGTAAAAGATCCAGACCCCTATCCTGCGCTCCTAGGATTGGAATGGACCATAGATATGGGTGGTATTATCAACTTAAAAAAGAGGACCATGGTATTCGAAAATGGAGGAACAAGGGTGATATTAGAGGGAGAGAGGTATTCAGAGTCAATGCACGAGGAAGAAGAGGTAGATCACATCTATAAGCTAACTGCAAGGGGTGAAGACTGGGTCAATCCTACAGCTGATGGTATACTTTTCTGGGAAAGAGATAGCAAATGCTTCTCTGACTCTGATGAGGAAATGGAAAATTGACAAAATCGGTTGCATGGCACATTGCCTATGAATCATAAGGGAGTTCCACTGCATATCGTCAAAGGTAAGAAAACTGCCCCATGTGGATGAATCCGATAATATAAAGGAGTGCGATGAGGATCTACATAATGTCTCTATCCTCGCTTCAGAGGGGGAGCGCGCAGTTGTGGGACCTCCGCTACGGACTGTGGATGATTCGAAGCATCAAAAATGGCTGCATTCGATCCTTGGACATGCAGGCTACTACAGAAGATTCATTCCAAGATACACACTGACCACTATGCCTCTAGACAGACTTCTTAAGAAATATGTTTCATTCTTTTGGGATGGCGGGTGCCAAAAGAGCTTTGAACTACTTCGGAAAATGATGGTATCTACACCTAGTCTTAGTTGTCCCAAGGAGGAATGTCATGTACCAGTTGACACATCGGGGACTACCCTGGGAACGGTCCTTACGCTGCCTGGTGCCAAATACGTTGATCACCCAGTCGCATTCGCTAATCGCGAACTCTCGAGCACAAAGAATAATTATGCCACCATGAAAAGGGAAGGGTTGGCCTAGTCCATGCAATACAGAAGTATTGGCATTATCTGATGACAGGACACTTTCAACTGTTCACAAGTCATTCGGCTTTAAAGTCCCTGGTGGATAAGCTTGTGTTGGGGGGGAACTCGGCCGGTGGCTGTTTTAGGAATACGCTTTTGAAATCATGGTCAAGCGAGCAAAGTTGTATGATGAGAAAGATCACTGGCCTCAACGTGGGACAAGTGGGGAACCCACTTACTTGAGGGAAGGATTGCCTGGTGCGCATTGGTTCGCCATCAAGATCATTGATGCACACTTTATTAATATCATTCAGCTTTTGATTACAGGCATGGCATCCACAGAAGGTTCAGTACGATAAAAGAAGGAGTTGGTTACCCGACTGATGGATTTTACCAGTATCCCAGGTCAGTAATATAAAGTAACCATTGGTGAAGCATTGTTCCGATACGTTCTGGAGCATGAAAGGCACGCTATCGTGGTAGAAGCACACGAAGGCATAACAAGAGGTCATTACGCAGGCAAGGCAACGACGGAGAAAATCTTGTGGGCTAGGCCATGGCAACGTAGAAGTACATTTCGGAGGAATAAGCTCAGGCTATAGCCAGTACGGTGGGACTGTAGGGGGAATACTCCAAGCATAGGGGTGGGCAGGGGTACGCTGACCACACCCAGGGTACAAAAACCAGCCTTTGGAACAATCAAATCGGCTAGAAAGAAAAAATTACCGTTGTATGGGATGGGCGGCCGACATTTAATGAGGTGATTTCTAGATAATTTTTACCATTTTCTTGATGGTAAGTCCCATGTGAAGTCTACCCTACCATTGGGCAAGTGCCAAAGCTATACAACAGGTGGACTAGAGAAGACGAGGGTTTTGTATCGCTTGAATAGCTTGTACTTGCCATATTTGTCCTGGACGAAGTTGTGTTGTAAGAATTTCTGTGCCCCTAGCGTCTCTTTCCTGTTTGAGCAACCTGATCCCTCGGACAGTAGCAATCCCAAGTTTTCCTTTAGTGCTAGGATGATGGCTATGAATCTTACTAAACCCTCAAAACCGGTAATCTCGGCGGAATTGGGCACCGAGGAAGTGGTGGAAATTTTGTCTGAGGCTGAAGAATTTTTCTCCACCCCAACCATTATGAAGGGCAAGGAAAAAGAAGAATACTCTGGGAAACCTCCGAAATATGTGAAATGGGTTAAGGGGAAACATCATGCTTCCCTGCGGAATATCCCATCCCTGAAGACGACACCCCAGGTGCGAGCTACTCTAAAGGAAGCCCAGATTGCCTACCTGATCAATTGGCTACCTCCCTTCGTCCGGCCGCACAGGACCTCGACACGCACACCGAAAAACCTCGATGGTCCGATCACTTATCTGCATATGTGACTAACCCCAGAAGAAGTCCCTATCATTGGTGACCCTGTTGGGAAGCTGCACGAGATCAAGTTTGACAATCATGACTTGGCCAGTCTGGAGGCCTTCCCTGAGCTGGCGCCTGAGTTATACCTTGACACGATTCAGGAATACAATGGGATCAAAATTGTTCCTCAGCACTAGGTATGTGGATTGGCCGGTTCTGGGCTCCTGAACTTGCTAAGGATGCCTCACTTCAGTCACTACAACATTACGGACCGGCTAGCCTGATAGTTTCTTGCCCTAATTCATGATGGCTACCTATGGGTCCAGGACAGAATCCCCATTGATGTTGCGCTAGTTCACAGAATTACTGGCCTTCCCATGCATATCCCCAACCCTCTGGAACACATGGGTAAAAGGTATGAGGCAGAAATTTTTGAGTATGTGCAAAAGACCTACCATGTGGAGCACAATACTTGAGCTTTTATAATCAAGTCTATCAGTGACTCGGGCTGTTGTGAAACCAACTCCAAAAATAGAAGAAAATACATATCAATGCCTTGGAAATAAGCACTTTGAGGGGGAAACCTCCAATACATTACATGAATGAAAAATTCTTGGATGATACAAATGAAAAAACCTCCTCTCTATATATAGGAGTCCATGGGGCCACAATGTAATCCTAGCCAACCTAACAATAATAATGTAAGGGCATAATAATCAAAATATGGGGGGTACAGGGTTACAAAAATAACAATCAGGGGGGCTATACTAACATAATAAGAGACTACACTAGTAATATAGGGACCTAACATTCCCCTCTCCTTCAAAAAAGTGTTGTCCTCAATGCTTAATTATTTCTTGATGCTTATGTATAAAATTCTCAACCTCCCATGTGGAGTCTTCTATAGGAAAGTTCTTCCACTTGTTGAGATACTCTGAAATTGATCATACTTGTTGATTTCTTTTTTCTGTGACTTCTTCAAAACTTCTTTCAATGTGATGTTGATCTTCTTGTTGTTTCATTTGATTCTACACAAAAGTTAGGTTATCCTTTGAGAGTTGGAGAACTTGTTGTTGATGCTCGATGTGATCTTCCACTACTTTACTAGAAATATTAGATTTTATTTTATCCTTCAAACCATCCAACTTAGCCTCTATTTCTGCTTTTAAACCATCTATGTCATCTTCGTTTTCTCTTTGTAAGATCGAAATTTGTTGCACTTGGTACTGTAATTTTGATATCTCATATTGCAATTCTTGCTCTTCATGCGTCATAGTATAGATTTATGAGGGCTTAATGGGTATGGAATTATTTTTTGGAGGCATTATATAACCCAATCCTGATAAATATTTTTCAATATGCCCTTGGAATCACCTCAAAATGCTTTTTCAAACAAACGTTATGCAATTTTAAAAAACAAATACACACCTTTTTCTTGCTTTTGAGGAGCTCAATATTGAAACTGAATTATCCCTGTGATTTAAGATCTTCAATATCTGAAATTTGGTCCTGAAGTAGCCCTATGAATATTCTTTTGAATGCCACAGGTCTGACCTAATTTGGATTCTTCAAGACAAATTTATGTCCAATCTCCCACAATGACCTAATTATGGACTAGTTTAGTAGAGCAAAATTATATGACTTTCCATGTGTCACTGTTTCCTCCTTTGGCTCTAAAATTGATATGCCAAAAACTAACGTCAGTGTACTTGTAAGCACTTTTTACAGAATCCCAATACGACACTCAGAGAGAGAGAGTTATGTCATTTTTCCCACGGTCACCTCTCTGAGATGAAATTCACGAGCCTAAAACAATCCTATCTTCCACAGATCATATCGCACAAACTATTGTGAACCAAGATCTAACATTTCAACAAGAGGTTCCTCCGGATTTAGCTTCTGAAACCTCGTAGAAAACAAGTTATAGCGAAAATTCTATGATAACTTGTTTACGTTAAATTCAGGAGCTTGCAAAAAGACATAACTTCCATAGATCATATCTCCTAAAATATTGCTAACCAAGCTCTGAAATTTTGCGAAGATGTTCCTTAGGATTTCTTCTTCACACTCTAAAATTTTCAGCATCTGAACCTTTGGAGAAACAAATTTATAGCAAAAATGCAACGATGACCTATTTGGAGCAGTGAAACCCTAGAATCCAAAGGCTCTGATACCAAATGTGGTGAAACCAGCTCCAAAAATTGAAGAAAATAGATATCAACGCCTTAGAAATAAGCCACTTTGATGGGGAAACCTCCAATACAGTACATGAATGAAAAATTCTTGGATGATACAAATGAAAAAGCCTCCTCTCTATATATAGGAGTCCATGGGACCACAATGTAATCCTAGTTGACCTAAAAATAATAACGTAAGGGCACAATAATAACAATATGTGGGGTAAAAGGTTACAACAATAACAATCAGGGGGGCTATAATAACATAATAAGAGACTACACTAGTAATATAGGGACCTAACATGGGCACACAGCTGGGCACGATGTTGATGGCGTGAAAAATGATGAGAAAATGTTAGGTCTACTCTGGCCCAGCCTACGTAATTCAGTTATCCAGACAATGCGGGAAAGGGGTACGCTTCAACTGGGCTCAGTATTTGTGTGATGAGTTTCTGACTAATGTTCACAAGTCCCAAGAGTAGGGCCATGCCTTTTGTTATTCCTGGTTACTAACCTCATAGCATTGGTTGCCTAGGAAGCACTTGAGGATTTAGTCCTTCCTGAACTTACCCCAGACATGTGTGAAGGGGCTCAATATGCACACTTGTGGGATTTGAAGGACCCGAAGCATCTTGAGGATAACCAAGTTTTTTGGGTCCTCTTTCAGAATAGCTTGGCCGCAACCATTGACTCCCAACCATGATTGTCCCCGACCATGTATGACAGATATAAGAATATTGTAGCATTTCAGATCACTATGCACAATGTCCATATCAAAGCACATAAGGATAAAGTTTGAACTTCGCTCCCTTATATGGTGGCAGATGAAGAAATTGACAACATCATTGCGCTCTAGCCTTTTAATTGGAAGATCGGCTTCAAAAATGGCATGAAGGGCACAGAAAGAACTAGCACATCAAAATTCACCCCCTCTGTCGTCATCAAGGATACCAGAGGTGTGACCAAGAGTACCAAACAAGACATGGCTGCGGCCACAAAAAAGGATGTGCAACAAACACAGACCTTTGAGAAGGATGTCAAGGTAGAGACCAAAAAAGATTCATAGCCTGACCTAAGAACATAAGGATTGCATGAAGGAGGACCTACCCCCCCCCCCCACCCCGCGACACAAAGTGAACAAGCGAACCTATCAAAACATCCTGCAAGAAGTAGTGCTCCTAGTAGACGACCCGTGATGACACAGTCACATTGACTGATGGAGACCTCGAAAAAATCACTGATGCGGTCATTCTCGCCACAGAGGACAGATGGGTAGCCTTAGAGGAACAACATAAAGTTGTGGTCGATGCAATCCAGGTTGAGCTTGTAGGTCTTAACCCTGAACAGAAATTATCTACACACGAATCTTATAACAGAAAATAAACAATAGCGAGAGCATAAAACATAAAACAGATAAACACAAAGATTTTCCCCTGGATCCCAAATCGGGACGACCAGCTTGATTTTTCATTATGATCCTTTTAGTGTTACAACACATATATATACATGCCGAAGCATACATAAACCCCAATCCATTAACCCTGGATTAGAACATAACCGTAGTTCCCTTGACCGGATCTACAAAATACCAGGGGCCTAAAACCATCGAACCCCAAAACCATGTGCAAAACCATGCACAAAACCATGGGCGGATCTGCCTATGAGTGGGTCCGCACAAAAACCAATTTTGGCTGGGGTGCTGCCCCGGACCCCAATGGTGGGGACTGCTTTGCCCCTCGTGACCCCCCAGCTACGCCCGACGCAACATACAGCGTGTGGGGCTAATCGTGGAAAGAATATAACACATACCCAACATTCTCCCACTTGTTGTTTTCTTTCCACGGGGGGCCACAAGAGAGCTTAGTCATTTGCCCAATTCTTCAACACCCATTGTTTCTCTACACCAAGAGAACTTCTGAGTGCTCACAGACTTCGTCAATGCATCTGCAACATTCTTCAAAGTGTCCACCTTAACCAGCAACACCCTTTTAGCCTCAACCATATCTCTAACAAAGTGATATTGAACATCAATGTGCTTTGTCTTTGAATGATAAGCAGGGTTCTTAGCCAAGAAAATTGCACTTTGGCTATCACAGTCTATCCTTATAGCTTGCTGTACCAACCCCATACTTGAACACAATATTTGCAACCAAACTGCTTCCTTGCTTGCATGAGTGGATGCTATGTATTCTGCCTCTGTAGTTGAAAGAGCCACTACAGACTGTCTTTTACTCATCCAAATGACTGCGCCTCCAAATAGGCTAAACACATACCCACTTATAGATCTTCTTTGGTCCAGATCTCCAGCCCAGTCTGCATCAACAAAACCACGAATGTCCAACATTCTTTCCAATCCTGGTCTTCCCTGGTAGCACAAGCCACAATCACTAGTGCCACGTAAATATCTGAAAACCCGCTTCACTGCTGTCCAATGCTCCTTCCCTGGGTTTGACATAAACCTGCTCAATACTCCCACTGCATGTGCAATGTCTGGTCTAGTACAGACCATTGCATACATCAGGCTACCCACTGCACTTGCATATGGAACACGGGACATATACTCCTCTTCTTTTTGTGTCTTGGGACACTGTTCAGCAGACAGCTTTACACCTACAGGAATAGGAACATTCACCGGTTTACTATCCTGCATATTGAACCTCTGCAATATAGTCTCAACATACTTCCTTTGGTTTAACCAGAGCTTCCTCTTTGCCCGATCTCTCTTAATTTCCATTCCCAAAATATAGTTTGCAGCACCCAGATCCTTCATGTCGAATTTGGAGAATAGTTGGGTCTTCAAATCTTGGATAATTTCTTTGTCATTTCCAATCAACAACATATCATCCACATACAAGACCAAATAAATAACACAGTCACCAATTAATTTGAAATAAACACAATGATCCTCCTTGCTTCGGGTGAAGCCAAGTCCCCGTATATAGGTATCACTTCATACCACATCCTTGGTGATCGTTTTAACCCATACAGACTTCTTCAACTCCGCATACTCAGCTATTTCTACCCTACCATAAATCCTTCAAAGTTGTTTCCCATGTAGATCTCTTTCTTCTAGATCCCCCGTGAAGAAATGTCAGTTTTCCACATCCATCTCAAGTCGATTCTGCACCAAATGCAAGCAAAGAACAAATAAAAGTAATCTAATAGAAGTAACTTTGGCAACAGGAGAAAAAATATCACCAAAATCAATTCCCGGCACCTGGGAATAACCTTTCGCTACCAACCAAGATTTGTATTTCTCCACCTTGCCTTCTACATTCATCTTCTTCTTAAACACCCATTTGCTCCCAATGGGCTTCCTTCCAGCCGGCAACTCCACCAGATCCCATGCATCGTTTTTGTGCAAGGATGCCATTTCATCAGCCATGGCCTCCTTCCAGAGTTTTCCATCCTCTGAATCTACTGCCTCCCTGACAGTTCTGGGTTCATAAGCAGTTATAGTTAAGGCAAAACCTGAACAGAAAGCAGATGGACTATACCTTTCTGGTTGCCTTCTTTCCCGAACCGATCTTCTTAAAGCTGGAGTTTGTGGCTCATCATCTTCTGAGTCTTCTTCTGTTGTAGAGTCTGATTCATCCTCCTTTAGCTCAAACTCTATTTTCTCAGGTTCCTTTGGTAGGACTTCATGTTTAACAACATCTTTCACTTCTCTAAACACCACATCTCGGCTGTACACAACCTTCCTTGTTTCTGGGTTCCAAAGCTTGTAACCCTTTAAACCATCCTTATACCCAATAAAGATGCACCTTTCAGATTTATTATCCAACTTGGTCCTTTTTTCCTTTGGAACATGTACATATGCATCACATCCAAATACCCTTAGATGTGAAAGAGAGGGTTTCTTACCAGTCCATACCTCATGTGGAGTCTTATCCTCCAACGCCGATGAAGGTGATCTGTTAACTAAGTAACATGCAGTCTCCATTGCCTCTGCCCAGAATTCTTGTCCTAACCCGATACCACTGAGCATGCTTCTTGCCTTTTCCATCAGTGTTCTATTCATTCTTTCTACAACTCCATTTTGCTGAGGTGTGTATGGAGTAGTCTTCTGTCGTGCTATACCACACTTCTTACGGAACTCTTCAAATTCCTTCTTGCAGAACTCCCCACCATTATCTGTCCTCAACGCCTTTATCTTCTTCTCTGTCTGGTTTTCCACCAGAGCCTTAAATTCTTTAAATTTGTCAAAGACTTCAGATTTCTTCCTCAAGAAATATATCCATGTATTCCTTGAGAAGTCATCTATGAATGAAACATAGTACACAGACTTTCCCAGTGATGGAACTGACACAGGTCCAAACATATCACTGTGCACAAGTTCTAATATCTTGTTCGCCCTCTTAGCACCAGAAGGAAAACTCACCCGATTCTACTTCCCATATACACAATGTTCACAGAAATCGAAATCCAGAGAGAAATTAGACATACCTTCTACCATACCATTTCTATGCAGTATCCGAAGGCCCTTCTCTCCAATATGTCCAAGCCTTTGATGCCATAGCATGGTCTTTTCTCCAGAGACAAATTTCGAAGCTGGGAATTAACACCCTAGAGGTTGGTTGGGATACAACCTCCATAGAGCAGGGGCGTACTACTTAACAGAGACTCACACAACCATGCACGTTCAGAAAAACTAAATAGAGCATAATGAGAGATTTACCCGTTGGTCCTACGTTTGAAGTAGATCCACGTGGAGTCCAAACTCCCTGCAACCGTCCTTCCTCCTTAACCTGAAATACAAGAAGAAACCAGCACAAAGGACAAGTTGTACAGCATATATCTATTCTAAATGTCAGTGAGATTCATATAAAACATTAAATAAATCATAATGAATGCTTGTATAACAAATATTCTCATACATAAAATCATACACTAACACGTTTATTTCGGGAACAGCATGATACTTCTGTATTATAAATAGTACGTACAAAAGTAATCAAGTGGAGAGATCACCTAATCCTTCCAAGGCCTTCGCAGACCGTCGTCCGGATCCGTCCAGCCCTTGCCTCGCTAAGACTCCTTCCAAACTGGTGCATACGAGATAACATATAGAGGGATGTGTATCTCAAGGAAACAAGGGTTTCCTATAATGAACTGGGAAAGTGCAGGAGGCACGGGGAATCATACTTGGATAGGGAATACCAACAGAGTATAATATCAATAATTCTCTCTCTCCCTTAGGCCATACACATGAGGGCTTTTTATAGTCCCTCCAAGTAGTTTCAACAGTTGGAAACAGTTGGCCACGGGCTGGGGTGGTTGAACTACCCGAGTAACCATCAACCCAGCGCGAAATTAGGGATTTTTATATATTTTTTAATCATTAAAATGGCATACGCGGAAAAGTCTAGCTGTACTCGCGTATACACGCGGAAAAACACGGGCATAGTCGCGTATGGAGGATTTTAATATAGAAGGAGGTTTTGTTCATTTGTATCATCCAAGAATTGTTCATTTATGTAATGTATTGGAGGTTGCCCCCTCGAAGTGGCTTATTTCTAAGGCGTTCATATCTCTTTTCTTCTATTTTTGGAGCTGGTTACACAACATTTGGTATCAGAGCTTTGGGATTCTAGGGTTTCGTTGCTCCAAACAGGTCATCGTGGAATTTTCTCTTTAAATTTTTTTCTACGAAGTTTAAGAAGCTGAAATTTTTAGGGTGCGAAGCTGAAATCCTGAGGAAGATGTCCTAAAAATTTCAGAGCTTGGTTCGCAATATTTTCGGAGATATCATCCGTGGAAGTTAGGTATTTTTTCAAGCTCCTAAACAGGTCATCGTGGCGTTTTCACTATAATTTTTTTTCTACGAAGGTTCAGAATCTGAAATTCATATGGTGCAAAGCTGAAATCCTAAGGAAAGTTTTCAAAAAATTTCAGAGCTTGGTTCGCAATATTTTTGGAGATATGATCTGTGGAAGGTAGTGCTTTCTCAGGCTCCTGAATTTCATCTCAAAGAGGTGATCGTGGTAAACGTTCAATAACTCTCTCTCTGGGCAGTGGATTTGAGTACCATAAAAAGTGGTCGCAAGTACGTGTTAGGTCCCTATATTAATAGTGTAGCCCCTTATTATGTTAGTGTAGCCCCCCTTATTGTTATTATTGTACCCCTGTAACCCCCATATTGTTATTATTGTGCCCTTGCATTATTATTGTTAGGTCGGCTAGGATTACATTGTGGCCCACTAGGATTACATTATGGCCCCATGGACTCCTATATATAGAAAGGAGGTTTTGTTCATTTGTATAATCCAAGAATTGTTCATTTATGTAATGTATTGGAGGTTTCCCCCTCGAAGTGGCTTATTTCTAAGGCGTTGATATCTCTTTTCTTCTATTTTTGGAGCTGGTTACACAACATTTGGTATCGGAGCTTTGGGATTCTAGGGTTTCGCTGCTCCAAACAGGTCATCGTGGCATTTTCGCTATAACTTTTTTTCTACGAAGCTTCAGAAGCTGAAATTTCTAGGGTGCAAAGCTGAAATCTTGAGGAAGGTTGTCTAAAAATTTCAGATCTTGGTTCGCAATATTTGAGGAGATATCATCTGTGGAAGTTAGGTATTTTTTCAGGCTCATAAACAGGTCATCGTGGAAATTGCGCTATAAATTTTTTTGTACGAAGTTTCAGAGTCTGAAATTCATATGGTGCGAAGCGGAAATCCTGAGGAATTTCGTCAAAAACTTTCAGAGCTTGGTTCGCAATATTTTTGGAGATATGATCTGTGGAAGGTAGTGCTTTTTCAGGCTCCTGAATTTCATCTCAAAGAGGTGATCGTGGGAAAAGTTCAATAACTCTCTCTCTGGGCAGTGGATTTGAGTGCCGTAAAAATTGGTCGCAAGTACACGGACTTTAGTTTCTTGGCTATCAATTTCAGAGACAAAGGATGAAACAGTGACACGTGGCAAGTTCTACAAGTGTGCTCTACTGAACCAGTCCAGAATTAGGTCATTGTGGGAGATTGGACACAACTTTGTCTTGGAAAATCAAAATCAGATCAGACCTGTTGCATTCAAAAGAGAATTCAGAGGGCTACTTCAGTGATGAATTTCAGATATTGAATATCTGTAATCACAGAGATAATACAATTTCAATATCGAGCTCCTCAAAGCTAGTTAAAGGTGTGTACTTTTTTTCCGAATTGCATAAGTCTTGTTTGAAGAATCAAGTTGAATTGATTGCAAGGGCCTATTGTAGAATAGATATCAATATTGGAGTCTGAAATGGCCCCTAAAAAGAATTCAACACCCATTAAGCCTTTAGAAGGCTCTATTATTACTCATGAAGATGAAGAATGGCAACATGACATATCAAAATTACAAGAGCAAATGCAACAAATTTCGCTCTCGCAAAGAACAACAAAAATGAAATGGAAGTTTTGAAGAAAGGCATGGAAACTAAGGTGGATGGTTTGAAGAAAGGCATGGAAGCTAAGATGAATGGTTTGGAAGCTAAGATAGATGGCATGGAAGTCGGCATGGAAGCTAAGATTGATGACATGGAAGCTAAGATCGATGAGAAAATGGAAAACATGAAGAATTTTCTAAAAGCAAACATGGAAGGTTTGACAAAGTTTATACAAGAAAGGTTTCCTAATGGTGAAAAGATAGTAGAAGAACCTCATGATGAGAACAAAATAAATATTAATTGTGATTTCATAAACTCTAATGTTGGCGGGAAGAACCACCATATTCCAAAGATGGATATGAGGAAGTTTGATGGAAAGGATCCTGTAACATGGATACTACAGATGGAGCAATATTTTGATCTCCATAACGTGCAAAACACACAAAGGTACGCATTGCAACTTTACATTTAGAACAAAATACATTTGTATGGTATCGATGGCTTTGCTCCCGTAAAAAAATTGTCACTTGGTCAATTTTTACGGAGGAAATGATAGCACATTATGAGGATACGAAGAGCAACACCTTCTTTAGCCAATTGATAAATCTCAAACAAAAGGGTTTAGTGGGGCAGCACATTGAGGACTTCCAAAAATTGAATATAAGGGTAACTAATATTCCAGAGGAACACAGGATTGATCTCTTCTTAGGTACTCTAAAGGATAACATCCAACATGAAGTTAGTGTTTTGGAACCTGATTCATTGGAGAAGGCATTCAGGTTGGCAAGAAAAGTTGAATGTAAAATTATGGCGACAAGGAAGCCTACCACTCAATTCTATAAAGAAGGAAGTGTTGCTACGCCTAGATTTCTACAACCTACAAGGTTGACACCACAACAATTGGAAGAAAAAAGAGCAAAAGGGCTTTGCTACAGTTGTGATAGCAAATACACTAAAGGTCATAAGTGTGCTGAGAAGAAATTATTTTACATAGATTGTGAAGAGGAAGAAGAAAATGAAAAAGAATAGGATATACACTAGGAACCAGCCCTAGAAGAAGAAGAAATGAATCCGACCATATCATGTAATGCACTGGCAGGATTACCACTCCTCAAACTCTCAAGATAGAAGGACATATCAAGAAGAAAAAGGTAATAGTGTTGATTGATTCAGGTAGCACCCATAATTTTATTCATTGTAAGATAGCCAAGTGATGGTTGCAAATGATGGAACTATAAATTTCTCCGGAAAATGCCATAATATCAAGATAGCCATCGGGGAATATGTATTGACTAGTCCAATGCTTTCCATTCCTATGGGAGGCGCTGATGTTGTACTAGGAGTACAATGGTTACAGTAATCTTTCGGAAAAGGAAAGGAAGTCGGATTAAGAGGTATTGCAGGGAAGCCGGGAAGGATAATAAGCTCTAATGTCATGACAAAGCTTCTAAAGAAAGAACAGCGAGGCGTAATTGCACAATTATGCTCACTAGAAGTTCCAACATCAAAATCATCTATTTCTGCAGATCTCCAACAAGTCTTGGACAATCATTCCAAGGTGTTTGAAACTCCCAAAGGACTCCACCTATTCGTGATCATGATCATGCTATTCATTTGATTCCAGGAAGTGTTCCTCCAAACATCAGGCCTTATAGATATCCTTACTTCCAAAAGAGCGGAATTGAACGTATGATTGCAGAAATGTTAGAGGCGGGTATAATTCAACCTAGTCAAAGTTCTTTCTCTGCTCCTGTAGTATTGGTACACAAGAAGGATGGATCATGGCGAATGTGTCCGGATTATAGGGAGCTCGATAAGCTCACCATTAAAGATAAATTTCCCATTCCTGTGATTGATGAATTATTGGATGAATTACATGGAGCAATTTATTTTACCAAGTTGGATCTTCATTCAGGATATCATCAAATTAGAATGAAGATTGAAGATATTCCAAAACAGCATTTCGAACTCATGAGGGTCATTATGAATTTTTGGTCATGCCTTTTGGCCTTACCAATGCACCTTCTACATTTCAAGGGTTGATGAATTCCATTTTCAAACCCTTCCTTAGAAAATTTGTGCTAGTATTTTTTGATGATATACTAATCTACAACTCTTGGAAGGATCATGTTGAACATGTTGACAGGGTGCTCAAACTATTGCGGGAGAAACAATTATATGCAAAAAAATCCAAATGTTTCTTTGGAGTACAAGAGGTGGAATATCTGGGTCATATTGTATCTCACGAGGGTGTTAAAGTAGACCCTAACAAAATTAAAGCCATTAAGGAATGGAAAGTCCCCACAACCATAAAGTAGTTGCGAGGATTTCTCGGGTTAACGGGGTATTATCGCAAGTTTGTTAAGAATTATGGGAGAATAGTAGCACCTCTAACAACATTATTGAAGAAAGATGCATTTTCATGGACTCCTGAAGCAACTAAGGCCTTTGAACATCTTAAGAGGCAATGTGCCTAGCACCGGTCTTAGCTACGCCAGACTTCACAAAAACCTTTATTGTGGAATGTGATGCCTCAGGAAATGGAATTGGTGTTGTTTTAATGCAGGAAGGAAGACCCATTGCTTTTGAAAGTCGTCCAATCAAAAGAAAGTATTTACAAAAACCTATTTATGAGAAGGAAATGTTAGCAATACTGCATGCACTAAAGAAATGGCGAACTTACCTAATGGGAAGACACTTCAAGGTAAAAACTGATCATGATAGTCTTAAACACTTTTTGGAACAAAGACTATCTTGAGAAGAGCAGCAAAAATGGGTCACAAAGATGTTGGGTTATGACTTTGAAATAATCTACAAAAAAGGAAAGCTTAATGTTGTTACAGATGCACTCTCAAGAAAGAATGAAGAGGTGGAAGCATTGCTTTGTGCCATTTCTATTATCCAACCAGATTGGATAACCGAAGCAAGAGATGAATGGAAGAAGGACAAAGATGTATGGACACTCATTCAAAAGTTGCGGCAAGATCCTAGTACATCTGATACATTTAGTTGGAAAAATGATTCCTTATGGTACAAAGATCGCTTATATCTTTGTAAGAATTCCCAACTAAAACAAAAGATTCTTCTGGAATTGCACACTTCTCCTTTAGGAGGACACTCAGGAATTTTAAAAACTTACCACAGGGTGAAGAAAGAATTTTTTTGGGATGGCCTTAAATCTGATATTCGAAAGTTTGTGGCGGAATGTTTGGTTTGCCAGCAAAATAAAGTGGAAACAATTAAGACCCCAGGACTTCTACAACCTTTATCCATTCCAAGTCAACGGTGGGAGGAGATTTCAATGGATTTTATCACAGGTTTACCTAAGTCCGAAGGAAAGAGTGTCATCATGGTGGTAGTTGATAGACTTACCAAGTATGCACACTTTTGTGCATTATCTCATCCATTTAAAGCAAGTACAGTTGCTACTACATTTGTGGACGGAATTCAAAAGCTACATGGAAGCCCAAGGGTTATTGTGAGCGACAGAGATCCCATTTTTACGGGAAATTTTTGGACAGAGTTATTTTCTTGTTTGGGTACTCAATTAGCTCATAGCTCATCTTATCATCCTCAATCTGATGGTCAAATTGAGATAGTAAATAAATGTTTGGAAGGATATCTTAATTGTTTTGTATCTGATAAACAAACACAATGGGTCAGGTGGTTACCTCTCGCTGAATGGTGGTATAACACTTCCTTCCATACTGCAGCAAAAATGACCCCATTTATGGCACTTTATGGATATCATCCACCATCGATTACATCATCTTTAAGGTAAAATTCGAAGGTTCAAGCAGTCGAAGATCACATCGAGCATCAGCAAGAAGTTCTCCAACTCTTAAAGGATAACCTGAATTTGGCACAAAATCGAATGAAACAACAGGCAGATCAACATCGTAGCGAGAGAAGTTTTGATGTAGGAGATTGGGTATTTTTACGGCTACAACCATACAAACAAATGTCCCTCAAGCAAGCAAAGAAGGATAATAAATTATTGCCAAAGTACTATGGTCCTTACAAGGTGTTGCAAAAGATTGGTACTATGGCATACAAATTGGAGCTTCCTGCTTCTTCGCGAGTACATCCAGTTTTCCATGTTTCATGCTTAAAGAAGGTTATAGGAGAAAATCTTCCAGTTCAAACAATATTGCCGGAACTTGATGAGGAAGGAAAAATCATATTGGAACCAGAAGCGGTCATGGAAACAAGAACTCGACAACTACGGAATCGATCAATTTCAGAGTATCTCATCAAGTGGAAGAACTTACCCACTGAAGATTCTACATGGGAGGATGATAATTTTATACAGAAGCACCCAGAGCTACTCAAGCGTTGAGGACAACACTTGTTTGAAGGAGAGGGGCATGTTAAGCCCCTATATTAATAGT
The DNA here is from genome assembly GCA_034641835.2 of Pinus albicaulis. Lineage (NCBI taxonomy): Eukaryota > Viridiplantae > Streptophyta > Pinopsida > Pinales > Pinaceae > Pinus > Pinus albicaulis. The sequence continues at coordinate 27,839,718 of CM076583.1, read as the reverse complement.
GTAGCCCCTTATTATGTTAGTGTAGCCCCCCTTATTGTTATTATTGTACCCCTGCAACCCCCATATTGTTATTATTGTGCCCTTACATTATTATTGTTAGGTCGGCTAGGATTACATTGTGGCCCCACTAGGATTATATTATGGCCCCATGGACTCCTATATATAGAAGGAGGTTTTGTTCATTTGTATAATCCAAGAATTGTTCATTTATGTAATGTATTGGAGGTTGCCCCCTCGAAGTGGCTTATTTCTAAGGCGTTCATATCTCTTTTCTTCTATTTTTGGAGCTGGTTACACAACAA